>JAOEGL010000003.1:139380320-139695320 GCA_034509955.1 Urosaurus nigricauda | reverse complement strand
GGAGCTCTCTGAGTAAAAATAGTAAATGTCCCATACTAAACTGAAATGCCCATAATTCCATAGAATGGAACCATGTCATTTAAAGTAAAATTACTATAATTGTGTAGTGTGACAGGACCTCCAGGTTTTGTTTCAACTGATCGTTAAGAGGGGAAGGAGGGATAACCAGACTTTGTGGAAGATGTATTAATGCTCCACATACCTCCAGATACATTGTGTAAAACTGTCAAAACATTGATCAATTTGAGGGTGAAAATGGGAGAGATGGGAAGATTTTTTTTACAGGTGGCAGTTGTCATTGTGAAAGGAGAAAGTAGATGAAGTACTAAGAGTTACTGACACTGTTTTTCAAAGCTGTGCCAGTATTGCAGTGGTTTGTCCTTCCTGAACTTTTTTTTTTTTTTTTTTTTGCACAGCAAGCACAGAAAACTTCAGCTTTGTCTTCCATACTCATGAGTGCTTTATTGGATTTTTCTTTTCAGTCACAGGTGCCTTAGTGACTGATTCACATTCTTTTTCTCTGCTCCTTTCTTGTCTCACTCTTCTTCCTCAGTTTGTAGAAATGCAATGATGAAGCTCCATCATTGTAGCTAGCTCTGCAATCACAAGAATCTACCTTTTCAGCCAGATAGCAGCATAATTACAGGGATACTGAGACACTGTAGATCAGATCAGGCTATGAGAAACTATATCTGCAGCATTCTCCTGGTTGTATAGTGCCTTGAGAAAAGGGAAGAGAGTCTTGCCGCAATTGCCTCTAAATACACCTCACAACTGGAAGAATGCTTCAGGTGTCACATCCCAGCACCCTGATCTTCAGCATCTCAGTAGCTCTTCAGCTGGGCCACTGCCTGGCTGAAAATGTAGCTTTTGAAGATCATGTTTGGTCATTAATGACTGCCAATGTGAATCCTAAAAGTTAGGAGATTGTAAATCTGATTTAGGTGATTGTTGCACAGGCTTTTATTCTCACAGTAGGCACAGGATGTAAAGGCACAGGGTTGGATTCTATTGCACAACTGCGTCCCTGGGCATTACACATCCCATACCTGATCCGGGCTTCTCTCAGACCTTTTAAGTAAATGGAGTTTCCCAATCTTTAAAAGGTCTGAGAGAATCTCAGATCAGGTACAGGATTAGTACTGCCCAGGGACAGAGCTGTGTGTCAGAATCCATCCCTAGACGTTTACATCCTGTGCCTAGCATAGGAATAAAAGCTGGTGCAATAATCTCCTTACAAATTTATAACTACTGAACAGGATGTCCGCCAATGATTCTGTGTAGCAGAGACACAATTAGTTTTCCTGAAAAGCTTTTTGTTCAAAACCCAATATTTTTGTACAATAATTAGTGCATTTGGCATAAAGAGACGTTATCTGACATTGACATTATCTGCCCCCAAACACATTTTCCAAGTAAAAAAATCACATGTGTTTTTTGAACAATTAAAAATCTATAGATGACTGGCTGTTGAAACTAATTGACATGCAATAATTAGATTTATTAATCAACTGGTTAAACAGACAAATTACAAGGAAGACAGAAAATGACTGGGCACTGATTGTAGAAAACTGCAAAAAGACATGGAAGAGAAAATTACATGAATTAAACAGCTATTTGGCCAAAACAAGAAAGAGTACTAATAATGAACTAGAGAAACTGTGTTAAAAATTCATGCTTAATTGAATCTGAAGTCGGGGAGAATAAATGAAAAGATATTTTTACAAACCAGATTAAAGACGAGAAGTACCAATGTAAAAAAGAAAGATTGTATAAGGAACAACAGAAGTTTATTGAAAAGTGTTATACATGCAAATTTTAATAATACTTGCAAATTTTTGTTATAAAAATAAAGTATTAAAAAAGAAAAAGAAATATTTTTTCCCAACAAAATCCTGAAGTGCAAACAAACCTGTGACTGGTCTCTTTTTTCTTTGCTAGGATGGACAGAATATTCACCATTATTCTTCCCTTGGTTTAAAAAAAAGGGTTTCTGATCCCCAGGACATCCACTCTGGAAGGATAACACAAAGGTGAGAATTGTGAAATTTTCTCCCATTACTTGCACACCCTGAAGTGTTTCAGAAAATTATTCTGCAAAGAAATACGGATAGGTTTCTGGGGCAATTTTTTTTTCTTTTAAAAAATATTTTGAGCACATTTTTTTTCTAGAAATGCATTTTGTTTTTACAAAAATGTAGTTTTCACATGCATATACACACACACACACCTTTTTTTTTTTTGCATAAAAATATGTATCTAGAAACTTGGGGGGGTGTCATACTGTATATTTATGTCCAGAATAATTTCCCAGTTTAGAGTTTAGAAATATTGAGTGAAAAGTACAGAAATATTTATTTTCTCCAACAGCAATAAGAAAATGGAAATGTAATATGTACATGGGAATGAAATAGATTTTATATCCCTGTTGGAGATAATCTTTTCCCATCAAGGATGCAAACATAAAACAAATACATGAAGAATTAAACTTCACATATGTAAGTGTGTAAATTGTCTGCTAATTTTTTATTAGTTCTGTGTTAACCACTTATTCACTTTGACTCAAACTGGAATCTCATGTATTTTTTCAGAACCAACAGGCAAAGAAAAGCAGCAGGAAAAAGCTGTGGTGGAGGAACACACTTGAAGTAAGACCTGTTTAGTAAAAGGCATTAGCTGTAGGCACAGTCCTGCTAAGGCATTCTCACTGGACTGGACATCTCTTTCCTCATGCTTGGTAGAAAAGTTTTTAATGAAATAATACAATATAACCAATCTCTGGTGAACGTCCGAGTGTTTGCAGATCTAATGAATAGGAAGTGACATACAGCTGGCTTGGTAATCTGTAACCTTTGTTTGTATCCCTTTGTGAGACAAGTGATGGTATGCATATACAATCAACAGAACTATTTTGACATATAGAAAGGGAAATACTTTTTTTTTTTTTACTTTTACAGATTTGATATGATGAAACTGCCAAGTCTTAAGAACCATACAATTTCAAGCCATGGGGGAGCAGGGCAGATCTGAGGAAGTTATGAAAGCTCATGCCACTAACTTCTATCTTTCAGTCTTAAAAGTGCTGCAACATTTCTTTGTACACTGTAGGTAGCTCAAGTTTTAGCACTGACTTGGAGCTGAATGACTGTCAATTACAGAGTGGTGGATCAAAGGCCCATATAAGTCTTATTCATTGGATTAGTCTATTATGCAACTGATTATTATGGGGCTTTACAGACCGCCCTTTTGAGGCGGTCTGCAGCTGCCCCTTTAAGTGGAGAGATGGGGCCAAGGCACCTGCTGCACCCTGCAACTGGTGGTGCTGGCGAGGGGAGAAAGGGGCCACTGTGGTGGCCCCTTCCCCCCCTGGGTCCTTGGCACAGCTGTTTAAAGGCAGTACCAAAGACCCCCACCCAAAAAAGACCTCCCTTTGCGAGCTCTTTTTAGCACTGAGGAAAGGGTAACATTGGCGCCCTTCTGCAGCGCAATGTTGTCAGGCATGTGCAACATTGTTTAAACACTGTGTGTGCCATGGTGACACCATGGCACGCCCGTATGGATGCCGTCATTTTAAAATGGCAATGTCCATGCACTTTAGGGTTTGGGAGGGACTAAATGCTGTGCCCTCCCAAACCCTAAATGTGCCGTAACGAACCCTAATCATGCCTCATAGTGCCTGTCTGTATCAAGGCTATTATTCCAACTAAAACTCATAAATGCAAATGAATTCCATGCTACACGTGTCTAAATGGAAGCCAATATCAGAATTTGTAAACATAAATGACATATTACTTTTTACTAACATGTGACTGTCAGTTCTTACCTGAAAATAGTGTAACATGTGAACTTTAACCTTAATCATAAATTGTGGGGCAATGCACTAAACAACACATTACTAACATACTTTTAAAACTAACATTTATAAATAATGCATATTCAGTGCTTGTTGTATGAAAACCCATGTCATGTTGCCATTCAGTGTTAGTGTGCAAAAGGGGATGTTGTTATGCCTTTGTTACCCACCACTGCCAAAAAATGCATGATAGAAAATGGTTTTCCTTGCATGATATTGTTTCCAATTTCTGACAAATACCAACTGCATGGATTGAGAGAGCTGGGTGCAATCTTGTATTTCCTGTAGTCCCATTCCTTTTTATGTGCATTATCGGCCCCCAACTGAAGAATTTCTACTTATTCTTTCTTAAACTCATCTGAGTCCAACCCTGGCAAAGTCTACGATGCATTAATCTTATTTTCACCAGCAAAAATCAGCCTTTGCAAATAATACCTTATATGCAAGAAATAAATTTGACAGATTAAAAATCAGAAGAAACTGCATCAGTTGCAAGGTATGAAACACAACTAAATAAAATTTACTTTTTGCCATAAGTGGTAGTACCTGAGTGAATTTTTCAATACTATCTCTTCATGGGCATACCTGATTTTGCAAATGAACTGTCCTAAAGTGATAATCACATAACACTGAGTGCACTAAACTCAGAGCAGAGTATTTCACTATATTTTACATATGATCAAATGTAGTCTATCAAGGACCCTCCTCAAAAAACAAACAAACCAAAACACCCATAAAGCTGCTTTAAGTTAGCTACCAAGCTTTACTCCTTCAAATAATCAACTTTGTGCCCTTTCCATCAGAAAAGTTATAATGAGCCATCCCTAAATCCCCTTTCAGACATTCCTAGATCAATATGTAGAGCTGTTTTCTGAGTATATGGCATTTCCAATTCTGAGTAAAAATTGTGGGATACTGTTCATCTGCTCCATCCTTTACAAAGAGCTATTGTTGCACAGCTGTAAACCATGAAAAGAATTGCTTTGTGAATAAAATTTCAGTGAAACATCCCTTGAAACCATGTTTGCAGAATTTCTCAACCACTTGGTTTGTTTTACCAAAAACAAAACAAAACAAGACAAAAGCCAATTGAGGAATACAAAGGGAAATAAACGTGTTTATGTTGACTGTTTGAAGTCACTCCTAATTTGGTTTAATGGGAAAGTTTCAAGTAGATTTGCATTTGCAGCTGTTTTTGTAATTTCCATCACAATCTTTTCATAGTGCACACCAAATATTGTGATATTGACAAAATACATTTTGTCTCATACTAATGAAGTAAGTTTCCTCCCCTGAAAATCTAAATGGGTCATCAGTGAAATTAAGACACTTGCTAGAAAAGCAATACATCTGAAATATAATGTTTTTTTCCTTTCTTTTTGCATTGTGGCATTGCACTAATGACAGACCAAAAAAACACAGATATGTTATTATTAGTTTTTATTTTCTTTAACTGTATTAAAAATCATCTGGCTTGTCTGTATTGCTAGATTTGTTCCAATCAATTGCAATGTTTGCATTCACTATTCTTCAGATCATATAAATCATTTATATTCATTAAAACCAGTTCAAGCATATATTTATAATGCACATTGGGATCAATAGCAGAATCAATGAAATAGCTAAAATGATTTACTACTCATATCTGTGCACAAATTTTATAACTTTTAACATAGCTTTCTAAGCATCTGAACACACAAGTGTGATCTGTTGCATCCTGCCCACTGATCTGGCCTATTTTTGCTCCTGACACCTGTATGGTCCGGAATGGTGATAGGCGGGTGTTCAGATGCCTAACAACTGCTGCACTATGGAGCCACTACTGCTGCATTGCAATCCACCACTGTTCTAACTGCTGGCCCTGTAAGGGTGAAAATAAGGCATCTGGCTTTACCCATGTCACCATGAGCCCCCTTTGATATCACAGGCTATAACTGGGGCTTGTGAGTAGAATGGCTGCGGTGGCGGCAGATAAGGGGGCCATGTGGTTCTCCAGCATACTGGCTGTTGCAGTGGAGTTTCTGGAAAACTCTACTGCAAACAGCTGGTCTTTTTAGGCTAGGATAAGGACCAGTTGGGCCTAGGGCAGGCCAGATTCACCCGAATGGTGTCAGGTCTGCCTGTTCCTGGCCAGAGGCTGTTGGCCTGCATCATCTAAACTAGACAACACCAAGTGAGGGGAAACACAGGCATTTTTGCCCATGCCTAGGGGCGGCATGACTCAGTTGTTAAGATGCCAATTCTGACAACCACACGGGTGTCAGGTTGGCAGTCTGAGACCCAAACACCACATAACAGAGCAAGCTCCCATCACTAGTCCCAACTTCTACCAACTTAGCAGTTTGAAAACATGTAAAAGTGCAAGTAGATAAATAGATACCACTTTGGTGGGAAGGTAACAGTGTTCCATGTGACTCCATATTTAGTCATGCTGGCCATATGACTTGAGTCATTTTTGGCAATGCTGGCTTCCCCCACTTAGTAACAGAGATGAGCACCACCCCCTACAGTCAGATATAACTAGACAATTATGTCAAAGGGAAAATATTTAGTTTTACGCCCCCTTAGCCATCATGTTTATTATTACTACCAGTTAGTACTACTTTGCCATCACTGTACCCAGTGTTTGATAATTCACATACTAAATAACAGCAATGATGGATCCCTGCCATGAAATGATTATAGTCTACATTTGGCAATGGGGACATGATAAAGGGATAGGAAGCAAGACAGGATTAACAACATAGAGATACGTATCACCTCATTCAGCACCAGGTACCTAAGACTAGTTTTAGTTGGCAAGGAAGACACAGCTATAAACAAAAGAAAAATTGGTTCCAAGGAGGGGTTTGATGGAGGAAAGGACATAAAAAATCTTTCAACAGGAATATTTATATACCTCTAACACAGAATGGGAATCATTGAGGCCTGAATTGCAGTTTCCACAATTCTTCACCAGTAGTTATGTTGGCTAGGGCTGTTTGGACTTGCAGTTCCACAATAGACATTGCAAATTCCTATTTTGTAACAAATTAGGACAGGCAGGAACCAGCATGTGAAGTCTTTCATAGAAAGAAGGCTGCTGCTATTAAAACAACATATGCCTTTCCAGGAAAAAGTGGGCAAGCTGTGTTTGATGCATCTACTCTCACTGGTACAAAGTATGCAAGTTCAGCATTTTGTTTTTACCCATATTTATGAATGCTAAATGACTATGAGGTGCAAATGAACTTTCTCCTCTGCCTATAGTAACCAAAGCCACTTGAAAGATGAACTAGTGCTACCTGTAGGGTAGTTTTATCTTGTGTTCTATTTTCTTGACCTACTAAAGTGTAATGAAGCAACCTGACCTATAGATATAGAAACACAGAGATATGGATTTTCCCCACCTTCTTGCAAAGATGGTGTATGGATTCTCATTTTCCCAGCCCATCTCAGGGCCATTGGCTCAATTTTTAGTTCTTCACAGAGCAGCTAGAGAAAAAACAAAAGGGTTGTCATATTATGGTGACCTGGAGATTAATTCAGAATACTCTGGGGGTAGGTAGAGATGCCATTCTGTTTCAATTTGAGCGAAAATTCAATTTCAGTTCAATCATATTAGCCAATGATTGGACAGCTCTGTGGTTGAACCTTCAGAGATCAATATTTCATCGCTTTAGGCTTGTATAAGAGTCTTGTATCTGGCTTTCTTCTTCTTTTTATAAGACAAGGCAACATCTGTAGGGGGTAACTTCTTTGGATTATGGATTAAATTTAATATTGAACCTTTCACTGAAGAAGAGGCAGAGGATCTGTCTAACTTTCCTCATGTATACACTGGCTGCACTGACACCCCTGTTTTCTGTCACATAATGAATTCTGTTCCTAAATCTGATCTTCAGTGTGTGTGTGGGAGAGTGTGTATTTGTGTGTTTGTGTGTGTGTGTGTGAGAGAGAGAGAAAGCGCACATTACTTCTTGTGTTAAACATTTTGACCAGAATTGTGCTGGTACTCTGTGTCAGTGTGTCTACACTGGTATAGATAATGCTAGTGAGATAATTCTGCCAGGTTTTCAAAGTAGCAATAAGGGATTGTTGAAATTCAGGGCATGCAACCCTTATTGCAACTTTGAAACCTGGCAAAATGGCATGACATGCAGCAGTGACAATCAGGAAGTAGATATTAAGTGACTTGTGTTCCCCATAAATACTACATGACACAGTATTGATTTCAATCAATCTAGCCATGTAGTTTTCTGGAAAATTACCATATTGTCCTCATACATAGATTGTATGATGGATACATTTCTCTCTTCATGAAGGGCTCACATTCCAAAATATATAATAGCTATATAAAAGGAAAAGTTTTCTATCCACAGATAGGTGACATCCCTTATAACAAGGGAAACCTAGTAACCCTGTAGCAGGAAGAAAAAGGCATCAAGTGCAGCAGTCATTAAATAAGACATGCTGCAGCCAGATTTTGTCTGCCTTTTCTCAATACCACTGCAAAGCCCTGGAAAAAGTGCAGCTTCTAGCATGGTGTATCAACAGGATTGTGCTGTTTATCTCTTTTTAGAGGAAAATGTCCATGTTGAAAAGAAGCACTAATCTGATTGCAGAAATGCAAATAATTATATATTTATTGCAGGTAATAAAATACTTAATGTTCTAAAGGAAAACCTGGTAGGTAAGGCCTGTAGACTAAATACTGTGGCTTGATATTCATACAATGTGAAATTATGTGCTCTTTGATGAGGAGATCCTTTTTTTATCTGAGTGCCATTTTGGCTGCATTAACACATGGAATAAGGTGACCAGATTCAAATGGAAAGACCCAAGGTTTGCTACTAACCTAAGTCTGTGCAGCTCTGCCTTCATTTTTAAAAATGTCAATAGTAGCAAAACTGGGTAGCTTCACTTAGTGTTTGGGGGGATGATCATTTCCCCAAGGTCAGAAAATGAACAAACATTGACAATGGTATAGATACTCATTCTGTAGAACAGGCCTTAAGAAACTTTCCTTATTTCTACAACAGTACCTGCCAACTGCAAGACAAGAACAACTTCAAGGTGGAAAGATCAATATTTCTCTCAACAGCTCTCTTTAAAAACACACAGAAAGAAATCAAAGAGTCTTATCTTTCCTCTGAAATTTCTACTGACTCTAAGATAGAAATTTCAGATGCTGGCGTAGCTTTCAGTAGCTGTCACCTTTGAGCAAAACATGTGGATCTCCCTACTTTCAAAGGACCTAGGCAACATGTTTGCAAGTCTTGTTAAATCTTTTAGAAAAAGTTAAAACCACATGGTATATGTAAGAGCTTGAGCTGTCGTACTTTAAGTTTGCCATAACACCAGGATGATAAGCTTTTACCTGGTTTGTAGGCATGCCACATGGTGTCTGTTTGGCCCAGATTCCAAGCTTTTGTTTCTTAAAAACTAGATCTCTAGCCCGTGTACAAACTAAGGTATGGGGCAAAATATGGAAACACCCTTCTGCATTTTTCCCCTGCAAGATACAGGTCTACAAGTGAATTTTGATGGAATTTCATTCAGTTGAACATTTGATATGCTCTTGTTTTGAAAGTGGGAGGCTGCTCTTTTGTCATTTCTACAGGCATTACACTCAAGAGTTGTGAGTTATTTTAAAACCATTTCTTCACAAGGATAAGAATGCATGTGCACCCACAGGCTAGTAACAGAGCTATGGGGATCTTAGTTTAAATGGACCTCTATTCCACCACAGAATCATTGCAGTGTTTAATCTCATCCTGGTTTGCCCAGGGGTCTATAATTGTGAAATCTCTGTGAACAAAATAACTCACGCAAATCAATATGTTGGCTCTATTTCTAGAAATGCATTTAGGAAATAATGAAAACCACAACTGCCCTATTAATGTATGTTATAGCTCATGAGCTGTTGAGGCATTTGATGTCCACCACTTATTTTAGCCACTGTGCTGAAGCAGCATATATGGAAAGTTCACGTGTATTGTTGCTTTCTTGATACAGAAATAAATTGGTCAATCTAAACACTTCCCAGCAAAGTCCAGTATAAAGCGCCCCACCCCCAGTTCATTAGTAAATCAAGAAAGTAATTCAAAGGCAATTGTAGCAATAGAACATGCATTCTTTTAGACCATTCCTTGGTTAGAACATATTTTTCTCTGTTTCAGAATATGTTTCAAAACTCCATTGTGATGAATAAAGGTGACATTCATCAAATTACTTGTTGGGAATATCCTACCAGATTAACTTTTTTGAAGAGGTAATGATAGACATTGAAGCCCAGTTCATAGTTTTACCAGGTGGTGAACCATGGCATATCGTATGACACCATTACCAAATACCCTTTCCATATCTATGGCTCAGCTTTCCTATGATCCAAGGTAAATGCATATGGATGACCTTTGAATCTTGACAGTAGTGACTTTTAGAAGCCTTCCCCCACCCAAAAATAAAAAAAATAAATTACTCACATTCATACAACCATATTCCTGGCAATAGGCCCTCTAAAATTCATAAAGATATAAAACGTTCATTCCTCTGCTCTGAGGCACCCTCAATCAGATTATTTCATCTGCACCTCTGTGGAGTATAATACAGTGAGCCCTTGTTATTCACTGGGTTTTGGTTCCAGGACCCTCCATGGATAACAACATCAATTTATACTCAAGTCCCATTAAATATAATGGCACAACAAAATGGTGTCCCATATATAAAATGGAAAATCAAGGTTTGCAATTTGGAATTTATCCTTTCTGGGAATATTTTCAAGCCATGTATGCTCAAATCCATGGATAAAAAAATCTGTGGATAAGAAGGACCAACTGTAAGTTTTGTTTTCTCCCCTTTCTTCATCCACAGAAACAAGCAGAGGTAGTTTAGTCCCAACTAGAGTAGACTTATTTAATCAGTTGTCAAAAACTGTCAAAAGGTGAAATTATGTAAACAAATCTCACTGATTTAATGTGCTTACTCTAGCCAAGAATAAAAATAGATTGAGGTGAGGGTCAGTAGTTCTACTTTTGGTCCCCTGACACCATATTTGTAAAGTGCAGTGCCCTTGTTCTGCCAGCATACAGTAACTAGAGCTTCCAAAGTCATAAAGCAAGCATTTCCATCTTAAGCGAGAATTTCACCATCCATTGCAATCATTCCAAATGGGATACAACTTGTTCTATTATGGCAACCTTATATAGTGCAGGCCTTTGATGCATAGCTTTCATGCATAGCTGTCTATTATGAAAATGTAAGCTTGGGTAGAAATCTGTGCTGGGCTGCACCTTCCAGCATTCTTCCTCACTGAGTATGCTGTTTAGCCCTGGTGTAAGTTCCATTCCAAGAACATGTGGATTGCCCCAAGATTCTCATCACTGATAAAGCTGTTGTACAGTCATATCTCTGTCAGTATCATCCATGCAGGGGAGAAAGATTATGCAAAATTTTAAGGTTGTAATTCTTTGATAATTAAATTCTTGAAAGAAGTTTTAAGTAATTAAGTAACTTCCTTCTCACTTTGCAGTTTTTGAAAACTTTTCACAGGTCAGAACTTATTCTGACCAAAATTTGCACATGAAATTTTTGCAAAGAAAACATCATTATTCTGCACAGAAATGTTATTTTCTGCTGAAAAAAAAGTTTTAAAATTACTATGCATGAATTTTGTTTAGAATAAGTTCTGAACTACAAAGATTCTCAGAGATTCAGTGTTCTCTGTTTTTCAAACATTTTTAAATAAAGCTAACATCCACCTAGAAATCAACATGGGACATCCCTGTGACACTGCATTGGATGGTGCACAGATGTGCCTACTTCTCATCATGTGAACTGAATAATCACTCAAATCCATGTGACTGAAAACATGCTAGCAGATTTATAAGACAAATCATCTTGAAAGGGAAGATTGGAGAATTGAGCTAATAGGTACCTAGTATGCAAATACCTGGTATGTAGAAGTCTTCATCACACTGATGTACATGGGGATACATCAATTCGTCCATTACAGAATATGAATTGCTGTTGTAGCAAATTATAATTAATAAAGTGTGGATTGGTTCTTTTTCCTTGATGGCCAAATGTGGATTTATATACTTTTTAAAATGATTGTCAATGTATTATTTCAGCTGTAGCATTAACTACAAAAATATCAGCAGTTTTGTGGAGTTGAAGGCTTTCATGGCTGGCATCCATAGTTTTTTGTGGAGCTTTTGGGCTATGTGGCCATGTTCTAGAAGAGTTCCTTTCTGACGTTTTGCCAGCATCTGTGGCTGGCATCTTCAAAGAAATGCCAGCCACAGAGGCTGGCGAAATATCAGAAAGGAACTCTTCTAGAACATGGCCACATAGCCCGAAAGCTCCACAAAAAACTATCAGCAGCTTTGTTGGTTGATATCATGATGTCTTTTGTCACAAGATATTTTCAATAGCTAGACAGACGAAGGGAAATTTGAAGGAAACTGCTATAGGATAAATGGGACAAGAATGAAAAATACTCAGTGTTTCACCTATGACAGCAGGTTTTCATAAATGGGATGTGAGGAAATCTGATATCTCAGTACTGTCTTTTTTTCTGTGATAAGCTTTAGCATGTGTTTTGTTTGGGATGCACATAACCTTTTTTAAAGTTTACAATGATGTTTCTGCCTTGTTGTTGACACTGTGTGCTTGGGACACTGCTGCAAAAGTGGGTATGTACATTTTGCAACCACATTGGGCTTAGATGACTGAAATACACACTACTGTAGGCTACCTATGAAGAATGTCTGGGAAATCAGTGTTGCTCCTATGAAAACAGTACCACAAAGTGTCCAACATTATGATTAATAAAACAGCATTTTCAGTGTAATGAAATCATTTATAGTAAAGGTTATCTTCTTCTAAGAAAGGGCTAGAAGGGGAAAGAAGCTGGTAAGCTTAGTTATTACTTCATCTCCTGGAATAAGGTAGTGTAATAGTGTCGGTTGAAAGAGAAGGCTAGTGTGACTTGGGGTATTTTTGAAGAATTTCCCATTCAGGTCTGGAAACCATGTAAAGGAGTATTATCTTCTCTAAGTTTGAAGTACTATCTTTACAACCATTTTCTGGCTTGGGGACGAGTTAGTTGAAAGAGCACCTAACTGATTTTATCTAAATTGTCATGGAGGGCTATTTTTAATTGTCTTGTTTAAATAACATAGCCCAAAACCCCCACAAAAAACTATGGATGCCAGCCATGAAAGCCTTCAACTTTTAATTTTAATTTTAATCTCTCCAGACTCTTTATCTGCGGAGGTATCTATTACTTTCCTCTCATCTGTATTCATCTCTTTTTCTTCTTGTTCTCTCTCTGGTGGTGTATTGACCTGCTCTGGAGCTTTCTTCTCCCCTTGCTGTCTAGTGACAACACCAGCAAACTTAAAATACCTATTCAGGTCATTTCCAATCAGACAAGGGAATGGAATGTCATCACAAACTGCAAATTTCCATTGAAGTTCTTGTCCTCTGAATGTAATATTTAACTTGCATACTGGTGCTTTAAATTCTGGTCCTCCTAAGCCCTTTAACAACATTTCTTCCTCTGGGCATAAATCTTGAGGTCTTACTAAGTGTGATTTGACGATACACACTTCGGCTCCCGAATCACGAAAACCCCAAACCCATGACCTATTTATTTCTATTCTCTCTGTGCTCTTCAGTTCCTAACTCATAAGGCAAGTTCATTACCAACAAGCAAGGCCTGGCTGTCCTAGAGTCAGACATTGTATCAACTACTGCTGTTTCCGTGGCAACTATCGTCTCTGCCTGCTCTGGTGGTGGAACTGCCTGCACACAGTAAGCTGTTTTCATGGTAGGCCTCGATTCTCTCCCATGGATTTTGGGACAATTATATCTGAGGTGACCGGATTCTCCACAGTCATAACAACTTCTAGGACTGGTTTTAAGTTGCTCCTTAGCCCCACTGTCTCTTTTAGTTGTCCCATGGTCACACTCTCTCGACCCAAAGCCTTTTCTCTCAACTCTGTCTTGTTTCTCATGTTGCCAGGGTTTGAATTCTTTACTACTGCTCTTATTTGATGAAGTATGCCAATCTTTAGGATTTCTTCTCTCATTTCCCTGAGACTTTCCCTCATATCTTGTAGGTTTTCGCCCATCTTCCCTGATTAGAACTATTGCATCCAGCATTTTAGCTGCCTCGGCCACTGTTTTTGGCTGTCGGTCTTGTACTAGCCATCTGTAATCTTGAGGGAACACATTAAAGAATCGCTCTAGTCCTATCAGACTCTGTAGCCCTTCCTTTGTTGTAATCTTAGCACCCTCAATCCAGCTTTTTAAAAGATTGTCTAGTCTGGCTTCCAACTGACAAAAGGACTCATTTCCTTCTCTCTTAATAGCTCTGAATCTTTGCCAATGATGCTCTGGTGTCAGGCCAAACCTCTGCCTCACCAATTCCTTAAATAAAGTATAATCCTGGGCTTCCTCTGCCCTCATCTCTGCATGAACTTCTGTGAGACCCCCACTAATTTGTGATCTCAGATAACTCATTCTATTTTCCTCTTTTATTTTCCACTCTAAGCAAGTTCTTTCAAAATTAACAAAGAAGGCTTCAATGTTGTCCCCTTTATAATATCGGGGAAACTTCTTCATATCAATTTGCGGTTTCCTGTTTCCCTCAGAAACTACTGGAGATAAAGGAATTCCCTTATCCATACCCCTCATTCTTATCTGACACTCCATGTCTTTCTCTCTCAAATACCTCTCATTTTCCATTCTGGCTAATTCAAGTTCTTTTTCTATCTTGGCTATTTCTATTTCTTTTCTCATTTGTAATTCCTGTTTAATCCTCCACATCTCTAAACTCTGTGTCAGCTCAGACACATCCGTGTCAACACTAGCCATCATCTCCTCTGTAATCTCTCTTTCCTCACTCTACTTTCCTCACTGCTACTGGGGTCTTAACTCTTTTAGGAGGTATCTTGGTAGTATTTCCCTACAAATACCCAAACTGTTACCTCAGGAAATACTTTTATTTTAACTTTGTCTCACTAATCCACAAGAAACCACTTGGCTCTTCAAACAGATTTAGTGATTCCCTACTTTACTGAGATGTTTACCTCGGAAATCACTGCAATTCTACTCTGCCTCAGTAAATATGGAGATTTTACTCAAATCTCAGTCAAACCTGTGATTCCTTACTTTACCCAAGCTGTTTTACCTCAGGAATCACATTAACTCAACTGTTCCTTTGTCACAACTAAAAATCTTATGTAATTTTCAAAGTCAGGCCAGTGATTTTCTACTTTACCCAAGCATTTACCTCAAGAATCACTGTTTCTCTGACTTTATCTCTAACTACTAGTCTCTTACTATTACCCAATGCTGTTACCTCAGAGACTAGTGTTAAATTAGATGTGGCGCGGTCAGGTTCCTACCAATTACCCTTTGCTGTTACCTCAGAGATTACTTTCCTGCCTTATGCCAAAACAACTATGGGTGTCTGGTATTTCGCCCTCAGACCCCAAACTCCTAGCACAGCTCTGGCAACTGGACCTTTTCGTATCCCGACACTGCCGCCAAATTACTTCTGCAGTGGCGTGGACACTCACTCACTCAGACTCTCTCAGTCCACCCACACAGAATGCCTGTCTTCCCCTTTGCTGCCACCAATTGTATTTTCCTTCTGTGGAGATCTTCCCCACCACTGCCTATCTTTTCTGAGGCTTTGTTGTCTCTAGTAGCGTGCCACAATATTTCACAGAGGCCAAGTTGTAATAAAATAATACTGAAGTTTATTAACAAACATCAAAGTAATCAGTAAACTACTTTCAAGGCTTTCGCATTTCTTTCTTCTTAGTTATGTTACCACAATTACATAGACACAATACCTCAGGCCTCAGGCAATCTGCCAAATACTCTCAGCTTAAATCAACTGGCTTACAACCTAAAGCCTAATCAGTCCCTCTCCTGGACTCTACATAGACCCTGTCTGCCCTAAAACCTAACCTACACCTGACCCAATCAGGAACCTCGAGAGCACCCCCCTCAGTGGTGTCCCTCTCCTCAGCCAACTCCAACCCCGCCCAGCCAGCTTCTAATTGGCTGGTCACCTGGTGCTCATTGATTGGCTATCTCTGTCTCCGAGGTTTGCTGTTTCTGGGGTCTTTTCACTACAAATGCCCCTCTAGATCATGTCCCATCATGTATACTGAAGGACCGAAGAATCCCTTGAGAGATGATGCAAAAACGGACAATTTCCAATTAATATCTAAAGTTTATTAAAGGGGAAAACACACAGCAAAAGAGGGCACACATACGCTCACACAGTCAATGCTTGCGGAAAGTAAAAGAAGGAAATAGGGAGATAGACTGAGAGAGAGGCACCACTATGGGAAATATGTACCTCCAAATGTTTGTCCGGGAGTCCAATGCAGGCTTGGGTGATGGAAGAGACATGACTGCCAAAATGTAGGGAAAGGAATAACCGAGGGAGCAAGATCAGATTTCAGTCCGGTGTGGACTGGGCTGTATTCTGTTAATAACACATAGAGTGGTCAAATCTTAGGGTTCTTAGAGGAAAAATCTAGCCTCCAACAATGAGCTGAATGGTCAAGAAAAAGGTGTTTGATTGCTCAGGCTTTGTTAAGCCGAGGCAAGGAAGCTTGTTTCAATGCAACTGGGTCTGGACATAATCAAGGAGGACAAACAGAGTGATGGGTGGGTCGTTAAGCTGATCAGCAACCCATTACATGTGAGGCCAAAAACAAACAGCCAACATTGTCTAAGTCTCACCTCCATCTTGTCTGAATTAATTTTTAATTCACCTTCATTCATTACCGATGACAGGTACCATCTTAGGACCAAAACAGTTACCTTGGCTTGTTGTGGAAAGCAGTAATAGTTAGGAATCATTTACATAGAATCATAGAATCATAGAGTTGGAAGAGACCACAAGGGCCATCCAGTCCAACCCCCTGCCATGCAGGAACTCCAAATCAAAGCATCCCTGATCAAAGCACTAAATTCCACAACTCTGGACAATGTTTCCGAGGGTGTGTGTGTGTGTGTGTGTGTGTGAAATAGCATGGGGAACAGAACTGAACCCTGAAGGACTCCAGAGCTCAATGCTGAAGGATTGAAACAGGAGTGCCCCACTACCACCTTCTCCAGGAAGGTTTATGATGCCCCCAAGTCCCATCCCAGTAAGACGACCCAGAAGGATACTATGTTTGATGATATCAAAAGCCTCTGAGAGGTCCAGCAGAACCAAAAGACATATATTCCCTCTGTCCAGCTCCTGGCATAGGTCATTCACCTAGGTTGACCTAACACTTGGTATGGAGCAAGGCAATTTTTAATTCATGAAATCTTCCTTGTTCTGTATAATTAGTCACTTTTTATTTGCAGACCTACAGTAAAAACATGTTACTCTGACTATTATCTTAGACCTAGGAATATTCTCTCTGTGTTTTAAGAAGACTAGGTATATGAGTAATACTGTATCCTTAGTTTGCTGTCATTAACATTTATGATGCGATGAGCAGGATGAGCAATGGGAATCTAGGATAAAGGATAAAATTTAAGATGTGACAACCAGCCTTGCTGTCTAATTAAAGTCAGTCAGTCATTCATTTATTGTATTATACTAAAAGCTATTACAACTCTAATAAAAGAATGCACACATGTACATCCATACCAAAAAAATAAAATAAAAATAAAATCAGATTAATGATGCCCCTGTATAGTCTATAGTAATATCTTTCAAATAATTAGCATAGCTACTTTTATCGGCCTTAGCAAATAAAGCTGTTTTATGTATGTTGTATGGTTCACAATCTGTCAGCAGCCAACATAGTTTCATATAAGAGCTCTCACACTGTAAGGAAGCCAAAATCTGTCTCAAGAATCCCACTCAGCAGAGCTGTTTAGGGTTGTGCGGGAGCTGACATGGGTTCCCCCTGTGCCAAATCCCCTATTGGACCCAACAACAGCCTGCTGTGATGAGTTTAACACCTTCTTTGCAGACAAAATCTCTCGGATAAGGACTGACTTGAACGTCAATGTTTTGTCAGAGCCCATAGGTGAGGTGTCCAATAACTCCGTTGCTGTTTCTTTATTGGATGAATTTCAACCTGCAAGTACCGAGGACGTGGACAAGCTCCTTGGAAGTTTGAGAAAGACGACTTGCCCTCTCGATCCTTGTTCATCTTTGCTGGTCGCCCAGGGAGGGGACGCACTGAGAACATTCCTTTGGGATGTGATCAATGCGTCCCTCGGGGAGGTTTCTTTACCATCTTGTCTAAACGAGGTGGCTGTTAGACCCCTCCTGAAGAAACCCTCCCTTGATCCCCTGGATAAAAACAACTACAGGCTAGTTTCCTTGCTCCCATTTTTGAGCAAGGTCATCGAGAGAGCAGTCGCCTCCCAACTCCAACCTGTCTTGGATGAAACTGATTATCTGAATCCATTTCAAACAGGCTTCAGGACATGGAGTTGAGACTGGCATGGTCGCTCTGGCCAACAACCTCCGCCTGATCGTTGACAGGGGTAGTGTGACCCTGCTGGTGCTCTTGGATCTCTCAGAGGCCTTTGACACGGTAGATCATTCCATTCTTTTGGGTCGACTGAGAGAGTTGGGGATTGGAGGCACCACGCTCCAGTGATTCCGGTCCTTTCTCTCCAGGAGATCCCAAAGGGTAAGGCTCGGGGACAGTTGCTCTTCTAAGATAGAGCTTAATTGTGGCGTCCCTCAAGGTGCCATCCTGTCCCCGATGCTATTTAACATCTACATGAAGCCGCTGACTGAGAGGCATGGAGCTCAGTGTCTTCAGTATGCTGATGACACTCGGATCTACCTCCCCATAACAAGATCGTAGGCCCAGACTTCAGATGGCGTCTCTCCTCTCAATGACTGTCTTGCAGCAGTAATGGATTGGATGAGGGAAAACAGGTTGAAGCTCAATCTGGACAAAACGGAGGTACTAACTGTCACAGGAACAAAGCCAGGATTGGGAATACATCTCCCGGTCTTAGATGGGGTCACACTCTTCTCGAAGGACCCTGTTCACAGTCTGGGGGTACTTCTCGATTCGTTGCTTCACATGACTAGTCAGGTGAATGCGGCGGTCAGGAGTGCCTGTTATCAGCTTCGGCTGATCCGCCAGCTGCACCCTTTCCTGGAGCTGAAGGACCTGGAGTCAGTGGTACACGCTTTGGTAACCTCACGATTGGACTTCTGTAATGCACTCTACATGGGGCTACCCTTGTACCTAACTCGGAAACTTCAATTAGTTCAGAATATGGCAGCCAGGCTTGTTACGGGAACATCGAGAGAGAGCACATAACACCGGGTGCTCAGATCTCTCCACTGGCTGCTGATTAGTTTCCGAGCGCAGTACAAGGTGTAGGTTTTAACCTTTAAAGCACTACATGGCTTGGGTCCATCTTATCTGAGGGACCGCCTCCTCCCATACGAACCCCCCCCCACACACTCCCGTCTTCTGGGAGGAACCTGTTGCAGCCTATGAAGACTAAACTGACACAGACCTCCCAGAGGGCCTTTTTAGCTGTTGCTCCCAGGCTATGGAATGACCTGCCGGATGAGATGCGTCTTATTACATCTTCTGATTGCTTTTAAAAAGCCTTGAAGACGTATCTCTTCTGGCAGGCCTTCCCAGAAAGTCCTTAACCTCCCGGCTCTGTTTGGTTTAAGCTTTCCCATTAACACTTTAACATCTTGACCCTGATGTCTCTGCAATGGGTTGCTGTTTTAAATTGTAATTTTTACTATGTCATTTCAATTGATGTTAGTTTAATTCAATTTTAAGGGGCGGGTGGTTGGGTATGGGTCGTGTATATTTTATCTTGTATTTTTTAATTGATATAACCCACTCCGATTGGATACAGAGGAGCAGGCTATAAATAAAACATTATTATTATTATTAAAAATAAGTTGTTGATGGTACAAACAATTCTGAATTTTTGAAAAAGATTAACAATGCTACTTTAGGAAAATCCTTTCTTAATCCTGTACTAGATTAATATGTGAAAGAGGGTGAAAAATCCACTTCCATGCCTATCAATTTTCCAAAGATTTCTACGTTGATTATAGAATGCCTTGTGAAATATGCATGTTCTTCCAAATGACTGCTTTTATATATTATCTCAGTGGATGGCATGGCTTTGAACTAAGAGGATGGAAATTTGAATTCAGAATGTATGCATTCAACACACTAGACTGGTTTAATCTAATAAATCCAAGTGTGTGGAAGTGTAAAAATGAACAGCAAACCAGGAAGAAAATAATGATGATTCTGCCAGTCCCCCCCCCCCCAGGCCAGTTGTGAGTCAGGATCTTTTCAGTAATATTTACTGAAACAGGGGTGGTCTGAATTTCTTTTCATAACAGAGCCACTGTGATCTATGGATAGAATTTTGTACTTACATTGAGATGAAAGGGATTCAAGTTCACTTGGAAAAATGAAGAGGGCAATATCAAGTGCAAACAAAGACCAACGTGTGGTACATGGATAATTAGTTTGAAGCAAAGATTTTACTATATAATCAAGATTCTCTGCAGGTTTCTTTGTCTTTGGGAATGATACAGGGGAAAAGTCTACATAAACTCAGAGGCTTGCAAAATATTTTTGGTTAAGAATTTTCTTCATATGAATCAAAAAAGAGAGTAAGAGTCGAAGCAGAGGGACTGGAGGAGTGGACAGACATTGCTCTGGCCCCGATTGGGCTGGGACCATGGCAATTGCATAGTCCACTCCCAAGTCTGCCAGCAGGAACAGATTAAATCCACTGCTGAAAAGTCTGGTTTCTGCAACCTCAGTGCATCATCTAAATGCTATGCCCCTGAAGCTGCCAGAAGCAGCTTCTTTTGGCCTGTCTATTCCGGACCTAAATTCAATGGGATTACGGATTGATTTATAAAGATTATTGGTATGAATTATTAATATGTCAATTTATATGTATTGTATGCATTAGGGGAGGGGTAATTTGAATGTAGTTGTTAACGTCAAAGGATATAAATTGATGTTTATAATAATTATTTTTATTGAAGATAATTAATAAAAAAGTGCTTTAAACAGGCTGAATGTGTTACCCACAGTCCCTCACCAATCCATTAATTGTGAATACAGAGGCCACATTAGAAATAACTTATGTATTTTCAGATTCTTCTCTCTCTTCTTTCACTCTCTCTCTCTCTCTATATATATTTATAAATACAGATTGATTGATTTATTTTAATGCTGAGAGGAATTTTATAAACACATAACTGACTACATGCCTAGAGGGAAACTTTTAAAGCTTCACTGGAATTGTGACCTTCAAAATTAAAAAATCGCTACTGTAAACATAAAAGTAGAGAAACTATTTAAAGTCTTTGCTTGTACATATTACTGAGCCGAGACTTTTTGCAATTGGAATTCAAACCTAATGCCCTTGGAAAAAGAAATAATAGCACTTTGAGTCATTCTTCTATTAACAGTTGAAAACAGTATTATATAATAGCTTTCTTTGTTTTCATTTAACTAGAATGTTTTTCCCCTGTTAAGCGGTGCAACCTATCAATTACAGTATGTATATATATCATATATTATAGCCTTATCTGAATGTGATAGGTATTGTAACAATGATTAATTTTCCTTGTAGAGATCAAGTTCTTATTACTTTGGTTTCAGTTCCTAAACACAGACACCTGTGTAAATGCATCTTACAAGAATGGTAAATCTGTACTTGCAAGTCAATGGAGGATTTCATCCAGGCATACAACGTTGTTAAACACATATCTGTTTTGATATGCTCTATGAATAGCTTCTGTATTAATTTAATAGTACCTTTGTCAGATCAACTAATTTTCAACTCAGGAGGATAAGCTTTTGTAGGTTAAAGCCTACCTCTTCAAATGAGACAGTGAAACGTAAGCAGCAGAAAACAGTTACAAGGAAGTTAATCAAATGTTTACTCTCAGCAATCCTCATTTTAAAGGGATAGTAACCTTTACTGAAACTACGATGGTGATCATCACTCAGCCTTTATTCAAGGAAAACATAACAACAGCTCCTGGTTAAAACAAACATTTCTTTTTTCTTTCCTCTTTCCCTTTTTAGCACAAATTCTGCTGCTGTAGTGGTAGCTTCATATGCTCTCTGGATCCATTTTTTAAAAATGTATGGACACTTAGTAATATCTTAGGTGGTGTCAAAAAAGACTGCAGTGCACACTCAGAAACTTTATTGCATTTCTCATTTGTACACCAGATGGTTAGTATAATAAACAATATATATGTTGCTATGATGATGCTGGGCATATGACCAGTAATTTTTTTTTCAATCTATATTTCTTTCCCCTTTTCTCATTTGTTTTCTGATTCAAAGAACATTGAACTATAAAGGTATTCTGAGCAGCTTAAGCGTACTAGGTGAGGAGTTGATTGCAAATTCAACATCTGTACAAAAGTTATCATTTAGTCATTCAGCAGATGCTGGAATTATTCTCTGTGTGTATGTGGAGAAATAACTCCCCAAGCAAACAAAATATCTTATTTACCAGCAATTAATATTTCCTTTTATTGGTCTATGCTTATTATGCTATATAACATATACTGTTATTAATAGTCTAACAAGAACTAATAGCCATGATCCAGTCCACTACAGAAGAGACTTTGAAAATGAGTAGCCAAGCTTCAGGGTTGTTGTTTTTGTTTTGTTTGTTAAGTTTGTTAGTTTTAACCTTTTTCTCCAGCTCTACAAAGAAAACAGTAATTCTCAGGAAGATGCACCAACATCTCTTTTCTGCTTCATATGAGAGTCTGTCCCATTTTTCCCAGAATCTGGGAACTTTGCAGATAACTAGGAAACAGAGCATAAAAAGCTTACTTTTTTTTGTCTTAAAGCTTTTAAATTCTTCAGGATTCTGCGGATAGTTGCCCAAAAATGATATTTTCAAGCACTGGTAGGAGCTCCTACTTGCCTCTTGCCTGATCTATTATTTCAAAGCAATACCTGCATTGCTATGCCATGACTTATAAATCTATGTTCAAAAATCACTCCCCAGTGACTAAAGCTGCATAAGTAAGACAGACTATGATCTCATAGCAGTAACTAAATTTTAAAGCAGACTGAAGTGCATTGCTCAACACAAGAATAATGAAAAAGTGATAAAAGAAAATAGGCCCACGAGTGTGAAGAACAAGGTTTGTTGTAAAGGCAATTGTTTTTAAAATGTGTGCAATTTTTTGTGTAATATAAAAAAAATGTAATGAATGTGTTCACCAGACAAAATGGGTGGGGAGGTCTTTAGGCTTTGGTTAAAGGACTATTACAGTGTTTATCTGCATATGGCATCATGCACACAAACCCCATATATATATATATATATATGGGGGGGGGGGAAGAGAGGGAAGGAGATGGAATCTAAATGTGAGATTTGAAATCTCCCCATACAAATCTGCCAGAACTTGTTTAAGCAGGTTTTTAATATGTATCCATTTTTATTTGAGGGTGATATATTAATTTTTAACTTTTATATGAGAACTAGAAAATAGCCTAAAATGTAAAGACATACAACTGAGCACAAAAGCTGGAATCATACAAGCCACTGTATTTCCTATTACCATGAGGATGTGTGCCAAGGTTACCATGGACAGCCAAGAAATCAAACAAATGGGTCCTAGAGCAGATCAACAGAAATCTCTCTGGAAGCCAAGATGACAAGACTGAGGCTTTCATACTTTGGTTACATCATGAGGATGCATGACTCACTGGAAAGAACAATAATGCTAGGAATGGTGGAGGGAAGCAGAATGAGAGGAAGACCACATGCTAGACGGATGGACTCTATTAAGGGAGTCATGAGTATGAATATGCAGGACCTGAGCAGAGCAGTGAAGCGGAGTCTTGGAGATGTTTTATCTACAGGGTTGTTATGGGTCAAGAATGACTCAAGGGTGGATAACAACGACAACAACAATGTTTTAAAATAGTTTTAAATAATTTTATATTGTTTTAATTGTGACAGTTTCAACTATTCTTAAAATTGTAATAGTAAATTTTAGAAGGTTTCCTTCTATGAGCTGCCCTAGGTCCCCCTCTTGGAGAAAGGTGGCATAGAAATTAAATTACATTAAATGTATTAAGTTTGATTGGGAGTTTACCAGCTTTCCAGATACTGGTGTATATTTTCCTGCAAGATGGTAATAAATTAAATATTGCTACTTTCAATCCAGTGGGTTAATAGTCTGACTCAGAGACTGACTGGAGAGTATAGAGGTATTGTGAGGCAGCAAGAAAGGTGAATCAGGAGAAGCACTGAAAACATGTGGTGGGCTTATGGAAATATGGCACATGTGAGAGACCCAGTTGGGAAGCTAAAATTATTCAGCGCAAAGCAGAATAAATCCACAGAAAAGAGAAATGTATTTCTGGTAACCTTCAGAAGAAACTTGAACTTGAGTGGATGAAGTCAGAGGAGCGAGATGTTTGATCACTGTGATATACTTCAGGAAGACACTGAGGGGTACAGTCATTGGCACTGGCATATGCAGGTATAAGTCTACCTTATGCCTATGTATGTCTTTTCTTCATTGTTGCAGTGATTGGTATTCACCCTGATCCTGCAGCCATCCAGCGAGATGTCTAGAAGACCCCTATGGATAAGGACAAAGTCAAATGTTTTTTGAAACCTCTTCCACTCTCCACTAGACATGGAATGGTCATGGGAAGGGGTTGAAGCACCCCTACAGTACATTTAGGTATTGAATGGCCAGCTCCAGTGTAGTATAAAATACTGTTAGTTTAAAAACTGTATGCCATGCTCTCAGCATGTGAATTAACTGAAGTAAAGCTTGAGAGTGGAATTGGCTCATTGATTAGATAGGAAATAGAACTGTAGTTTACTCATTATTCTCAATGAGTAAGGGAATACAGAGGAACAAACATCTCACAGATATTTCCAACTACAGGGTTAAACTATCTTGATGTCGATGACAGATTTCCATGTTCTCTTACCTATAGAAAAGAATAGGGCATGTTATACTCACATGCACACTTTAGACAACTTTTTTTTTTTTTAAAAAAATTACAACTATTATTGACTCAGGTTGTAGTTCTGCCTCTTAACCTTTTCACATTCAGACAGCTTGAATTCTCTAGCTGTGCTTTTTAATTAAGGATCATGGAAAGACCAGTAGATATAGCTTTGGGTGGGATATTTCTGAACATGGAATGTGTATCCAGGAGGGACTTTGAACTGTACACCAACATGCTGTGAGGATCTACTCTCTCTTTCTCTCTGTGTGGACTGAACAGAAGACAAGGCTGAACATGCCAAAGTGAAGAAAGAGAGAGACAAGCAAGAGGAAGAATATGGGGTTGGGTGCAGAGACTACAGAGGGAAAGTAAGGACCTGATCACATGGAGGGACTTACATTGCCAAAACATTGCTGAACTGTTGCAGAAGCACAAAGGTGGGATTATCCATTGCACTTCTAAAACATAATTGAGGCTTCCCACTTTCCTTCCGTTGATGTGCAGAGAAGCCATTTTTTTTTAAATAACGGGATTATTCAAAAAAATGGCTTCTCCTGGCTTCTCTATGCACGCTTCATTGACAGAAGGAAAGCGGGAAGCCTCAATTACATTTTAGAAGTGCAACTGATGATGAAGTGCAACTTTTGGCACTTCTGCAACAGTTCAGCAACATTTTGGCAACATAAGTCCCTCTGTGTGATAAGGGCCTAAGTATTGGAACTGTGAATTAATAGATTTCTAATTCTCCTGAAGTTGTCTACTTCTACATTCTAATGTGCATGTCTTTTTGCCATACCACCATGAAGCCCAGGCATTCAAACCTGGTATTGAAACCACTGCACATCTCTGGGCTGTTTGGTTTCTAAAACTGATGAATTGATTTTAATCCATTTAAATATGTCTGTAGCATCCAAACGTGGTTCACAACATTTAGCTCTCTTTTTAGCTTTCTTTGCTTTACCTCATCTTGTGTTCCATGTAAACAGAAGATGTGTGCCCCGTTCTCTAATACTGTAACCATTACAATTTAATATCAAACAGACACAGTAGCTATGGGTTAGAGGCAGCATTGTGTGGTAAGGGGCAATTTTACAACTTTAGTTGTGGTACAATAATCTCCTTAGATAAATGATTTAGAGTCAGAAATAACAGAACATTCAGCTGAAGGAAGCTTTACCTTTAAGGATGAAATACAAGTTACATTATATTTACAAAGGGAAATAAGTGTTATCTGACACAGTGTGTTTACCTTGGAGAAATGAAGACTGAGAGGTGACCATACAGTCATCTTTAAATATTTGAAGGAATGTCACACAGAAGACAGAGTAATGGCTGAAACAGACCAGCCCAAAGGGGCAACATGAAGCCACCTGTGAAAGAGCTGGGTGGCTGCCACAGCAACCACATGCCGTGGTCCCACACTGACTTTTTTCTGGTGCAAAAAGAGGCAGCAAAATGCTATTCCTTTTTGTCCGGAAAAAGCATGGCTTTTCAGTGCCCCTGTGGTGTGTAGCATATTAAAGCTGCACCACCGGAGTGCCTCAATGCTGCCTGCTGTATAGTTGGATGGGTAGTGTGACGCTGGCTTTGGGGTGGCATTGGGGCATGTGTCATCTGTATGCACAACACCCGCAGCATATTGTGCCAGTCTGTACTGACCCCAAGTTAGTGTTTTGCTGTTCCAGACTCAAAAACATAAACCTATGGATTCAAATTAGAAGAAAAGAGTTTCCACCTAAACATCAGGAAGAACTTTACTGTAGGGATGTTCAACAGTGGAAGAGACTGCCTCAGGATTAAAAAGAAATCATTACAAGAAATGCTTACAAAAAGCAGAAGGACCAAAGATAACAAACTACAATAATTCATGTATAGTTTCAATGTGTTTCTTCTGTCACAAGGGTGAGAATCATAGGGTCTTTCGGATAGTGTTGTATGTCAACTCCTAGTATTCCTTCACATGTAGTATATTGGCTAGATCTGATGAGATTGCAGCTAAACAACATCTGTAGGGTTCCATGATCTATATGCCATTGTAGAATATCAACAGTAAATCTATAAGTAAATGTTGAATTGAGCACAGCTGTTTCTACCTGCCTAAGGCAAATGTATTTCTTTGTAGAGACAACAGCCTATATATATTCACAAAAAAGAGAAAGATATAAACTATTTATATTATCATAGAAAAATAAGATGATGCCCCAAGCGGAATCAGATGTCCCTACAGTATTGATAATCTGAGAAGGCAGGCTTAATAATTTTGACAGCAACCTCTTAGTTGTCCTTGTACTACAAAAGTTGAATTTTGTGTTCCATGCAATGTCAGTGAGAGAGACAGCATCAGCTAAAAAAGGAAGGCACAACAGTTCTTACTGTCCATCAAGGGGAGTATAAAACTCTTTATCGTTCTGAAAGCTGAAGAGCTTCATTTTTAATCACTGTGTGGTGATTTTCAAAAAGTCAGAGACCACTTTAAAGGGGCATCTTTTATTCTAGTGTGTGCCAAACAAATTCTGAAAGGCTTAGAAGAAGAATAAAAAACAAACAAAACAAAATGGGTTGAAGAACTATTTCCATGGACTTGGAAATAAACAACAGACCATTGCACATAGTGTTAAGAATGGAGTGGCAGTTGTTTTGCTAGCTCAGAATAAAAATAAAAAGAGTAAAGAATTGTTAAAGTACCTATCTGCATTAAAGATCGATGTCATTTCCATTTCAGATTATTTTTTGATGAGGAATTAATATTTGAATTTTTCATATTATTGGAATATTCAGATAGGAGGAAAACAAATGTGCAAGAAGCTGAAGAAGATTTGTTCATCTAGCTGCATCTGATGTGGAAATGGAGTGCCTGGCCATACAGTTGCAGCCAGGAGCCTTGTATCCACATTAGACAGGGTAACAGAGGTCTTCTCACGAGTGGCAATGGCGGAGAAAAGTAAGCGGTCTGCAGCAGTAGCAGGTCTGTGGTGTGGGGATAGGGGAGCAAGTAAACACCCTTCTGTCCCCATGCTAGTCCAGGTACAGATCAAGGTTGGGACATGGGTCAGAACAGCACATGCTTGGCCTATGCTATCCTGGTCCATCTTCTCATGGCCCAATTTAGCTTTGTACCTGCCAAAATGCTGACTGGAAGTAGAGGTTGAGTATTCCTTTTCTGGAATTCTGAAATCCAAAATTCTTCAAAATCAAAAATTGTCCACATGGGTGGCTGAGATAGTGACACCTTTGCTTTCTGATGGTTCAGTGTACACAAAATTTATTTCATGGACAACATTATTAAAAAATATATTCATAATATTACCTTCAGACTTTTTCTATAAACTGTATATACAACATAAATGAATTTCATGTTTAGACTTGTGTCCTATTGACAAGATATCTCATAATGTATATGCAAATATGCAAAAAAAAAATCAATAAAAAACCCCAGAGTATTTCTGAGCCCAAGCATTTCAGATAAGGGAGACTAACCCTGTAATGTTGTGTCACATCTGGTTGCCAGTTTGGTTGCTATGTGGCCAAATATGGACCTACCTTTGGGATGGGATGAGATGGGTAGTTGCAGCCTTTGGGGGGTGTGTGAAAATTAGTCCACATCCCCACTGTTGTGTATCCCTGCCCTAGGGAAAACAGCACACACTTTGCCTTGAAAATGTCAAAATTTGCTTGTTGTCAAAAACTGCAAAATTCCATTTGCTTAAGTTTGAAAATGCACCCCCTATTAGTACTTGTAGACCAGATTTTATTTGCATTGTCTTTGCCACCCTCCACAACTTCCTTTCTTCTTATCTTATCTGATCTATGGAAGGGCGGTATAGAAATAAATCTTCTTCTTCTTCTTCTTCTTCTTATTATTATTATTATTTACTCATTGTTTATTCATTTATTTTTGTTAAAAAGAACACTTTTCAGACTGGAGATGTTTGCTCTTCTTACTTCTCATCCCCAAAATTTTGAATAGAAGTGTCTCCCTCTGTTTCTTCTTCCACAAAAGAAACATAAGATAGCTAAACTAAAATGTGCTTTGAATGCCATTCCACACTTGCCAATTTCTTACTTTCTATTGCAAGCCCAACCTTTTCATCTTAATTAGCATTCCAAGGGGCTTAGGAGCTGTGCTACTGTTAAAGGAGGTGATTCAAGTAGAACATCTAGTCCAGCCTTCAAACTAGTGAGAAGCTGTGAGCAAAAGGGAAATGAAAAAGCAACAGAGAAAATCCAGCCAAAGAAGGCCAACCCTCTTTACTACAAAGAAAGAGGAAGACAATGAGGAAAGATCCCACCTTCATGGTCTGCCTCCCAGATGCAGTTTTCTCTTACCTACTGATGGAATTTCCTGAAGTGAACCTGTGCCTGAACTGACAGATCAAGACGGAGAATTCTTAGGTTGTTCTTCTGGAATGCCTTTTAAAACAAAGAAAGAAACAAAACAACAGCTTCTTTTTCCATTCCCTTACTTCCATATCATTTCCATCTCCTCTGCTCTATCCCCCTCTGTTCATTTGCAGAGATAACTGCACCTCAGCAGCCGCCAAGACCATGCAGAAAAGATTTGTGGTAGACTAAAAGTTTCAAAGCCACTGGTATAAAGGAACTGAAAATCCCTGCCAAGAGCCCTAAGGGCTTGAATTCTGAACTTCCAGATTGTAAATGTTATATTTACTATGTAAATTTCCCCCGTTTTTGCTCATAGGCACTGTATCATTATTTTATGTTTACCTATTTTTCCTTCTCCTTTGCTTTACCCTATGTGTCTTGTTTTAGTTTGTTTGCTTCTGAGACAAGAAACCTGGAAAGACAATAGAAAATAATTTCAAAATGAAGAATATTTGTTTCTCTCTCTCTCTCTCTCTCTCTCTCTCTCTCTCCCTCTTTCTATCTATCTCATTTGAGCTTAACAATTGTGTCTTGGCAGGAGAGTTTATGATGAGTGATTAAGAGGTGCATATCTTACCATTAGATGAACACAAATCACACAAACAGTGTTCTGCCAAAAAAAGATGATTGTAGGGGCCTTTATGCTAATATTTGAAATGGAATTGAATTATATTACAAAGCTAATAAAGGTCAACTTCAGAAAATGTGGGATTCAGAAGTTATTTCTGTATTTCAGTCATGTCTTCCCTCTATCTTCCAAATATGTTTTTCACCCCAGGTAACCATCTTATTTCACAGTAACTAATAGACAGAAAGAGACAGAATAATTTCTTTAACACATATAACACAACTTCAAACTGGGTTTTTCCTTTGTGCTTTTTACAATGAGGGTTATGTCTGAGCAGGCCTAAGTTCCAACGCTTCTACCCCAATGCTGGACAGCAAAAAACCTTAAAGGAGGAGCCCTCTGACCAGAAGCCTAGCATATTGTCAGTTCTTGGTCCGTACTGATCATCTGAACTACCTGTGTATAAAACCAGTGCAATGTTCAGGGGACTAGTCTTTCAAGAGAATCTTCCTTTGTGGGGGTGTTGTCTCTTGAGATCTAGAAATCAGAGTCTCTGATGTAAGGATCTTCAATGTGAGATAGGCCTATTCTCTGTCTCAGGCTTGGTGTGGCAAGGCCTAAGTCTGGCATCAGCACTGCCATGGCTTGAACTACAGGCAGAGGCTTCATTATCTGAAATGTTTGGGACTAGAATTGTTTTGGATTATGTATTTTTAATATATATATGGGAATATTTCCACATACAAAACGAAGTATCTTACAGATGGGACCCAAATCTAAACATGAAAATAATTTAGGGCCATATAAACATAGCTTGAAAGTAATTTTATAGATAACCATTTTCATAATTTTGTACATGAAACAAAGTGTACACTGAACTATCACAAAGCAAAGGTATCACTATCTTCATCATCACTACCACCATCACCCACCTAGTCTGCACAATTTTGGATTTTGGAGTATTTTATATTTCAAAATTCTGGATATGGGGGTACTCAACCTGCATCAGTCCTTCTAATCACGCTGGATCATTTTCCTTTGAAATACATAAACCTCCGGATTCAAGCATTGTTATCATGTTTAATTTTGAAAGAAGAGCTTTGCTAGGCTAAAATATTCTTTTCACTTCAAAGCTGTTTCTGGAGCATGGCTGGTCTGCTTGCCTTGGACTTGATTAACTTCAGTAAGATAAGATTCATAATACTTAGAGGTGTACTACTTCCCCAGACCACATGTGGCTACCACAGCACCTTCATGACATTAAATACACCTAGGAGATTATCACATGGAGGTTTACCATCTTAAAACGTGGCTAGATCATCCCTTATGCACGAGGGTGTGATTGCCAGTCGCACTTGTCTCCCAAGATGAAATTGTCATGGAAGCGTCCATCATTAAAGTGTTCATGGAGCTGCCATTTCTCTGCAAAACAAGAACTTCCGTTATGCAGAGAAATGGTGGCTCCACAAACACTAGTCATGGGTCACCTCCTTGACAACTTCATCATGAGAGACAAGCACAACTAGTGATCACACCCTTGCCCTTTAGGGACAATCTAGCCATATTTTTAAGGATGGCAAACTTCAGTGTGACAATCTCCATAGTCTCTTCTGGGGATGAATTTGCCATGTTTTCATCCCCACACATGCTTTAATCAGAGGGAGAGAGTAAAAAGCAGAAATAAAAAGAAGCCAGAAAGGTTCCCAAAGCAAGTAATTCTCCACCACTACCATGGGAAAATGCTCTTGGTGTTTTAAAGGGAAATGTCAGAAGAACAGGGACTGTAAAAACTGTGTTGAACATCTGTTGAATTATGTCCACATTTGAATTACTTAATTCTGGTTTTGTGGAGGCTTTGTTGACTGCACATCTCTTACTAGGAATGTAAAACCTATCAGATATTTATTGTCAATTGTAAGGGATGTTCAACATTTTGAGAATTTCATTCAAACAAACAAAAAAGCATTAATAAATACCCTCCCATCCCAAAGAGTCATGAAATTTTACACATTTGGGATCTGTGTATGTGTGTGAAAATTTTGTGAATTCGGTTGGCACAAAATTATTTTTTGTGTGGAAAACAATGTATGCAAAAATAACCCACTGGAAATTTTTTACAAAAATGTTCGGAAATATGCCATGTACCAGCATTGTTATATTGTGATGTTCATTAAACCACCACTACCAGTGTCAACAAATACTTAGTAATAACCAATAATATTTTTATAAAATGTGATGCTTGTAGCTATGTATCTCCCTATGTTTTAGTGAGTCTCTGAACAAACCTACAGCTTCAGAGAGAAATCCATCATTGCTTCAAGTTTTACAAAGTCTTCATGCCTCATTTTATTTCAGTTCATTTGTCATTCACTGAATATTTTTTTTATTATGAATTTAGCTTCTGTTAGCATTAATGTTAATCCATGCAGTCACTTTGGTAGGAATAAATGAATATTATGCATTTGGTTGGAATAATACATTTGTTCTAACTCTCTCATTCTGGTGGTTAGCAGTTCATTTTGGCTGACCCTGCTTTAATGTGGGAAGTACTTATATATGATGTGCCTTTATGTGTAATTGCTATGCCTTGTTTGCATATAATTTTACAGATGTTCCAGGTGTCATTCATAGCAATACTCCAGCATTGTTTCCCACTGTTTCTTTTGTCTTCCCCCCTTCCTCCAGAAAACCCATTAAGATTGTGTTTGTCTGGGGGCCTGGGTGGGGGTTGGATACTTCTCCTATACCTTTGAATGTGGAAGAGTTGCCTAGATTAACACATCAACAAAACAATGGCCCACAGACTGGAAACAGTCAATAAACATTCCATTTTTCAAGGAAAGGGACATCAGGAATTGTAGCAATAATCAGACCATTGCATTAATCTCTCATGCAAGCAAAGTGATGCTCAATTTTTTACATAAAAGACTTCTGTCATATATGGACAAAAATGCCACAAATCCAAGCAGGAGGCGGAAAAGGCATTGGAAATTATAGTTCAGACATACATTGGCTAATGGAGCACACCAAAGTATTTCAGAAAGAAATCACCCAGTGTTCCATAAATTATAGCAAAGCCTTTGACTGCATAAAATGGGGGGAAAATGAATTGCTTTTTTAAAAATATGTTCTCTACAAAATTGTCCAATAATTTGTACATGAGACCATTGTTAGAAAGGAATATGGAGAGATAGAAATGTTTTCAATTGGCAAGGCAGTCAAAGAAAGATGTATCTTATCACCCTGCTTAATCTATATGCAGAGTATATCACATAGGGAGTGAAATATGACTCAGAGGAAGGTAGTATGAAAATTTAGGAAATAATCGTCAATAAATTAAAATACATAGATGACATTGTATTACTAGCAGAAAATTACAAAGACTTGGAATAACTACTAATGAAAGTTTAGAAAGAAAGTACAAAAACAGAGCTACAACCACTCATTAAGGTGACAAAAATAATGACCAGAGAAGATGTATATAACTTTTGGACAGATGCTGAAAAATTCAAAATTGTTGAAGGTTTCCTATACATTGGCTGACTCATCAATCCAAACTGGAACTAATTAAGATATCAACAGGTTTTTTCCCCCTATACAATACCTAAATAGTTTTCCAGGTGTAACAGTACAGGGACTTCTTGCAATATTCAATGTTTTCTGCCTAAGAAAGGGGCAGTTCACCTTGTGTGGAATGGATTCTTTAGCTCAAAGAGATAGGTAGTGTATATACTGTAGAAGAATGTAGTCTAAGTTAAGGTTTGGGGGGCTTGGATATTCACAGTTTTCCACTATTGCAGGGTTCCTGTACCTCGGCCCCCTGAGTAAGGAGGGCTGACTATACTATAAAGAGAATCAGTGGGAGAAAGATTGAATTTTGGACTTTGGAACAAAATTGAACCTGACAATTTGAAATAATGAAGAAAAAGTTTCATGAAGATTAAAACAGATCAAAACAATTAGTAATGAATACCAGAAATTTTCCTAACATCTCTTCTTCCTGCCCATCCCCCTTGGGTTGGAGATAAAAAGAACAAGAAAATGGAAATGAACTTTTGAAAATCTGGATTACAGTCTGTCCCCACAAAGCAAAGTGTTTGTAGAGACTAGTAAAATACATTCTTAGATTATAAAGTGTCTTCCTTACATTGCTATGCCTCCCTTAGAGGTTTTTAAATGGCCATATGTCAGGGATGCTTTGATTGTGAGTTCCTGCATGGCGGGGGGTTGGACTGGATGGCCCTTGTGGTCTCTTCCAACTCTATGGACCTTATCAGACAGGAGGAATTTCTCTTTATTGCAAATGGAACCAATTCGAATTCACATGAATTCCTATTGCGTTTGGAATGTTTTCAGAATGACTTCCCATTACTCGAAAATGACCCCCCCCCATTGCCCAAAATTGCGTGAGATGCTTTAATTCACAGTAAGGTAAAACCCATGATTGTGTTCGGAATGACTTCCCTTTTGCCCGAAATTGCATGAGATACTTTAATTCGCAATAAAGTGAAACCCCATGATTGCGTTCGGATTGCCATTGGATTATACTTCCAATTTCCGACATCTGATAAGGTCCTATGATTCTATGATTCTTTTTCATAGTGGGTGACATATATATGTCTTTATGCAGTTAATAGCAATCTTACAGTGAAGAATAAGGAGCAGGTGAAACCAGTGATATCGATTCCAGTTGATTAACTTGGACTTAAACTTGATATAAGTTGCTTCATTGACTCAGCTAGGGCTCATTTCCACACTAAATGATGCACCAACTCAACTCAACTCAACTCACAACTTGTATATTTTTAGCTACCGACTTACTAGCCTAACTTGACCCAAAAAATATTACAAAATGTAAAACAGCTTCCCTCCTTTGAACAACACTTCTATCTTGCTTTTTGCACACCAGTCATGTGACAGAAGCAGTACTTTACATTTGCTTTACATGAAGCCCCCACTTCCTGTAGATCTCCACCTCAAGCTCGTTGCCTAATAGGTATGCTGTTCATCTCTGAGCAATGTGTCCCACACATTTAATTTTTTTTTTTACCTAGCTTCTAACATCTTCTTGCTTTTCTAGTTATTGAAACTTCACCCTCCACACACACACAATACCATCAGCTCCTTTTTTTCTCTTAAGAGTTGGCTTCCAGACTTGAAACTTGACTTGAGACTCATCTTGAAAGTATCTTGCAAGGGCCTGAGATTTTACTTGAGATTTGAAGTAAAAGACTTAGGTGCTGGACAGACTGCCCCAAAAGGGTGGGTTGGAGGTGTCTGTTTTTGCTCCTGAGGGACACCGCAGCAGCCAAACTGCACAACATCCTTTTGCACCAAAATAATCTGCTAAAAGGAGGTTCTTTTTGGCACGCGATATGGATGCTATGAGTGTGCTATTGACACACTGTTGTGCATTGATGATGCAAGCATGATGCAGGGATGTGCGGATGCTGCATTGCGCTTGCATCATCATGGTGGCTCCCATGTGGACAGGAGGCCCCTATGATGGTGGTGCCATTACAAACTAGGGAATGTGCGGTTTCTCCACTCTCCTGAACCCTAATTTTGGCCAGAGGATGGTGCTCTCTGCCCATCTGTACTGAGACCTAAATACATCACTAGGTGAAACCTCCTTATGGCCATACAGAATAATTTAATAGTCCTAAATGATAGCCCCCACATAAGTGAAAAATGAGGAACAGAAATGAGGAACAGTTTAAAGAAATACAATATGCTTTCTCTAGAAAATAGGAATGCAGTTATGAAAAGAAAGAAGTCTAGGGCTCATTTGTTTTACATGTCATCCCAGGTGTCTGGGGCAGGAGGAAAGGAAATGGTCTATACTCTTGCAAAGCTTCTCAATTAGCTTGAAGCCCTTGGGATGTTACTGTATTTGGCAGCTGTCTGTACTGCCCATTGGGCTGAACTCATTCTATCTTTATTATTTTCATTACTTATCTCAGTGTCATGAAGGAGAGAAAAATGAATCTATCTTTCCTAGCATAGTGATTTATTGACAGGCAATTTCTTCCCAGGCATCTTATCCGTGGTAAGATGCATTTTAGGTGTGAGCTTCCTGCTGTCTTGTCTGATTGCCTGTTACTTTGCTTTACTAATCTGGCAGCCATGAAGAGAAGTGGATAAATAGGTATTCACTATGTGTATAGTTTTACTATGTTCTAAAAATGGAAGGAAGGAATTGCACTGCCCCGAGGGCCTGAGAAAACAAACTCCATCATCACAGAATCTATTTACATAACAGTTAGCTCTTTACATTTTTCAATTTTACTTGATGATATATAAAATATATTTATTTTTTTACTGCCAAGCTAACACAAAATGATAAAGAAATGAAATGCTTCTAGAAAAATCAAATCATTAGATTCCTTGCTGGATGGAGAAATAACCCAAAAGTCAGTGAAGCATTTATTTATTTTGCTTTGGTGATTTGAAAAAAAATAGAACTAATAGGGATCTCTTAACTTTACAGCACTATTACTATTAAGGCAATTTGTACACAGAATTCTATACTGCTTCAGGGATTCTTATTTAAGCATAAACATGATTTAGGCCTTTCAGACAATACAGCAACAGTAATTTAAAGGAAAATGTGATGCTTTATCTGTATTTAGTATCTACATGTGATCTTGCCAAAATATCAGGGAAGCAACATATTTCCTGGATATTTCTGAATATTAAACCTGTTCTTTAACTATGATACAAAAAGATGGTTAAATAATATTTTATTAATATTTTATTGTTGGCTCTGAATGTGCAAAAACAAAAACAAAAAAAAAAACTCCATCCCACTTTGGTCACCAACTTACAGAGCAGTCTGAGGACAACATACTCAGATGCAGCTTGACGTAGCAGAGTACAGAAGCAACAGTCCAGATGAAGGTATTGGCAGTGCACTGACCACATTCTATAATTAACAAAGAAACTCACAGACTCAGCTGATATATTCCAAGTCCTTAGATATAATAATAATAATAATAATAATAATAATAATAATAATAATAATTTTTATTTCTAGCCCATCCTTCTCAGCAAGCAATCAGGGCAGGTTACAACAAGAGGTTAAAACACAACAGTTAAAATAAACCAATCCCATCCCCACCTCCCACCTCTAAAAAAGGATTAAATCAACTGTAGTTAAAACATAGTAAAATGCAAACAATATCGTATATCAGCAACAGGCATAAGAGTTCTTGAGCTGTGTAGGACAGGCCAAGGACATAGTGGCAAAAAACTGGAAAAACTCTAAGGCTTGGACTTGGAGCCGGAAGATGTCTAAGCATTATCTGGGAAGGCCTGCCGGAAGAGATGCATCTTTAAGGCTTTTTTGAAGCCATCGATGGATGAAAAGAGACTCATCTCATCTGGTGGGTCATTCCACAGCCTGGGGGCGATAGCTGAGAAGGCCCTCTGAGAAGTGTGCAACAGCCTGATCTTCATAGGCTGTAGCAAGTTCCTCCCAGAGGACCGAAGTGTCCTAAAATAGGATGGACCTGAGCCATTTAGGGCTTTAAAGGTTAAAACCAACACCTTGTACTGCGCCTGGCAGTTTGCCACTTCGCCATGGCCTCCAGAAGCTGCGAGATGGGGCCTCAGAGGCTGCCGGTGCAGTAGCCTTGGCCCCGTCTTGCCGCTTCTTGGGGCGAGTACAGACTGTCCCTTTTGGGCGGTGTGGAAAGCCCCCAGGAGAAACAATAAAATCAAATAGTGAAACAATGACCTCCCCCCCCCCAAAAAACCCCTCCCAAATTGTTGTGATTACAAGGGATAACGGACAGGTTAGGAAAATGCCTGAGCAAACAAATGAGTCTTCAATTGTCCCCATCTGGTGGGCACTACAAAAAAAAAAAAAAAGGGCCCTGTTTTGGACCACAACTTCACAATGACTTTTTTCACACTAATGAGATTGCACAAGAAAAAGAGTTAAGCTAAATTCAAATTTAAACAGAGCTTGCAAATTCGAGAAGTTTATCACACTGAATTGCTGCTAAAACAAAATAATGCAACGTTAATCTGCAGTTAAAGTGGAGGAAACCAGCAGCTTTTAAAATTCAGTTTGTTCCAAATTTAAAAAGCTGCTGGTTTTCTCCGCTTGAACTGCAGATTAACTTCACGTTATTTCACATGTTGTGATAAATGTTGTGTGATAAACATTGGGGATTTCTGGGTTATCTTCACATTATATCACATTTAACTCCCATTTTCCTGCGGGATCTCACTAGTGTGATAAACTCCTATGTTGTGATTTGCTAATCTGGTCCTCCCTCCATCAGAATGGAGAAACTGTGGAAGTGATATTAGATTATCAAATTTTATAATAGGAGTTGTGTAGCTCATAGCAACCTTGTTGGGAAGCATAAAAGCATAGAATAAATTCTTTGTGCATTGTAGGTATAATAGTATAAATCAGAGGGTAAACAACTCTCTACTGGAGGGGGAGGGGTAAAGATGGCCTCTCTGCCATTTCATGGCAATTAACATTTAAGTAAGAAACTCCATCTGGAATGAAAGGGACAAAGCATTCTCCTGTGAAAGATACTGAGTCTTTTGCAAAAGTTCAAACATGACTTATATTTTTATTGCTTTATTTTGAATGTTAAACCACGTAATGGAAAGCTCTTATGCTCTATGTTATGGAATAATTTATTTCCCAAGGCCCTGCATTGTGAAAATAAAATGTGATCTAGTTGGGTGGTGGGGGAGTCTCATATTGTCTTATATCCATCATACTAACTTTCAAGTGCTCACATAAAAAAATCCAAATTGCTATAGTCAAGAGAAACATCTCAAAGCTATTTAGCTAATGTAGCAACTTCATTTGTTGTTGTTACTTGAGACTTTAGCCATAAAAAAGCATATTTACTAATTAAAATGAAAATTATCACTCATAAATACTCCATAAAACCATTTTAAATGGTTTTAAGATAACAGTGATTTTGCTGTTGTTGTTGGATCTGTGGTCTAACAAAGCCAAGAATCAGAAGAGATCTAAGAAAATGGGTTTCTGTGTGTAAAGTACAAAGGCCCATTGCCCAAAATATCTCCAAAAGTAATGCTTCTTCTACATAAATCAAGCAAGGAGGAAGCTATCCCTTGCCCATGACAACGGCATTGCAGAGCAGGGGAGTTGTGCAGCCCTTCAAATGTTGTTAAACTGCAACTCCCAGAATTCTTCACCATTGGCTGCATGACTTAATCTGACCATGATTGTGGTAGGTCCTCACAAGTCCCATCTCTGCTTTAGGCACTGGAACATTTTAAATTTAAAGAGCTTTCGTATCATGAAACATACCATATCATGGAACACTATAGGGCCTTTTCCCCATTTCTTAGATCTGGTCTACATGTAAGTGTGTTAAGCAAATTGGCAAGGATTTTCTCACCTTCAAATTGATGTTCAGTTGTTTTCACTTCACCAGAGCACATTCCCACTGTTTGCATCATTGTATATTCTGTCAGCCACATGCCAATTGAAGAAGATTTTCATACCTGGCTCCATCGCTGCTGAAACATAAACCTAAAAGGTGGAGGAAACACTTGTGTCTAAAAGCCAGGTGCACTTCCTCAATTGCCATGGAAATATGGTTCCCTCCTTTGGGTCCCTGAATCGTTCCTGGGGAGTGGAATTCCTCTGAATGCAAAGTTTGCATTCAGAGGAAGTCTGCTCCCCTTGAGATGATTTAGGGATGCTAGAGGGAGCCACAATTCCATGGATATTCAGGAAGCACACATGGCTTTCAGACACAGGCGAGCTTCCTCCATCTTTTAGTTATATTTGGGAGATGTTTTAGCAGTGATGCAGCCAGGTATGGAAATCTTTGAAATGGTGGACAGGAGGAAAAGCTCTGCAAATTATTTGAACCCGCATGCAGCTGGCCACTGAAACATTATTATTATTATTGGGATGGCAGTCAATTAAAGGGAAGGACATATGCATTTCCACACACATTTGCACTCCAGCTGTCACCTATTTCCACAGTGACATAGAAGCTCAGTGTTAAATAAGTTTTTGATTTTAAAAAAATAGTATTTTTCTTTTTTTCCCAGAACAAAAAAAAGCAAAGCCTTTATTAGTGTTCTCTCTCACTTTCTTTCTACTCGCCCCCCCCCCAAAAAATCTTGAAGAACTAAGGAAGGGTTTTAATATAATTAGCCCTTCCTTCTCCTGTGTGGTGGACAAGAGGAAAGGTTTGTATATTTTCTCCATAAGCTTTTAACTATTTAACCTTCAGGAGTAGGGTAAAGAAAATGGGAACTGTTTCAAGTAGTAAATTGAAAATCAGTCTGAAAATCATAATAAAAATGTTGTAAAATGCCAATGAAAATTGGCAAATTCTATATGCACCTAAAACCACAGAAATTAGTTATCAGTAAGGCTCATCTGCCTGCCCTCTGCCAAAATGCATTGCCATGAGAAGCTATGCAGATTGGATGGTCACACATCTGATAATGCACACTGTTTTGGATTGTCCAGTAAAAATCGTGATTCCTTTTTCTTTTGAGTTTGAGAACTCCTCCCCACCCACCCCAGTGTGAATATGTTAGATCTGCATGGCCAGATCACATTCTACTCACATTCTATCAGGATAATTTTTTATTGTATAGACTGGTCCTTATATGTGCTGCACAAGAATGATAGCATTTAAAGTAATTCTCCTTGCAGTTGTAGTCTAGCAAGATATGTGTGGGAGGAGTTGGAACTCTCCTCAGTTACCCTCCAGTCATATTTGTAGGTTCTTAATGAGTGATGGGAATGAAGGAATTTGGTTTGTATTTCACACTTTTGTTATTCTCTGATACACTGATTTCCAAAGTTTTGTGATGCCATTCACCAAAAAGAAATGTAAAAAGATGTATCTATTTGTCATGCCCAACCTGAGGACTCAGAAGAAGAGAGAGAGAGGGAGGAACCTAACCCTGAGGCTGCTTCCAGTTCTTCATTGAAGAGTTTCATACCTATCTTCATCGCTGCTAAAATGTCCTCCAAATGTCTCTAAAAGGGGAAGGAAGCACCTGTATCTGAAAGTTAAGCACGCTTTCTGAATCACCATGGAAACTTGTACCCCTCCTTTGGGTCCTTGAATCATTCCTGGGGAATGAAATTACTCTGAATGTAATCTGCTCAGGATAAGTACACTGACATCATTCTAAATTATGGTTGTTGTTGTTAGCGGCCAGTGAATTGATCTCAGCTCATGGCAACCCTGTGAATGAGACTTCTCCAAGCCTTCTTGTCTTTCTACTGTCTACCCAGGGTGGTCTGATGTCATGCACCACTCTACACGGCATGCAACATCATGGTGCACCTCCAGTGCTGCATCCTGATAAAGCACCACTGAAGGAGCACAATACAGTGGTCCCCCGGGTTACGAATCCCCCGGGGTACGAAAACCCCGGGGTACGAAACCGGCGGGACCGCGATTGTATCCCCCGGGATCCAAAAGATCCCCCGGGATACGAAAGGAAAAAAGCCGCGTGGCCCCTTTAAATGGCTGCGCGGTCCATTGAAAATAGCGGTCCCCCGGGAAACGAAGCTTCCGAGTTTCGTAACCCGGGGGACCACTGTATAGTCACACCGCCATGGCTATGGTGCCTTTTTGGGGGCGCAAAAAGGAGCCAGTTTTTGCAGCTCTTTTTTGTGCCCTCGAAAGGCCACATCAGAGCCATGGCATGAGGTTGCCATAGCTAGGAAAGGAGTGGCTTTTCCATCTAGCAAAGGAGCAGCTGGATGCTGCCCCTTAGGGGCGGTCTGTCGAGCCCCGTAGTCAGGGGTGTGCAAGTTTGGAGGGCTAAAGGGCCACATTAGATCTTGAGGCCTCTCCCTCCACCTGCTCCCTCAAAAAAAAAATGCCTCCAGATGCCCTGCCCCAAGGGACAAAGGATCATTTGCCTCATGTGTACAGGGGCCCTAGAGGGCACTGTGTGTCACTTAGAGACATTTTGACCACTGTGGACTTCTGGGGGGGGCCTAAATAATTAAAAAAAATGCCCTCATTCATACTAGACATCATTTTGGGACATTTTGGAACAACAACAAAAAAGAGCATTGAGAGGCCATAGAGGACACAAAAATGGCCCCAGTGGGTGCCCACAATTTGCCCATCCCTTCTCTAAGATATTCAGGAGAAGCCCTTTACTATGCCCCACTATCTTCCTGGCAGGAAAAATGGGGGGGGGGGGCTCTGCCTTAATGTCTATTCCCATGTTTTGGAACACAACATTGAAAAAATAGAATATCTGTCTCCTTTCTGTTCTTCTAACAAGTGGTTGGGATCGTAGGAATTGACTGTAATCAGCTTTTAATAGTGGGCTGTTTTGTTCATGTTTTATATCCTGTCTTTTAACAAATTTTAAATGGTTTTAATTTGGTTCGTTGTTTACTTTTTAAGTATGTTTTTAATCTGTATTATTTAATAATTTTAAAGTCACTTTGGGTCGCAGTATCGGGGGGGGGGGGGGAATCCAGAATATAAATACATCACCACCACCACCACCACCATTAATATCATCACCATTAATATCATCATCATCATCATCATCATCATCATCAAGTAGGGATGCATCTGCACTGCAGAAATAATCTTGTATGATAGCTTTTTGTGGAGCTTTTGGGCTATGTGGCCATGTTCTAGAAGAGTTCCTTTCTGACGTTTCACCAGCATCTGTGGCTGGCATCTTCAGAGAATGATAGCCTGGGAAAGGATTGGAGATATATATCCTGTGTGACCCTGGGAAGGAAGGGGTAATTTGCAAATGTATTGTTCTTTTGCTAATGGAAGTCCTCAGGGTGAGGGGATATGCAAAGAAGGATTAATGTCTGCTAATTGGTGCTCATTGTCTGCTGGGAATCCCCTGGCCTTCATCTTGTATGATATCACTTTAACTGTTGTGTCTCAATGCTATGGAATTCTGGGAAATGTAATTTGTTGCTGCACCAGAGTTCTCATGCCACAACAAACTACACTGATGTCAAACCAGGTTATTTCTGCTTACATTCAGTGATTTCAAAAAGGCACTTGCCTTACAATCAGAGTTTAAATTCTTTCATGTGGAGTCATAAGCCACAAGCCAGCAAACTGAAAGCCAAGGCTCAGGCTATAACAGACATACTCCATGGCCATGAATGGTAGTGCACAATGTCACAAATTGTGTGTCCCTACAACTTGCCTTCCATGAAACCACACTTTGCATTGGTCTTTCTGACACAAATGCAGATGGGGAGATCAGAAAGAAAGCCTATCTTGTTCTGGGATACAAAAACAAAACAGAAGGAATTAGAAATATCTAGTTAATTTGATATGACAGTGGGTGAGACTCAGGAAACAGGTGAAAAGGCTTTATTCCATGAAATAATTTTGTGAATTAAAAAAAAAAAAAGAATTCTGAGACTTAACCTGCCTTTCACATCTGTTACCTTGTTCCAGTCTCATAGTACCTTGTGAAACATCCAAGGGTACATCTACATCAGCCAGAATATTCCAGGCTGTTCCCAGTCTATTCTGACTCTGGAGCTGACCTGGATTCCCTCTGTTACCACTGTACTCCACAGCGATGCCAGGCATTTGTCTTCAAATGCTTTCACTGTGCCAGCTGGTGCCACTGTTGCTGCATGGGGTCAGAAAACAGGCACCCAGTGTCAATCACATGGCTGAACACCTTGTTGTGACCTCAGAGGGAGAGACTGATGCCAGCAATGGCAGTGCCAAGTAGTACACATGTGTAAACAGGTACCCAGCATCACTACGGAGTAGTCTGGATTTTCCTGCAAAATCCAGAGCAAAAGGTTAGTTTTTAAAAAAATTAGATAGAGATATAGAGGATTCAGTGTAGAATGAGGCTTTTCTTGTGAAGACAGTTCACTTCTGAACCGAGGACTTGACTTTGTGTTGACAGGTCATGGGGAGGGTTGGGATAGTGGGACAAAGTGAAGGGCTTCTCCTGAAGATCTTAGGGGGCTTTCTAGATTGGCAGGAAAGTGTGACATGAAGTTGCCTTTTCCTTAAGGCTTAGCAGCTGCACCGCAGCCTTTAGATGGAGCTGCGCTGTTCCACAGTTTTAAAAAAAGAAGCTGGGAAAACCAGCACCTTTTAAAAGGCGCTTCTTCTCCCCTAAAACGCAAAAAAAGCGTTTTCATGGCACACTTTCCCTTTTTCTCATCTAAAGGCTAGACTTTCATGCAGCCATGAACACACTTCTTTTTGCCAATCTAGATCAGGCCATAGTAGACATGCCTCAAGTTCTGCTATATTTTTAGTGAAATCTTTCTGTGAATTTATGTTTGCGTGTTTTTTCCTGTATAAGTTGGCAGTATAGATTAAACAGTGTATGTGTCCCTCTTTGTGTGTGTCTGTGGATAAAATGTAGGAAGTAGTTTTATTTTGTTTACAACAACAACAATAATAATAATAATAATAATAATAATTTCTAACCCACCCATCTGCTTAGCAATCGGGGTGGTGTACAACAAGCTTAAAATGAACGACAGTTTAAAAACAGTCCTACAACCCAATCTTCCCTACCACCCCTTAAAACTAAATTAAACTACTGCAAGGTTAAAATAACAATTAAGACAACATAAGTACAATACAATCAACTTTGAGACAGTATAGGCAGCGGCATCAAGGGTGAGGATAAGTGAATGCCTCTATTGAGCCGGAAAGTTATTCGGGGAAGGCCTGCCTGAAGAGATCCGTCTTGACTACTTTTTTAAAGCTGTCGAGAGTGGAAATAAGACGGATCTCCTCAGGCAGGCCATTCCATAGTCTGGGAGCGGTCACAGAGAAGGCCCTCTGGGAGGTCTGCGACAGCCTGTTCTTCATAGGCTGTAGCAGGTTCCTCCCAGAGGACCGGAGCATGCAGGAGGGAATCATATGGAAAGAGGCAGTCCCTGAAATAAGATGGACCCAAGCCCTGTAGGGCTTTAAAGGTTAAAACCAACACTTTGTACTGTACCCGGAAACTAATTGGCAGCCAGTGGAGAGATTTAAGCACCAGTGTTGTGTTCTCTCCTAGATGTACCAGTAACTAACCTGGCTGCAATATTTTGTACTAGTTGAAGTTTCTGGGTTAGGCACAAGGGTAGCCCCATGTAGAGTGCACTACTGTAATCCAGGTGTAAGGTTATCACAGCATGTACTACAGTTTCCAGGTCCTTTATATCCAGGAAAGGGAACAGCTGGCATATCAGCCAAAGCTGGTAACAGGCACTCCTGACTGTTGCATTCACCTGACTAGTCATGTGAAGCGACGAATCTAGGAGTACCCCCAGACTGCGAACGCAGTTCTTAGAGGAGAGTGTGACTCCATCCAGGACTGAAGTTGTATTCCCAGACCTGGTTTCGGCCTGTGACTGTCAGTACCTCCGTTTGTCTGGATTAAGTCTCAATCTGTTTTTCCTCATCCAATCCATTACCCCTCCAAGACAGTCATTGAGAAGAGAGACACCATCTGAAGTCTGAGCCGGCAATCTGGTCATGGAGAAATAGATCTGAGTGTCATCAGTGTACTGATGGCACCAAGCTCCATGCTTCTGAATGATCTCACTTAGCAGCTTCATATAGATATTAAATAGTGTTGGGGACAGGATGGCGCCCTGGGGGATGCCACAGTTAAGCTCAATTTTGGAGGAGCAGCTGTCCCCAAGCCTCACCCCCTGGGATCTGTCTGAGAGGAAGGAATGGAACCACCACAATGCAGTGCCTCCAATTCCTAACCCCCTCAGCCAATCCAAGAAGATGGAATGATTGATCGTATCAAAAGATCCAGGAGCACCATCAGGGTCACACTACCCCATCGATGCCCAAGCAGAGGTCGTTGGCTAGAGCGACCATGGCAGTCTCAACTCCATATCCTGTCCTGAAGCCCATTTGAAATGGATCGAGATAATAGGTTTCATCCAAGACAGCTTGGAGTTGGGAAGCAAGTGCCCTCTCGATCACTTTGATTTAAAAAGGAAGCAAGGAGACTGGTCTATAGTTGTTTCTATCCAAGGGATCCAGGGAAAGCTTCTTCACGAGTGGCTTGACTGCTGCCTCCTTCAAACAAGATGGAACAATGCCATCCCTGAAGGATGCATTGATTGTACCCAGAAGGAATATGCTCAACGCGTCCCCCCTCCAGATGACCAGCCAAAATGGGTAAGTCGTCTTTCTCATACTTCCAAGGAGCTTGTCCATGTCATCGGTACTCACTGATTGGAACTCATCCAGTAAAATAGCATCAACGGAGTTGCTGGATGCTTCATCAGTAGATTTTGACAAAATGTTGGCGTCCAAGTCGGCAATTATCTGAGAGATTTTATTTGCAAAGTGGATGTTAAACGCATCACAGCAGTCTGTCATTGGGTTAAGGAGGGGGGCTTTGCACAGAGAGGACCTTTGTCAACTCCCCCACCACCCTAAACAGCTCTGCTGGGTGGGACTCTGCAGACGCAATACGTGCAGAACAGAAAGATCTCTGCCTCCCGATAGGAGTCAAGATGCTTCCTATGGTGAGTTCTGTCAGATGGGAATCGAATTTTCTGCCATTTGTGCTCTAGCTGTTGTCCAGCTTGCTTCATCCTCCTAAGCTCCTCTGTGTACCAGGGCTTACAATTTGAAGCGGGCTGGAAAGGACGCTCGGGAGCGATTGTGCTGATATCCTTGGTGAGATCGGTGTTCCACGTATTCACCAAGGCTTCGATAGAATCACCAGCATTACCAACCATTAAACCCTCCAAGATTTTCTGGAAACTGATTGGTTCCATTAGCCTCCAAGGGTGGAGGTTCGCCACCCCCGGGGGGACAGACAGCGGATCTTAGTTCCATCTTGACCAGGAAGTGATCCGTTCATGACAATGCAGAGGTTTTTGTTACCTTTGCCCACGGATACTCCTGTTCTGTACTAAAGACCCCATCAAATGACCCCACTTACCAATTGGAATAGGCCCATGCTTGTCATGGATTCCATGAACTCCCGAGCTGCACTTGGTAGATCAGACAAGCTGGTCTCAAGTGGGATGTTGAAGTTGCCCAAAACCAAAAGCCTGGGCAACTCCAACAGCAACTCAGAGACCAGCTGAGTCAGCTCAGTTAAGGAGTCTGCTAAGCAAGAGGATATACCAGCAGAATCCCCAAACTATCCCTGGTCTTCAGTCTAAGGTACACACTCGATGTAACTGGACAGGCTTCCTGGTCAAGGTTAAGTTGTTTCTGTGGACCAATGCCCCCCGCCCCCCGCCCATTTTTCCTTATCTGCTCACTGACCATATATCCAGCTGGGAGAGCCTGTGCCCACATTGTAGTTCTTGCATCTCCCAACCAGGTCTCAGTGAAGCATGCCAGGTCGGCTGATTCATCCAACAAGAGATCATGAATGATATGTGTCTTACTCTTGACCGACCTGGCATCGCAGAGGAACAGATTAAGGGTCTGTGGAATGCCTCGTATGCTCTCCATGTTATTCTGGGAAGCAGAGTGAATTGAGGTAGGGATAGGTATCAAACATCGATCCTTCTTCTTTTGTAACAGTCCTTTACTTTGTTTCTACCATACCTTCCTTGCCCCCACACAACCTCAATACCCGCTCCCAGACTATTCCCAACTCCATTAACTGATGGTATTAGTTGGTGATCCAGCTGAATCCCGTCCTGGAGGGCAGTGTCATGCAACAGTGGAAAGAGGGTGCTTGGAGAATGTTCTGATTATAGTTACTTTACAGTCTTAGTGGAGTTCCCCACTATAGACGTGCTACAGAAGAGGATAGAAGAAGGTTAGTCCAAATGTCTCCACGTTGGGGCCTCTGCAGGCCCAGATGACCCCACCTCCCCTCTCACTGCCGCCACCATCACCTCAAGGCCAAGAGGGAGCGTTGGGGCCTCTGCAGGCCCAGATGACTCCGCCTCCCCTCTCGCCATCACCACCATCACCACAAGGCCGAGGAGGGAGCGTTGGGGCCTCTGCAGGCCCAGATGACTCCACCTCCCCTCTCACCGCGGTCACCACTGCTGGGCTGAGAGGCACCCTCCTTGCAGGCTGAGGCAGAGATGATCTCAAGGAGAGGTTGCAGGGCTTATAAGACCTGGCTCTGTGCTTCTTAGAAGCCTCAACACTACTCAACTGGACTCTGGGTGGAAAAGAGCTGGGAGGCACCCTCCTTGCAACTAAAAATAAACTTTTTATTATTGCAACTTTTAAAGTGAATTAAATGTGTCCCAAGAGGCTGAAGGTTTGCCAATAAAAATCAATAGCATCGCAGATTTAAAAATGATCCCAGGACAAGTTTACTCAGTAATACTTATCCTACTCTAATGCTAGACAAGGTGTCAATTATCATGCAGATAACAGAAAATAAAAATCTGGTGGTATTTACCAATAAGAGACAAAAATGTATTATTTTACTGTTAACACAGAATTTCTTTGATTAAACTGAGTGAGCTCCTTTCTATTTCCAGTTGAGACTTTCCTACCTTTATAAATAGCAGCTCCAGGGAGAACACGTTTACTGGAATTGTATATGAATATGCCTTCAAGTTGCCTCTCAACTTATTTCATAGTGTTTTAAAGACAAGAAATACTCAGAAGCAGTTTTGCTTGTTCCTTCCTCTGAAATGTAGCCTACAGCATTGGTGGGCTCCCATCCAAACACTAACTAGGGTTAACCCTGCTTTGCTTACAACATGAGACAGGATCTAATTCCTTGGGGTATTTGGGACTATATCAGAGGAAATAGTAGGTTATATTTTTATTTTTAGTTATTTATTAAAGTGTTTATATACTGCCTCCCAGCCCACCAGTGCCTCAAAGGTAATACACAGAATGCAAAAACATTTAATTGTCATCATTATTGTATTCAGTTATATCCCAGCTTTCTGCCAATAACAGGATTAAAAATAGCTTACACAAAGGTGGCTTATACAAAAACACCAATAAAAATATAAATAGAAAAGTTATTTAGCAAACAATTATAAACTTTTTTTTAAAAAATAAGACATTAAAAGACAAAATGTACAGATCATAAAACACCACAACATGTAATTAAAAGCCCATCCTAGTGTGTGACATTCCTGGTCTTGGTGTCACCTGGTGCAGTGGGCCTGAAAAATGAGAGCAGGGAAGGAGGCTTGCCCCTCCTTTGTCTCCATGTAACTTACTCCTCATGAGGAAGCCGCATGGAGGTGAAACCAAAAGGGCTGGTCTCATCCATCCTTTGTCTTCATGAGGCTTCCTCATACAGAGAGTCACATGGAGGCACATTTGGGAGGTCAGAACTGAAGCCCCCATGGCATATCCACAGACACAGACCAAAGAGGTTTACCTTTGCAAGGCTCCCTCCTCACAAGGAAGCACATAGATGTGAAGCCAGGAGAGGTGCACTCACCTCTCCTCCTGCCCTTCCACTGCCTTGGTTACCACCTCAGGCAGGGAGATATGGAAGTGAAGAAGGGGCAGGTGCCAACAGCAGTACAGTACCGCTTGCAGCAGAAGAAGAGCCCCATCATTTGACACCCCTCTTCTGGGATGTCACCTAGTGTGAGCCACCACCACCCCACAAACACTAGTGATGTCAGTTATCCTAGGCACTATGGGCAAATCTGACCTTTCAAGAAATGGGTACAGTTGGAGCACTAGCTTTCAGTGTGCAAATGCACTCCCGATCAGTGCTGAGTACACCAAAACTGTAAATCGGTATAATCCCATCTAACACAGGATGAATTCTCATTTTCCTTGGCAGGGAATTTCAGCTGGTAATTTCAGCTGGGATGCTGCTACAGAGAGCACTCTTAAGTTGGAGCACACAAACCTACTCTTGTAAGATGTTGGCTCACAAAACAGGGCCTCCACTGGCCCATTTCAAATTTCCGACAGGCTCATATGGAAGGAGATGATATTTCAGATAGGGCTGACTCGGATGTTCAAATTACAGAGAAGGTTGATAGGTTCTGTGCCTGTACTGTTACTATTCATAGACAAATTTGAGGGGGAAAGTTTTAACACAGAAACATTAGCTATGAATTTTTAACATTTTACCTTTTTCAGCTTTTAATTTTAGGGATTTAGACAGAAAAAGTGAATTTATGAATTTAAGCTGTATTTAGTTGTATTTGTGCATTTTTAAGGCATTTTATGCACTTTATTTTATAATTGATCTATGACCGTAAATAAATTATTGATGGGTTAATTGATGGATTGGTGGATTGATTGGGCTTTGTAAGTCAAAACCAGCAGATCAAAATTTGTAATCTCGTTTCTTTTGTCCAGGAACAATATATGGGAATATCGTCTTAACTATAGCCCAGGTCGGAGAAGCAGGAATGTCTAGTTACAAGCTGGTTCTATTTCCACTTGTCATAAAGGACAGGTAAAACTAGAAACCCAGAAAACTTTTCTCCTACAAGCACTATAAATTTGAGTAAAAAGAAGCTTCAATTAATTTATATTTCAAGATTCTTTCACAACTCTTAATGGGTTCCAGGTTTCATAGTGGGGTTAGTACTGATTAGAAAAAGACAAAGTTTCAGAGGAGGATGTAGCTTTACAGAGCTGATTCTACTTTCTTCTGCTATAATTTTTAACCCACCCAAGACATAAAAATCGAATGGCTCATGTAATTAACTCAGCCATTGGCCATGAACTAAAGGGTGAACTAATTGCAGAGACTTTCCCCTTGGCATCATTTTGTTTTCTGCACTTTTAATCTTTCCTGGCCTCTTAGCTACAAATAAGAAGTGAATTGAAACTAGTCTGCAGATATGTCAGATGAATTTTTCACTTGTAAACTTCAGAGGGACAAAAACAATCAAGGAGTTATTTGTAAAATTTACTTGCTTTTAAGGAAGTTAACAGCAAATACTCAAGAAAGCTCCAGACAAGAATAATATTAATTTTGCAATATGTGAAATTGTATGAAGGGCTTTATATGAATTAGGAAAGAGGAAGATGATACAAAGCAAAACACACAATCATTAAACTCTGCTACTCCTATGAAAGGAAATCAGCCAAAAGCAGTTAAACAGCTTCTGGTATGTTCTTCCTGCTTCCCTCCCAAAAATCCTATGACTCAAGACCCTGATAAATCATTTTCTAATTATTAGCTAAAATAATAATTTGTCAAATTTGAAGCAGTTCAGACTAGTAGATTTCAAGAACAAGAGACTTGTTGATGGTCCCATATCTGCGCAATTTTATTCTTAGGGAGATACATATGGCTTCTTTGAGACTGTTTTTAAAGATAATTTTGAAGACTTTTCCAGACTGCTTTTATTTAATAGGCTCATTTCTGAGCTATTTCAGCTGCTCATTTAATTAGAGAAATCAATTTGTAAATTGTTTATATAATTATATGTAATTTTATTAAAAGTTTAAAAATCACTGTGTAAGAGCTTTGCCCTCTCAAGTAGCCTGGAAACCTTTCAAATAAACATCACTAAAAAAATAAGGCCTGTACTCCTGTATTACAATGCTCATGTAAGGATGTACTCATCATTTCCATTAAAATATGCATGCTCATCCACAGTTCTGGAAAGTATAAACAAATTTGTTAAACCTAGGGCTTGTAACATTGAACACAAATAACTGTTTTATAATAATTACATATGTATTTGAAAAGTTGTTGGTATGCAAAGGGCATCAGCCATATGGCTTGAACGGTATGTAAAGCTTGTAATGTAATATCTATGTGAGGAGGTCTAAGACAAAAATGGTTAAAAAGATTAATGGATATTAGCAAACTAATTCTACTTGAAGAATGTAAATATATTCAGAAATACAGCAATATTGTTCTTTATATGGTAAAAAAAATAGTATTATAACTGTAGGTAACAGATAACTGTAGGAAGTAGTGGGTTCAAGATCAATCTTAAATCATCCCAGATGACTGCTTGAGACTTCCTCTATCCTTTCTAACAACCTTGAATTTTATAATCTCTTTCCTACATGAATAAAGACATATCAAAACACTTCTGTACTATAGCCAATACGTTGACAACAACCAGTTCTATTTCTTCTTGTTGTAAATCCAAGAAGGTCTATTCAGTAATATATGAGTTTTTTATGACAGTTGTGGATTGGATGATGGTGAACAAACTGAAGATTAATCCTACCAAGGTAGAGTCACTCCTGGTCAAGCAAAAGCAACATCAAGGAACAAAAATGTAACCAAAAATGTAACATTCACTTTCACAGTCTGAGTGTTCTTCTAGATTAAGTCCTGACCTGGATTCCAAAATTTCTGTAGTGTCTGGAAATATGTTAGTACAGCTTAAGATAGTGTGTCTGCTTTGTCTATTTTCTGGATGTTTCTGAGCTAACTGTGACAATACATGGAATAGTTACATCCTCTTTGGGGAATTGTAATAGGTTCTATGTGGGCCTGCCTTTGACAAGTGCTAGGTAACGTCAGCTGGACCAAAAAGATGTAATTAGATTGTGAATCAGGATGAATTACAGGAGCAACTTCACTGGGTACTAGTCTGTTTTTGGACATCTATAAAATTTCTAGTTATTAACTAGAAAGCACTATACTTCTTGGGTCCCGGTTTTCTGAAATACCATATTCTAGCATAGGAATCTGACTGAATTCTGATATCTTTAGAGTAGAGCCTTCTTTCAGTTATGTCATATTCATAGACATGTTCAGTGAGGACACATAGGACTTTACCACATAAGAAAAGAAAGGTAAAATGGATCTGTTCAGCAAAAGGTATGCTTTGATGACAGTCTCCACTCTGAAACAGAATGGAAGTGCTATGACATGCAGAGAAAGCCACTACTGCCCCAAACTATTATACCCTTTTTTTCTCATGCAGTAAAGTCCATGGACAGGCTTTCTTAATGGCCATTCCTAACTTGTGGAACACCTGCGCAAATAGTCATCTCTCACTTTCCACTAATGTGTAAATACATTTCTATTCTGGTGACCTTTTGGCAACTGATTAGAAGTTCTGTTGCTTCTAATTCAGTTACTGTTTATAATTTCTTGAACTGTGTTTTAACATTGAAACTTTTTGTCTGTTCTTATATGTCCTGAACTGCCTTGATTCCTGATTCAGTGGAAAAAAAAAAGTCAAGTAAATAAGTAAAAGATAAATAACAAATTGCACATTTCCCCCAACCTTTTCATTGACATAGTTCTCAAGATGGTGAACAATCATCACTAAAATCAGACTGAACAATAAAAACATCAAAATCATGATAGTAACCAAACAGCAACAGTTTAAAAGACCAAATTGAAGAGACATGTCTTTGCACCCTAGAACAAGTAACAGTAGGAAGTGATGGCAGCTCTGAGGGGAGTCTTGTCTATAACCTTGCAGCAACAGCATAGAAATCCCTTTCTAGTATGCCTACCCCAGACCCCATTGCAAAGAATTATGCATACAATTCTATTCAGTAATTCTGCTTCTCCTTTGCATCATCTATGTTTTTGTGTTATCAACTTATGGACATAATGTATGGCTTATGAAAAGGTGTGGGTAGTATAACTTCCCTCATGTTCAATCCATCATTATCCTTCCAGATTTCCATGATTACATCTAGTAAATACTAGGGTCAAGTAGACCTCTGGCCACTCCAGAGCTGGTCACTCCCCATTCAGCATGGGATCACAGCAACCAGATGCCATGGTCCTAAGGCCAGCCACCAGTTATCTCAGGCTGCATCCACACTGGGGAAATAACCCAGTTTGGCACCACTTTAATTGCCTTGGCTCAAGGCCCTAGAATTCTGGCTCTGCTCTGCTCTGGGCTCACAACAAACTCCAGCTCCCATAATTCCAGAGCCTTGAGCCAAGGCAATTAAAGCAATGCCAAACCGGGTTATTTCCCCAGTGTGGATGCAGCCCCAGTTATTGTCCTTATGCTTTCTTAGAACCTCTTGGATGCCTCCTGTTACACCCCTGCTAAGATCCTTCAGAACGACACAGGACCATGGTGTTCTAATTCTGATATTTGCTTCCATTTCAGCCACTCTAATGGTTCCCTTGGTGACAGTAAGTTTGAATTTTCAATCAGTTCTCTGGCATAGTGCTTCAAATTTTGTTTAGACGATTGTTTAGCACAAGCCTAATGAGCGCAGTCAAGCTTGTAATGGGGAAAAAAAGAGTTTATTGAGTAGGCAGATCTCACAAGTCAGAAGAAATTCCTGGCCTTCAGTTAGTCTTCAACGGGTTGGGAATTGTTAACTCCATCCTGTGGGATGTGTTTAGTTTTTCTGCAGCTGTGCTTTTTTTTACCTTAACACTGCAATTCTCTTTAGATGTGACACATTATAATACCAAATGTACTTATTTAATTTATTCTGCAATAGTTTTTGTCATCACCATCATCATCACCTCTTACATAGTAAAAAGTGAAAATGATTTCTAGATGAAAAACAGTATTGACTTAGGGGTTTCAGCACTGGATTGGGGCTGTGGCAACTACATGCCATGGCCCTGATCCAGCATAAAAAGGAGCCGCAAAAAGCAGTTTCTTTTTGCATTGTGGAAAGGGCACCATAGCCACTGCTGCCACAGCTTTTCAATGCTCCTTTGGTGCTGTGTCATCTGAATGCGGTACCAGAGGAGTGCTGTGATGCCAACCGCCATGGAGTGGGGCACAGCCAGGGCGTGCATTGTGCAGACACAGGGGCTTTCTAGTTTGGCAAAAAGAAGTGTGTTCATGGCTTCATGAAACTCTAGCCTTTAGATGAGAAAAAGGGAAAGTGTGCCATGAAAATGTTTTTTTGTGTGTGTTTTAGGGGAGAAGAAGCACCTTTACAAAGGTGCTGGTTTTCCCAGCTTCTTTTTTAAAAACTGCAGAACAGCGCAGCTCCATCTAAAGGCTGTGGTGCAGCTGCTAAGCATTAAGGAAAAGGCAACTTCATGTCACACTTTCCTGCCAATCTAGAAAGCCCCTACAATGCCCTCACTCAAACCCAATGCCAGCTTTTTTCACTGGTCTGTACAGCCTGCTAGATAATAATAATAATAATGATAATAATAATAATAATAATAATAATTTATAATTTCCACAACAAAAAACAAGACACAAGTCACAATACTTTCCTTCTAATATATTGCACCCCCCCCCAAAAAAAGAAAATAATATGCATCATATATTATGATATGACCAAACTGTCACTCATGTATGTAACAATTGTAATCCAGCAAGGTCTGTGCATGTTAGAAGCCTTCTGTGAAATTCTGACACAAATATGCACACTGATGAACATCACCATCTACTTTGCAGTTCAGTCTTATCCAAGCAAAGCTGAGCTAGCAAGGTACAGCTTTCCAATGGAAATGAGTATCTGCTTTGGGGAATACTTGTTAGTATGAATAGCTAGTTGACAACAACTTAGTCTAAAACCTTTGTTTTTTATTTTCTAAAACATTATATAAACACAGGTTTTCAGCTTCATTACGGATCACAAACCATGAATACTTTGAGGTAAGTAGTCAAACAGTTGTTGCCTTGTGTTTTCTGAACATGTAACCTCCAAACTTTGGCTGGCTGGTGAAGAGAAGGGGAGCCAAGACACCAGAGAGGCTGAAGAGCACCTGTCTTTTTAAAGATTTTCATTGGCTGTTTAAACCAGGCACTCCAGTTAGAGACTTTGCAACAACAAGCTCAATTCTCTATCCTGACGCCATTGAGAATAACAACTACTAGTCATGTTATACCTTGGGCTGCTTTCACATTCTTTATTTTGATTAAGAAACAACAAGGTAAACAGGGGGAGAATAAAAAGCTTTTTTTGGGGTGTTGGCTTTTGCATGTTTTTAATGGTGTTATACTTTTTGCCTACCATGTTTTAATGATCTTATGTTTTTAACTTGTTTTATTTGATGTGGTGTTTTTAATTCTGTTTTAAAAGTTGTATTGTTTTTAAGGTAATTTTTGTGAGCTACCTTGGGTCCAGTTTAGAATAATAGTGGCTAAATAAATAAATAAATAAATAAAAATATACTTAGTACCAGAAGCCAGAAACTTACAATATTCAGATTTTTTCCTCTTCCCCTCTCCCAAACATAGTTAAGGGGATAAATGATTGTTGTAATGATGTCTAACTACTTTGTCGAACCTGAGTTCTGCATAGGTAAATAATTAATTTTTTAAAAGTCTACTTTCCAGATCCTGGCAGAGACTTGAAACCTCTTGTACAATCATCCTATCCAGGAGCTAATTGCTTTCACAGTTTTCATTACGCAGATTCCAGCACACTTGGCAGATCACCAAAGGACATTCCTATTTTATCAGATCCATACACACCCCTTTTCTGATTATAGGGAAGCATTGGCAGTAGAAAGCTACAGCCTCATAAAGCCTAATGAATACAGTGAGTTATGGTCTGACATTGCTTGATTATAGTGAGTATGTGAGGAATAAAAGTTAACATACTGTGAGGGCTATTTATTGGCATAAATTTAAAGAAGGGAAGGACATACAAAAGAGAAAGGGTTTTTAAAATGAAACCTTCAGTGATAAAACCAGAACATCATTCTGCAAATCACATTTCCTGGAAGTTAGAACATTTAGGAAGTTAAAAGACTTCTTGATTAAGAGGTTTCTATATCCATACAATTTCTTCCATTGCAAGACTAATAAAAAACGCTTGAGACAAATCAAGTTGAGCAAAATGAGCAGTCAGTTAATTTTCATTGAATCCAATTGTGGAAGTTATATTGATTGAATGTGCAGCACTTTTTTTTTTAAGTACACCTTACTATTACAGGAAGAAATGCAAATTGCTAAGAGATGGCTTCCCAAAGACTGGCAACCATGCTTCCTTTTCCTTGTTCTGAGCCCAGTCTTTTAATCTGTTCCTCTGCTGTGGTGAGCTACATAGCAAGTGGGGGAGATGCCAGGTTTCCTAACTATGGAGGCACCTTTGCCTTTTCTCATGTTACATTGAGAGATGTAAAGATATTCATATCAGCAGTGGAAACTCTGGAGCTCTAGGAAACATCTGAGCCCCCACTGTGTAGTGATTTGTGTATTATAGTAAGACGCTGGGAAAACAGGTTTCAAATCATCACTCAGCCATGGACATTCATTGGGTGACCTCGGGGAAGTCACACTCTCTCCAACTCAAAGGCAATGATATGCCCCATCTGAATAAATCTTGCCATGAAAACCTTATGATAGGGTTGCTATAAATCAGAATTGACTTGAAGGCAAGTAACCACAACAAAACTTCTAGAGCTGGAATTATCAAGTCGTCATGAAGGAAATAATGAAACACTTTCCCCAAGTGGGAAAAATCATAGCAGTTTAACAAGAATTTTAAATAATGTGCTGTAGGAGAAAACATCAAACATGCCTATAAACATCTGCAAGTACCAAATGCCAAATACTTATTTTTATGTGTGAGAGAGCCACATTCAGATCTGATCAAATCCCATCAGCAAAACTTCCAACCAGATCTGAGTCAATAGTTTACAATTGACATTTTTCATACTGAGCACCTAGGGATCCAATACAGAAACATTGGGTGAGGTACATGTCAACATACATGACAAATTCAAGGATGGCAACTCTGTATTAAGGCAATATTTTTATCAGGCCAATTTAAGGGTCACAAAAATTGTGCAATGAGGATTAGAATCACAACTGGATTGTAGTAAGATATTTAGTTTAATACTCTGAGGTAACTATAGTGTCTGTTATAGACGGGACAACATACCATAATGGAATATAATATCCCATGTTTTTTCCATCCTCCATGTTTGTTAAACAAGGACATCTACTCTGATAGAAGAGACAGCATTAAATCATGAAATAGTTTACTGTTGTTGCTGAGCATCTCCCTGAGGAAGAACATATATGCTCAAAAGATACCAGTCAATTATTTCCTGTACTCATTTGCTTTGTATTTTCCCTTCTTCTGCTGAATAGCATATCCCTGTTCTAAAGAGTCAAATGTCACAAATTAATCTCCATTTGTGAGCATATGATAGTATGTTTCTAAATAAAAACATCATTTTAAGAACCATAATGGCTCCCATCTCTTGTACATATTTTCTTTTAATCTCACAGAAAGATTTTTGTGGTGGAAATGCTCTTACACTTCAAATAAAATGACATTTTCCCCCAAAGACTTGCAGAATATCAGAAGGAAATCTGAGCAGATGGTAAGGGTGAAAACAGTAGTATAAGATATTTACCAATGGACCTTAGCTATTCCAGCAGTCCTTCAACTATTCTCAGTGACTTGTGGTGGTCTTTGCATGTTCACACCATTGCTTTCAATCTGCTTAATGGAAAATTTCCAAGAAAGAAGAAAACAGGGGGTAGAACAAATTTAAATTAACCTTGTGAGCTTTGTGCTTCCCTGTGGTTCATTAATTTAAAAGCAACTATAGTTCTCTTTCTGAAGACAGAGCTGAGGACTTTTAGCAACAACTATAAAAATCACTGTAAACCTGAAACACTTAAATTTTAGAAGTGATAAGGTAAAACTGTGTGCAGGGTATTTTGTTTCAAACACTTTATTTTTAGTTCCTCTGAATGAGAAAACTTAATAAAGAACAATTTTGTTTCATGTGGAACATCTAGAGAGCTGGGTAGATAGAAAAATGCCTCTTCGTCAAATTTCATAGATAAAACTAGGATGTGCTTGTATTTCTAAAACAAGAAACAAAGGGGTAGTCTGCATTTGTGATATAAAGAATATGCATCAATATTTGATAAACAGAATAAACGTTATTCAAAGATTTTGAAAGCTTTTTAAAGAGAAGAAATTATAAGCACTTCTCGATCAACGAGTAAGAATTTTGGTTTTTAATTTGATGGCCAGGATTTGAGTATTTTGCATAAGTAAAGCTACCATTCATATTGGGGTTTTCTAGCAGAGAAATGTTCTTTAAACCTCTGCCAAACTTCCTTTTGACATGCTAATTGAGTTTGAAATGCCAGGTAATTAGTGTAAATGTCCACCTCCTTTGTCTTTTATTTTCATTGGAGAAATCTGTGAAAAATATTTCTCGACAGGGAGAGAAAAAAATAACTTTTTGAAAGTGGGACTTTTGAAAAGAATTTTTTTTAAAAAAAAAATTGCATCTAATTCTTGATGGGCGAGAAGAAAAAAAATTGGTTTGTCACAACACTAGTCTGCACTGGCCAAATAAAGTGACTTCTAATCACTCTGAAGTTGAGTGTTTAGATGATGTATGAGGTGAAAGTGGGTGGAAAGCAAAAGGAAGGCATGCTCCAGGGTTAAAAACCAGAGCAGATAAAATAAAATAAAATAAAAACCTGGGATACTCCAACTCAAGGTGGAAAATTTGCTTCATCACACCAGCATATAAACAGCCTGACACCAGTGTGGGGTTGTGGCAAAAAATAAAAAAAAATAAAAATAAAATAAAAAAAATCAATAATGCAATGAATGTAATTATAAAATACACAAACCAGACAGTCCAAGAAGGAGTCATGGCATGAAAGGGGTGAAGGGGGCATGTATGAGTGGCCTCCATGATTATACTTTGAATGTATCACTTAGTGCACCAAAGCACTGTACAGGCTCTGTGTCACAAGTGCAACTCTGTGGCTGGTCATGCCAGCAGGTGTCAAATGGAATGGCATCTGGGTGGGAAGAGGATAATTGGAGATCACAAGTAAAGTGTTTGTGTGATGGTCCACATGCATGGTGGAGAGGCAACAAAAAAATTAACCACACAGTGTGGCTTGACACCGCATGGTGCGGGCAGCCCCTGAGTATTCTGCCTGACTTCAGAGTGGCTGTGACAGTGGGGTTTCAACCCCCTTTCAGGAAACTCAGGATTTAGCTGTTTTTTCCCCCTGCCTGTCCTCTGGACCAAAGTTAGATATGCTGATCCATATGGATAAAAAAGAATCTGAAACTCATAAATAGGCAATTCTTTTATTATAACCAAACATGTATATGCAAAAGCATGCATAAACATTCAAGATGTCTACATCTTTTTACCAAGAAAGAAATTGGGGAGAGGTGGGGAAGATGGGTAGGGTGAAAGCAGGCTTGATGTTGAATTCATGAAGTTTGGAGGAGTGGAGTGGAGAAGGAGGTGCAGAACTAATTGTCCTTCAAGTTGTCATGGAGATTACAGATTATATCTATCGCTTTGAGAAATAAAAATAAACTGACTGAATCCTCATTTTTGAAAATGCAGTATCAGTAGTTACATGGATTTGTTTCTAGCTTTAAAAAAAATTGTTCTGGTCGAGTACAAAACTAAGGAGAAACATAGGAGCTTTTAATATTAACAAAACTGGATTAATTTGAAGTAGTGCACTAAATCAGAGAAAAATCAAATCTAATTGTTGTGCTCCATTTGCCCCACTGACTCTTTTTCTCCCTATGTTTCATGTTTAATATGAATAAATGATTACTATTCTCTTGCAACAAGACAAAAAGCTGAGCACTGTGACATGGGCTGTAAAATTGGCCATAACCTTAAGGCAAACATTGCACTAAAATTATATAGTTACCCAATGTACATGTGACAACAAGGAGAAGGGAACACAGAATCTGATAGTTCAAGACCAGCCAATTCCATACATGAAGGTGGAAATCCATGCAGGTGAGTTAAACCCCAATCCAGGACATTCTGGATTAGCCAATCAAGGTTCCATCTCCCAAATCTGCCTGGCGATGTGGTCACCTGCATCTGTCCCAACTGCAGATACCCCTGCCTTCTTCTCTCTACCCGCAACAGTGCTGAATTCCTCCAAAATTTAATTGATGCCTGTTTTCTCCTCTTGCCTTTCATATCCACCAAAAGTGACCCCCAAGGATAAAAATAACCGTTTTTGTATTACCAAAACTGGAATAATTTGATGTGGTTAAGTAGATGAGAGAAAAATTAAATTTCTATGCCCCAATTCTCACAATTCCCTCTTAGGGGATTATTCAGATGATAGAAACAATCCAGATAAATCATGGGTTCAATCTGTGTTGTTCACATCTGGTTAAGGCTTTCTTTTCTTTTCTTTTTTTGCAGGGGCTGCCAAAACCCCCACAAAACACAGGATAATTGATCTCAGGGTTTTTTTTCCTCTGAGTTTTCTTGAAAGATTTGTATTGTCTGTTCTGTGAATAACCAATGCAGATAGACCGGGATAAACCAGGATAAAATTCTGGATGTCTTGAGTATTTTTTGGCTACATTCGCATCATCAATTCCATCTTTATTCGCAGTAGTGACACATGTGGGCAACAGAGCTCATAGAGATGCCCATAGATACAGTTCTGATAAAAAACAATTAGTGGGAACAACAAATCGGGAATGTGAGAGTGAGATTATTCACATAGGTTCAAAACGCTCAAACCATTCCATCATGCTGGTTCTTTACAAAAGGCTTATTGTACATTCCTAGTTTATGCTAGTAGTATTGTGTCATCTGCATATTTTAGGTTGCTGATGTTCCTTCCTCCTGCTTCTGAATCCAATCTGCTCTAAGCACTATGTTTTCTACATATAGATTGAATAAATAGGGTGATTGTATGCCACCATGTCTAATGCCTTTACTGACTGGGAACCTTTCTGCTTGTCTGCATTCTGTTAGAATAGTATGGGAAGGTCATGGTGTCTTAATAGATTACTGCATTGCATTCTTATAGTGCTGCTATTCCACTTTAACTGGTCTGGCTGCCACTTTATTTAATGAATTAACCTATTTAACTGTTTCCTGAAAACTTGCAAATTTTAAGGGAGCAACCTGATGCAGAAGCAGCTGTGGCAGGTGGTCTATTCCTCAGGCCACTTCCTCAGCTTCCACTGGGTGAAACACCAGAGCTCCAAAGATAACCCATGACTGGTTTGCTCCCGAGGCAGCTCGCATCTGGAACCGCCAACCTGAGATTTCCTTAGTCAACTCACCTGACTTGACTGAGGATTATATAACAGGTCAGCCCTAAGGAAGGTCTCTTTTCCTCTCTCCTTACTTGCAAGATCTAAGAAGAAAGTTTAAGAGGCCTAACCTTCACCCCAAGTGGGTGCCACCTGACTCCTAACTCTCCCCCCATCAACCGCCACAGATATGGGGCAAGCATCTGCTTAGCCCTTATCCTCAAACAAGCCTGCAAACCTTTTTGTAAGTCTTCAAGAAATATATTGTTACCGGCGTCGCTTAGATGTACCATCTGGCCTGTATAAATCTGGCTGTTTTAAAACTAAAGCTGGATGAGCTATGCAATGGCCCAACCCACGACTCATGACATTGTGAATCTCATTTTTGTCTCTTCAGCAAGCCCAGTTAAGTAAACAAGGATTGCCACCACAGCTCCAAACTTTATGTGGCAACATAGCTGACCAAATAGTCTGAACAGAAGGCCAACAACCTAGAATGGATTGAAGGTCAAATATAACTTGCAATATAAGAGTTTTGCCTTTGAGATGTCCTTGATTATTCATCCAGGTGAATGACTAGAATGTGAGGTGGAGACCTACGGTGCTCCCCGAACAAAAAGGGCATCAAACGGTGCCAACAAAGGCCACGCTTGTCCATCCAATTGACCATTGCTGCCTCGCCCAGGTCCAGGTATCTTCCGAAGGATCCTTGCCTGGCACAGCGAGGAGCCCAATAAATGAAGCTATGGTCACAGATCAACACCAGTAGTTGGCTCAGGCATAAGCTAAATTCTGAAATGAAACAAAACAACAATTAGAGCTGAACAGGTCTGACATACCTGCGATAGGTAACACAGCCAAACAATGACTAGTACCATGAGGCCTTGTGAGGAAAAGAAAAACTGTCATGGTAATGTACGACTCCCTGTTGACCAGATTTAGATCTAATGGCCCATTCCAAAAATGGGCTGAAGGCTTCAAAAGCTGCACATGAAAATGAACAGTCCATTGGAAGAGCCCTATCAATATAGTAACTGCCCTCAAAATAAAAGCCCAGCAGTTCAAAATCACCCAGATGTACTGGAAGTAGACAGAATGCAGATTTAATGTCACACTTTGCCAATTTGGCTCCTATACCGAATTTACATATGAGCTTAACAGCCTGATCAAAGGACATATACCTAACTGAGCACAGCTCTTCAGGGATAGCATCATTTACCAAATCACCCCTAGGGTACGAAAGATGGTGAATCAATCGAAATTCACCAGGGGCCCATTTAGGGACTTTATCCAAGCGGGAAGACCTTAAGCTGTGTAATGGGAGGCATTGAAAGGGTCCTACAATCCTCCCTTCCCTAACTTACTTGTCAATTTTGAGTCTAACAGCATGCTGTAAATTACTAATTGATTATAATTTTTTTTTGCCATAAACAGGCACTGAACACCACAAAAGGGAATATGGAAACCATCTGTAAAACCTTCTCAAAAATAACTGGCAGCTTGATGATAAGCCCAACCACCAAAGCAAGCTGTCCAGATCTATGGAGCTAAGTCCCTTTTGTAGGAGGAGGGGTGTGTAACTGGTGGCATTCTGCCCCCTTGTTGATCTCACTGGTTACCTTGTAACCCTTTTCCTTATGGGCAGTTACAGAATGCTTAGCTCCACAGATAGAACATCCATGCTTAAATTAGCACAGCTTGCGGGAGCAGAGGCCTTGTGATCCAAATTCCCAGCACACCAATTTATTTGTTTGTTTCGTGTTTTGTTGGGAACAAAAGGAACCAGGGGTGCCTGTCTTTTAAATAAGATGGCTGCTGTGTGTGCATTCCCCTTGAATTGGAATGGAGTCATGAGCTGCATCCACAGCTATGAATGCATCATGTCCCATCAGAGGAAAGGATAAATGGCTGCCCTCATGCGAAAAGCCTTGTCATAAAGAAACCATTCTAGGCCAGCAAAATCGATGTAGGCCCTGTGGATAACATCCACGTACTGAATGAGGGGTGCAGCTCTTAATGGTTGAGACCGGGCAATAAAACTGGGGTAAACAAACATGCCTGACAGCCAATTTGACCAATTCCTAACTGCCTTTCTCTACTTTAATTCTTCCTGCTCATTTTGCTCTAATTGTTCCTTCTCTTTCTTATTGAATTCTCAGCATAGAAGGGAAAATATATCTACATATTCTCCTTTGAAAAGCTTTTCTTTAGTTGACTGTACCAAATGATCACTGAGAGGCAAGTCAACACTGCCAAAAGGGATGGCTGAGAGGCAACAGCATAACCCCCTGGTGTTAGGGATCCTGTGGCCATTGGAACCACACTAGCCATGGAAGTAGTGGACCAGAACTTTGGATCAGTATAAGGATAAGACAGAGCAAGAGAAGATGACCAACCAGGGCTGATGGATAGATTTTTATCTAATTGACCTACAGGTCCTCCCATGAGTGGGGAACAAGGTTGTCCTCCAGTAGATATGCCCAGCCCTCAAGGCCAAGTAATACCAAAATACATGTTGTGAATGTTAAGGTAAACAAAGGGTCAATTAACCCATTCACAACCAATCATGCAAGTCAGGCATTTGTGAAAATTTCCAAACAGATCCAATTTATTCCAAACAGTCTCAGTCTGCATGCAGAGCTTCAGCCAAAAGTCATCTCATTGACTGAATCCCCCAAACATGGCGCAAACAGTTTTTATTAACCCACAAAATATTCATTGAGCATGCGTAGTTTAACATTCATTTATATATATATATATATTCTTTGCACCTCATTTCACTGTCTGTATATATATCTCTATCTATCTGTTTGCCCTACTGACTGAAGCCTTTGTTCTTTTAGCCTTCTGATTTTCTGGGCATTCAGCCAGTCTTTAGTCTTATCAGGAACATTTGTTGCCATTAGCAGGCATTTGCTTCCCTCTTCCCTCCTAAGGTGGGGGCTACAAGCCAGATTCAAAGGGATAAGTTTTTCCTTTAGCTCTACTTCTCACTATGGTTGAACTGTTCATTATTGATCATTAATAGCAGAGATTATTGGTTATCAGTTGGTTATCAATGGCTTTATTAGTTTTCACCTTGACATTCCTCCCTTTTCTTCTGCTGACAAATCAAGCCTTTGATTTGTCTGCATTTATTCCAATAAAGTCATTGATTGCCATAGATGACATACATTATGATGCAAAACAGTTTATGTATCAATAACAGCAATTATCTCTTTTCATCATTTCATTTTTTTTGTCCCCAAACCCAATTGAACCATGAATAGGTTTTTGATAGCTGGGAATAAGAATTTCAACACAATTTCAGCACATTCCATTGACTAAGTCCATTTTCCTCTTTTTTAAGGGACTTTGGCCACAAAAGATTAATGAAAATTGTAAAACCAACAGGTCTCTTGGCATCCACTGGCTGTGTGGACTTGCAGCTCCTTCTTCCACTGTCACTTCTCTGCACTTCTTACCAACATCAGGAACTGGAAAGGTTTTCTTCTTTTTCCAAAACTTAGAGAAGAAGGTGTATCTGGTACTTCTGAGACAGAATAATCCCAAACAGTCACTTAACAAGATCTTACCATCAATTCCCATTTCACACTTCACTATTTGGTCTCACTATCTGTGTGTATTGGAACTCTGTGTAACTTAGCTCCCAAGTTTTAACAATGTGAATTCTGTGGACTGAGAATGGTAAAATTAACATAATTGCACTGCTTGACATGGCAATCTGTGTGCACTGGGAATTTGTGTAATTTGGCATCAATGTCTGCTGTGCCCAAAGTTGCCCACATTACACACTTCCAAAAGGGACAGTGAGCATCCTGCAGACTAACACAATCAGCATTACCTCTTCTGGGTGTTCCAGGACATGTGTATTTGTTCTTAAGTGAGTAGGCTCTTTGCCACTCCAAAGTTCCTCAATCTGGCCGTTTTGCAAATGCTCAGTGCTTCTGGCATGGGGAACCCAACCCTAACTCTTGACAATGAGATTCCATTGCCATGAACATATGTGCCTGCCAATACCTTGGACTGGTTTTTCTGCAGGACCATAGCAAGTGTTTTCTCTCTAGTTCTTAACATGTTGAGTTATATGGTGTTGTGAAAGGCCAATTGTATACTAGTGCATGAGTGTTTACTCTGATAAACCCATGTTTGCCCAATTTTGTTTCCTTTTCTCACTGTTTTGATGCAATCTTGGCATGGATCACCTTTTCCCATCTCAGATAGTGAACCAAAAACCCCCAAATAACTATAATCAACAACAATATTATGACCAAATGAAACAGCTTAAAACAAAGCCTTCTGGCTGAAGGTAGGTGAATCTTCAGGTGGTGACCACTCCTCTCTCCAGGTAGGGAGTGGTTGCAGCACCCTCCAGAACTTCGCTAACTCGGTTTTCCTGGTCCCAAGTTAGTCTTCTCCCGCCGTGTCCGTTGGCTTCGCTGCCTTGAACCCAGATTCAAGGAGGCTTCGATGGGCGACTGGCGTTGGCCTTTGTCTCCAGGGTCATCTGGAACTCTCTAGTTGGTAACAGATCAGGTTACTGGAATCAGCTCTGCAGTTGGTTGCTTCAATGGGTGCAAACAGGATTCCCATTAACTTTCAAGGAAGTGGGAGTAGTCAACAAAACAGCAAAGGGTCTTTTTCCATGTCTTCTTTGTAGTTTTTAATCCAAACTATGTCTTCAGGGCTGAACTCTTGAGCAGGTATTATTTGGTCAAGTTGCTTGCTTCTTTAGTATCAGAGTCTCTACTATGACAGGCAAAATAGCAAGGATCTTCCATATCTGGAGATGATGTCTCCAAGGGAATGCTTGACTACTCTCTGACCATGCTTTTCACTCATTCGAAAAGGGTACATATGGCTACTAAAACAGTCTTTTAGCCATCTACAGGTGGCATGTGGGTAAAGTCTACTTGAATACTTGAAACAGTCTGTTACCTTGACTTCTGCATCATGTCTTTTTGTAGCCCATTTTAATGCTCTGATGAGGGCTGTCAGTCTCTGATTTTACTTCAGCAGTTAAGTTGATGTCATTATCTGCATATCTTGGCACTTGCTGCTGTTGTTATTGTCTCACACAAGCTGTGATTCTGTTTTTTCCTTCATCATGTTTTTCCACATATTGCACAGTCTATTTGGGAGGTATTGAAACACTGTAACACCTATTCCTTAATTTTCTGCCTTTTAGATATTCCAGGCTTTTATCTCTCTTCCTTTTCCTTCTCAATCTTCACTTAGCTCCCTTTTCTAAATTTGAAACACAGTCTTTGGAGCAAGCACACATAAGCATTTCCAAATTTCTCAAGTCTCTGATTTAAGTCAATTTCTTTTCAAAAAGTACTAGCATCCAGGAGCACTTTACATATCCCATCAGTATAGATCTTACTGCAATGCCTTCATTAAGGCAATTAGCTCAATGTTTTTGAATTGAGGTCCTTCTTGGAAGGGGACCAGCTTCTCATCTTCCTGAACCACAGCGTAGCCGGCTTGTGGGTTCCTTAAGATGGGGAGCCACAATCTCAATGTCTCGTCTATGGGTGAATTTGACTGCTTTCTCTAATAGGACCAAGCTGGATCCATATTCTCACTGGACAATTTCATGTTCCAAGCTTCTGGGTGAGCATTCCTACTACTGTTGAACAATTGGAAGGATTTGCTCACGTCTGGTAGCCCCTGGGAGTTGCCCTATCTTCACCAGTCCATTCAAACGGGGTAGGCTCTGGTCTTTTCCTTTTCTTTTTTAGCATATCATATAACGGTTTGACTATGGAAGCAAAGTCTGAGACCTCATTCTTGCTGTATCCATCCATTCCCAAGTACACTCACAATTTCTCCTTGGTTAAGACAGGGGTTAGCTGCAATTAGCTTGAGTCCTGCTTGCTTTCTAAGATGTTGATGTCTTTGGAGATAACTAATCCTGATTGCTTATTGCTGACATCTCTGGCTTTTAGCCTTGCTGGCCTATCCAGTCTCAGGCTAAATGAACAGTTCACTGATGCCATTTAGGCATTTCTCTTTTGTTCTGCATGACTAAAGTAGATTATTCACATACTGTAGCACAAGCTCTATTTCTTCTTGGAACTATTGCAAATCTTTAGGATAATTCTTGCCTCAAACAGAGTGGGAGAACCCCTTAGTCCCCAAGGGAAGCATCCATTATAAGGGTGCTCTCAGGTGAAAGCAAGGATAAGTATCTGTGTTGGGCTTCAGTTTGCCATGCAGTCATGGGTAAGGGGTATTAAGCTTGCTTCATCTCATTGCTGGCCTCATTCTCCAAGCTTCTCTCAAGGAGCAGGTGATGGATTGTCCACCTGCAGTACCTGAGGCTGTGCCTTCAGGGTGAAAGGGCAGAATTGCTTGCATTTTGCAAAATGAGTCTTTATTACTCAATAGCATAGGCAAATTGGAATTAAAATGAACTCATGTCCTGTTTGAACTGTATTTTACAGTTACCAATTTGCAGTTTCAGCCTGAGAACACTGTATGTTTCTTATCAAGAAGCGGCTGGCTAGAAATGTCCTTGAGAAAAGGGGCCCACAGGAGTGAAATGTTTCCCTTTGTTTTACTGGAGGGAAGCACTCCCCCTCCCATCTGAAATGGTGGGCTGCAGCCCCTCCTTTCTGAAGCTGAATTCAAAATGCACCTTTTTTCCTTCTATAGCATAGGCAACTGGGGTTAACTATCTCTTTGTCTCTGCCATCCACATCTTCAGTCCTCTGTATAGCATTTCCTTCATTAACATCTCTCTTGCTTCATTAACATCTCTCTTGCAGGCTTTGCTGGGAAGGTGGAGCCTGGGAGTTCTAGTTCTCTTCCAACTTTTCCATCTATATCCACATCTATTTCTTCTTCCCATAACACCTTTCTCTGGCCACTTTTCCCTACTGCAGCCAGTAAACTTGCTTTATGCCCTTCATTCTCACTTGCTTCATCTCTCTCCTTGTGTATCCACTTGTCAGAGCCCTCAACTGGACTGAAAACATTCTCTTCTAAAGCCTTCTGTCTTTTGTGGTTCCTTTAACATCAAGGGCATTTTGGGAAACATCTGCCTTGGGGTCTTCAGGGTTTATCTTGTGTCTCCATCCCTCCTTTATTTCCTGAGTGAAACCATCTTGGTCTCCAGCAGGGCATCTGGACATATCTGACCAGGTAACATGTATGTCCAGTTATTATTATTATTTATCTTCTTCTTCTTCTTCTTATTATTATTATTATTATTATTATTTTCATCTTCATATCCAAATGCATCTGAGGAAGTGGGCTTCAGTCTAGGAAGCATATGCTGCCCACTTTTTCTTTCAGTCTTTCTATTATTATTATTATTATTATTATTCTTTTTTGCTTTCAGGATTGCTTTTAGATTGGTTTGCATCCGCACATGTTCAGTGGTAATAATCAGTTGCAATGTATCAAGTCTGGGCCTTCCTTGGCTTCAAAGCTGAGCCATGCAAGATAGAAGAGGGCCTCAGCTGGCTAAAGTTTCCTTGTTCATTGTTCTATCCTCTCAGCAGGTCATGTGCTGTGTACATTCACTCCAAATATTAATGTTCCCTTTTTATTTCTTTTTTTTTTCTTTTTCCTTTTTTTTTCCTTAGCTTTTGGGCTTCTTTTGGAAGCGTGGCTTACTTAAAATCCATTCTCTTCAAGCTTCCTTATCATCACATTCCTGAGGTGGGAGGTGGCGGGGAACTAGAGTTGAGCCATCTTCAAAAGCCCTGTTTCAGACTTTTTGGCTCTATGCCAAAGGGAAAGGGTTTCGTGCACCATCGCCATTTTCTTCTGGCTTCTACAGATTTCTATGGCATTGCATCCCTAAATTCAAAAAGGTAAAAAGAGAGAAAACCTCCCACTCCATCCCTCTTTCCTACCTGCCTATCCTATTTGTTTCTACAAGGATAGATCGACAGACACAAAAGGGATTTTTGACAGGGAATCGAGCCAACTATAGGAATTTGGGGGAAGTTGGACTCTTGAAGGGGGTCAGGAATTCACTCATTCACTGCTATGCAATGCCTCCCAGAATGCCAATTTACCCAGGGCCGCCCCCAGGCACCAAATGGTTGGCAAGCATGCAGCCACACACACACACAATCTCTCGACAAGGAAACCCACAACCCATTTCCTCCCCATAGAAAAGCAGAAAAAACCTTATCAAAAAACCTTATCAGGGGGTGGATCCACTCCCCCTCTTCGGTTCGCTTGAACCAGGCCGAAACTTTTTTTTTTTATTTTAAGAAAGTACAGAATTAGAAAGAAAGAACCCTTTTTCCTCCTACTCACCAGCATGTGCTTTTTTTCTTCTCTCCCTTTTTTTTCTATTGCCGCGCAGGTCAGGGCCCCCCCCAATAAATACAGAAACCTGGTTGGAGGAAAAAAGGCCACAACTTTATTAACTGTTCCACACATGCAGAACAACACAAAACCATAGGGTTGGCCCAAAGCATAAGGTCTGGATCTGGCCATCAGCAACACCCTGGTTGGTTGATGTACCCTTGGTAGCAGGGGCAAACATCGGGATGACGTAGGTGCCAAGCTCCGCCCTGTTGCGCAGTTAGGCAACTGTGCTGCTTCACATCGAATTGCGAGACATCCTAGTCACCGGGTATTAATCGACTGTGGCCCCCGCAATGGCCACAGCGAACCGCTCCTTACCCGGGTCATGAGGACTCCCGATCCAGTGCCAGCGGGCCCTGGAAACCCCTACCCCAGATCCAGGCCTATGCTGCCACCCAGAACAGAAGTTGTGACAATCAACTCCCTAAACAGGGAGGGAGGGTGGGAGAGCAGAACTGGCAATGGTGCCGACGCTCACCTTACACGGCCTTAAATAGGCCCAACAGCCAATGAGGGCTCAGGAACGATGGAGGCACCACCCTCTCCGAGCTCTCCACCAATAGGAGGGCACACCATACCCTGCTGTGGCCAATCAGACAGCTTCCTTTCCTGCTCCTCCCAGTGGCCAATCAGCATCGAGCCCGCGCTTGCACCGGCCGCTGGGGCGCCAAAGCCTGGCGCGCGGGAAGGGGAGAGGCCTTCCTTCACGCGGCAACAGCGCCGGCCCGTTAATTCGGGCGGCGCCATTTGCCGCACAGGTCAGGGCCCCCCCCCAATAAATACAGAAACCTGGTTGGAGGAAAAAAGGCCACAACTTTATTAACTGTTCCACACATGCAGAACAACACAAAACCATAGGGTTGGCCCAAAGCATAAGGTCTGGATCTGGCCATCAGCAACACCCTGGTTGGTTGATGTACCCTTGGTAGCAGGGGCAAACATCGGGATGACGTAGGTGCCAAGCTCCGCCCTGTTGCGCAGTTAGGCAACTGCGCTGCTTCACATCGAATTGCGAGACATCCTAGTCACCGGGTATTAATCGACTGTGGCCCCCGCAATGGCCACAGCGAACCGCTCCTTACCCGGGTCATGAGGACTCCCGATCCAGTGCCAGCGGGCCCTGGAAACCCCTACCCCAGATCCAGGCCTATGCTGCCGCCACACAGGCAGGTCTGAAAGAGCGCCTGCCGCCAACCCTAAGAACCGAAAAAGAACCCTCCACAAATAACATTAATAGCATCCGCTTGAGCAAGAGTCCAAATCAGGGTGCACATAGCCCGCAAACACCCTGGACTTCCATCAATCAATTTACTTGATGACATCAGTAGAGAGTCCAGCACAGGCTGTAGATGTGGCCACTCCAATGCGGAATGAATGGCCCCTAAATTCAACCAAAAGAAGACCCATCGCCTGAAGGGCCAGCTTTAACACAGCAACAAATTGAAAGCGTGTGACTGGTGAGCCATCAGCATGACATGCAGGCTGGTGCCTAATAAACCTTTTTAGAACCCGAACAGGACAGAGGTGCAAGTCTTTTAGGTGCCCCAATATGATCGATGAGGCTCAGCCCAGTTTATCACATTTTGACCTGAGAACTGTCAAACATACAGCATCAACATTGAACAAAACATCAGTGATGCACAAGTATCTTTTTGAGCAATAGGTCTTCGAAGACAGGACCAGCTCCCCTACCCTCAGGGCCCCAAATGGCGGGAAGCTGGGAAACAATATCCTGAAGCAGTGTAAAAACAGATAGGGTGCCTGGCATCGTTTTTGTCCATATGCATGCATCTCCAACCCTCCAGAGTGCAACGCACTTGGAAACAAGCACATGGATCAACCAGGCTGGAGGCTTTTGCAAAGAACAAAATACCTGCAAGGTGAACAGAAATAGAGCGCGGGGAAACCCCACTATACTTTAACCACGCCATGAAGCATAAAACAGTTGTCGAATCCATAGGCCAAAGTGCCGGAATGCCTAGGGCACCCCACAAGGAGGACAATTTAGAAAAAAACCTTATTATAGGCCCTGAGAGTGGAGGGGGCCACCGAAGACAAAATGCCCTGGGTCACATTGGAAGTCCAATCTTCCTGAGGAACTCTGGAAATGGCATGGGAAGGGGGTCTGCCTTTGGAGCCAGCCATTGAAACCTGTCTTCCTGGAATCGAGAAAGAGCATCAGCTAAATTATTTTGCAAACCAAGAACAAACCCAGCTGTGATAGAAATGTTAAAATTAAACAAGTGAGTACGAGCCACAGCACCAGCACGACTCTTTCTGATTTGAAAGACAGGCTATTAACAACAGCAACTATGGCTTGATTATCGCAGCAGAACAGAACACGTTTGGTGGAGAACTCATGTTTCCAAATAATGACAGCCGTCACAATGGGAAATAATTCCAAAATAAATAAATAGATAAATAAATTATTAACAACATCCTCTTAAGCCCAACCCTTTGGCCATTTTTGAGCACACCAGTGTCCTTGAAAAAAAGCCCAAATCACAATCTTCAGATCCTCTCTAATACCCTTGGTAATGCTCACATGGTAATGAGGCCTGGAAATACCTGCAGTAGCTCTGGCCAGCCTGGCACAAAAGGGGCAACCAGGAGAAACCACACAGCACGCAAAGTTCAGGTGACCCAGGAGGGATTGCACCTGTCTCATAGTAACTTTTTGGGATGCAAGAAATTCTGAAATAAGTTTTTTTTTTTTTTAGAGCACTCAATTTGTCAGGAGGGAGACGAGAAACTCCTTCAACTGAGTCCAATTGGACACCCAAAAATGTGAGGGACATAGCTGGCCCCTTAAGTGTTATCAGCTGCTGAAGGGACCCCGAACTCAGATGCCAAAGCAGAAAAGGTATTTAGGAGCATCTGGCAATGGTCTGAGCCGGACCGTCCTGTGAAAAGGAAATCATCCAGTTAATGAGTCACAAGTGGGGAGCAAGCCCTGCGCTTTACCTCCCACTCCAGGAAAGTACTGAAGGCCTCAAAGGCTGCGCAGCTAATTGAACAGCCCATCGGTATAGCCTTATCGAAATACCATCGGCCTTGTACCTTAAGCCCTTACAGGTGGAAATCATCAGAGTGAACAGGCAAAAGGCAGAAAGCAGACTGAATGTCACATTTGGCCATTTGGGCTCCGCGGCCACATGCCTGCACTAGCTGGACCACATGGTCGAACGAAGCATAGCTAAGTCGGAATTCCCCCCAGAGCCTTCTTGGGGACAACTCTTAAGGGAGACACCTGAATGTTTGGGAAAGGCGGAGAATCGAAAGGCCTTCCGGCATCTATTTCTTTTTGAATCTTTTTCATAAGAACCTCCGGCATATCTCAAGCTGATTTAAGATTCTTAGACTCTGAAGGAGGAGGGGAACAAGTCACCTTGGGCAGGGCCCCATGCTGAAAGGGATGGTGGCCTGATTTTGGGCAAGCTGCCTTACTATGGGGCCCCCGACAAAGTTCAAAGATGTGGTCATATCTGCAGTGAAACCTGGAGCACCTTCCTGCATTATATTCCCAGCAGACCAATTTATGTCCCTCTTACAATCCGGTCTGGTGGCCCCTTTGGACCTGGTCAGAGGGACCACCTCAAGCAACCAAATTTCATTGTGAATAAGATCCCAGTGCTCCCTAGAGCTCTGAGAAGCCTGCTGACAAAAGGCTGCATCATAGGTGATAGCAGCTGCCTCACCAGGTACATCTCTGACTCTAAGAACATGAAGCATGTGGCAATCTAAGTGTCAAGCTCTCTTGGGGAATGCCATTGAGATAACAGCCCTATGGAGAATGTATGCTCTGTTGAGGGAAACTTAGGGTGTTTTGTTTGTTTGTTTGTTTGTTTTGCCCATTTGGTGGATGTAACAGCAAGGGCATCATGCCCTTTTGGTTGCAATAGTGTGAAAATGTCAACAAAACAACCTGTTAAAATTCCATTTTTGCACATTTTTTTGAAAGGTGAGACCCAGGAGGACACTCACCAGGAGCTGAGGGAGGGATGCCCAAGGCCCAAGGCCCATACACCTTGCAGGCCAGGATGCCAGGACCTGCACCGGATAGCACAGCAGGGAAACCCAGGGACCAAAGCATGGTCCACCCAGAACCCTTCTCTACCTGTAGGCACAACCTGTGAAACACCCCCTCCCCAACATGTCCCAAACGAGACACAGATGCAGTCCTGTTCCATTTACTCTTTTTTCCCTTGCATTTCTTCCTTTTGCCACCAGCCACAGAGGTTCCCGCAATAAGCTCGTCGTCCTCCGAACTCGAAGATGTAGAGCTAAAGCCGGATGAAGAACTTGAGCTGGAGACATCCACTCAAGCAACGGAGGTCCAAGCCGAAGAGCTGGGTCCCAAGCTGAGGACATCATCCGCCAACTGTTGTTCCCTGTCGCCTTCCCGGGATTCAGATCCAGACATGCAACACCAGCAGATGTCGATACTTGGGAGGCTGCCATGGCCTTAGCAATGATTTCTGAGAAGGACCACATCAGTTTTGCAGCCATCTCTTGGCTAATGATCAAAGATGCCTGCAATGGGGGAGGATGGGCCTGGACCATTACTATTGTCGCAGGATCCACCACAACTGTCAAACTCCCCTGTCTACAGGCATATGTACGTGCTGGGCACCTCCTAGTCCCTGGGGCTAGCTCTTCCCAGGACCTACAATTTGTTTTCACAAAGAACTGGTAACTTGTGCAGCACCACTTGACTTCCTTGATTTTGGTGACATGTTGAAATTGGTTGGTCTGACAACACTAAGATTGGGACTGTAGTCAGCAAGAAAAAAGTATTGCAAAGCTGCTTATAGGTGAAGGGAAACACATGCCCAGCAGGGCCGAAGCCGCAAGCACCGTGTAAATTACAGTTCACCGTTGTCAAGTCACAAGCACTGGTTACAAATCACGTGCCCAGCTGGCCAAAGCCGCGTGCACCATGTAAAGTCAGCAGTGCAATAATCACCAACCAAATAGAGAGCACGTGCCCAGCAGGGCCGAAGCCGCGAGCACCGTGCCGAAGAACAGTTTGCAGTCACAAAGTCATCAAGACAATTGTTTGCACGTGCCCAGCAGGGTTGAAGCTGGGAGCACTGTGCAGTTAAAACAAAAAACAAACCAAAACAAAACAAAAAACAGTTTGAAGGCAAAATTCCGAACACCACCAGGAGCACCATGCAGTTGAAAAAACAGTTGAAGCCAAAATTCCAAACACTGCCGGGAGCACCATGCAGTTGAAAAAACAGTTGAAGCCAAAATTCCAAACACCGCCGGGAGCACCGTGCAGTTGAAAAAACAGTTGAAGCCAAAATTCCAAACACCGCCGGGAGCACCGTGCAGTTGAAAAAACAGTTGAAGCCAAAATTCCAAACACCGCCGGGAGCACCGTGCAGTTGAAAAAACAGTTGAAGCCAAAATTCCAAACACCGCCGGGAGCACCGTGCAGTTGAAAAAACAGTTGAAGCCAAAATTCCAAACACCGCCGGGAGCACCGTGCAGTTGAAAAAACAGTTGAAGCCAAAATTCCAAACACCGCCGGGAGCACCGTGCAGTTGAAAAAACAGTTGAAGCCAAAATTCCAAACACCGCCGGGAGCACCGTGCAGTTGAAAAAACAGTTGAAGCCAAAATTCCAAACACCGCTGGGAGCACCGTGCAGTTGAAAAAACAGTTGAAGCCAAAATTCCGAACACTGGATGTGTGATCAGCAGGGGCCAAGGCCGCAGGCACAACAATTATTAATTATTAAGACTAAAAAGGACAAAACAAAACAAAAGGCCTTCTCAAAAAACATGAACCCTGTCTGCCAGTCCCTTAGCAACAAACCTGAAGGAGCGGGTGATTGTTACCAAGAAGTGGGGAGGTGGTAAAGATGCCCTCACCAACAAAATGCCCCACCTATTAGGCAGCGAGGAAGGCTGTCTGACCCAAAGCCCCGCCCCCTACCGTGCAGCAAAATAGGCAGTGGCCACACCAGAAAAAGTCTGGGAGTGGCCACTTTCCTGATAAGATCGATAACGCCAGAGTCCTGCATATTTCAAAGTGATGCGAGGTGGAACCTCCCTGTTTTGGATCTCTTCACAAAGCTGGGGTCAGGGGCAGAGGTGTTGACCTCTTGAGTCCCTGTTCGGGCGCCAAATTATGTCAAGGTAAACAAAGGGTCAATTAACCCATTCACAACCAATCATGCAAGTCAGGCATTTGTGAAAATTTCCAAACAGATTCAATTTATTCCAAACAGTCTCAGTCTGCATGCAGAGCTTCAGCCAAAAGTCATCTCATTGACTGAATCCCCCAAACATGGTGCAAACAGTTTTTATTAACCCACAAAATATTCATTGAGCATGCGTAGTTTAACATTCATTTATATATATATTCTTTGCACCTCATTTCACTGTCTGTATATATATCTCTATCTATCTGTTTGCCCTACTGACTGAAGCCTTTGTTCTTTTAGCCTTCTGATTTTCTGGGCATTCAGCCAGTCTTTAGTCTTATCAGGAACATTTGTTGCCATTAGCAGGCATTTGCTTCCCTCTTCCCTCCTAAGGTGGGGGCTACAAGCCAGATTCAAAAGGACAAGTTTTTCCTTTAGCTCTACTTCTCACTATGGCTGAACTGTTCATTATTGATCATTAATAGCAGAGATTATTGGTTATCAGTTGGTTATCAATGGCTTTATTAGTTTTCACCTTGACATGAATGTGAGAGTTTTCACCTTGTGTGGCAGATCCGGGTTACAAGGCTGACTCTGGCTGACTTGCATCTTGTAGTGAAAGTCCAGTATTTACTTCATTACACTCCTCAGGAAAACTTGGAGGCTCTGATTGTGTGTGGAAATGTTCAAGGGTAGAAAGATGAGAGCATACCTCATTATATGCTAGTCTTTGTTTGGATAGCTTAGCTGATCACTGAGAAGAGGGGACACAAGGGCTGCTTGGTAAAAAAAAGTCTGCTCCAAGGCCTTAGCTCTAGCAATAGCATCTTCCCAGAGAATATCATCATCTTCATCCAATGATGATGAAATTGCTATCCGAGGACTCTTAGTCAGCCACTTAGCTGGGCCTTTGCCCTTTTTGTTAGAAAAACCCTTTTAGGAACCATGATGAACAAGTTTGTAAGGCTCACAAGGGACTGAACTTAGCAGAGGCAGTGGCCAAACAGGCAATCAAGTGTATTAAGAAGGCAATGGCCTTTGCAGGCTAGAAACAAAGAAAGTAGTGAAATTGAAGACAAGGAGAGAGAGGAGAGAGAAAAGAGAGAAAGAGGAGGGAGAATTTTTTAATAAAATAAAATAAAATTATATATTATATTATTAACTTAATAATTTAGAATTTTAGGGTCTATAATAAAAGGCAATGAAAGCTCAAAATAACCACAGAAATAGAATCAATTTTTAGTCCCAATAAAAACTTTGGTCCAAGCAAAGTTTGAGAGAGTGTGACCCAATTGGTGCTCTCAGCCAAAATTAACAAGCAGCAGTGAGCCCAACAGCCACCAGGCATCACAATAAAGCTTTACCAAGGTAAAGGGAAAGAGAAAGTAGAAGCTGAAAATCCTTTTCATCCCAGCTGCAAGGCCTAAGAGGGGGGGAAGGGGGGGAGCTACTGGATCTCCAGGCCTATCCTGAGCTATGGAACAGGCAAGTTCAGGGATGGGAAAGGGGAAGAAAACATTTCTGACCCTCTACCAGAAACCGTGAAAAACCTTTAGGCCTTTCCCTTATCCCAGGCCTTGAGACCTCCCGTGCTTGACTTGGGACTGCTCCCCATCCTGGGAGAAGGACCTAAGCCTGATAAAAGGGAGCCAATGACCAGGCAACCTGGGCCGATCCCAGCCCAAGAGAGGGAAAAAAAACAGGCTCCAGAGGGGGCTGCTAATAGGAGCCCAAAGACTGCAAAGGAATCTCCCCACCTGTGCCACAAAGCACAGCTGAAACAGTCTGAAACGGGCCCAGATAGGGATAGCCCTCAGCAAAGAAGTGGCACAGTTATCCAGCCCCCTGTAAAACTGAACGACTTAGCCAAGGGAAGCCTGCTGGAGCATTGTTCTTCCTGGAACAACAAATTTTACAAGAGGAAAAGGGGAGGGCAGTGCAGGCTTAAATAGCCTATGCCCTGCCCCTTCCCCCCCAATGTTTCTCCTGACATGGTGCAATGTGCCCTGTCCAATCATTTACTGCCCTCTATTCAAGAAGCCAGCAAATGCACGTCACCAAGCACTGCAGCCCGCTAGACGTGGATTTCTTCAATTGCTTCAAAGTGTAATAAATGGATCTATTGCTCATTTTCTACCTAGAATTTATCCCTACTTGCATGACACCACTGCCAACAATCAACGGTGGCATCAGAGAGAGTGAGTTATAAGAAACAAGACAGTCTACCCCAGACAGACACTGTGCCTTTAAAATAAAGAAAGTTAGAACACAGGTAAATGAGGAAACTACTTTGGTTTATATGCTTATAAGATAACCTGGTATTGAAAGTGGAGAAAAAGACAGATCATTTTAAAAGCAACGTATCATTAATGTGTAAGCTATGCTATAGTTTTATCTTATAATGAGGATTATTTTCTATCCCTGGAGCTTGCAGCTGACAAGTAATTCTTATATACTCCACTATGGATTGATCATAACTTAACATATGTTCATGGCCTCTGTGAAATGGCCTTGGGACAGTATTTGGACAAATTAAAGGTTTGATTCTCAGTTCCCTACTAATTTGAATTGGAAGACATTTTCAAGGCTAAAATCAGAAGACATTTTCTCTCAACACATTAAGCAATTTCTACTAAAGGCCATTATTATCCAAAGATTGTAAAGCCAGTGAGATGGATTGCAAGAAGCCGCTGAAGATTAGACTATTCCACACAAACATTGGTAGGCATTCTTTATTTCTAGTCTTATTAAACATTCAGCTATAGTACAATCCAGTACATGTTAGACGTGATATGGGTCTACCACTGAAAATGACATCCTCAAGCTGCAATTGGGACTGCTGGGGTTTGCAGCTTAACAATATCCAAAGGTCCATGACTTCAACAGCAATGCTGTCCTACAGGAGTACATTTTCAGTCTTCCACTTTCATGTCAAAATTTTGAGGGATGTTAATATCCTCTTCAGTACTAGTACAAAGACGATCAAGTGAGCAACATTTCACCATGAGTTGGTAATGCTTTAGAGAATGAAGCTGTCCATTCCCAAAGGGTTCTTCCTGCAGGTCATAATGGAACAGTAAGGGATAAGATGATTTTCTGGTTAATCCTCTTTTCTAATTTGCTCCAATGTCCACCCTGCATGAAATCAGTTTACAACCCCTTTTTATGAGAAAAGCACTATGGCAAATGAGATCAGTTCTTGCCCCAGCAGATACAATAGTGTAAAGAAAGCAAATAAAACAGGAGAAACAACATGTTCCCTGTGATCAACTTTCAATGGAGCTGAACAGTCTTTCTTAGCCCTGTGACCAACAACTAAACACAGCATTAAAAGAAAAAGTCACAGGATCAGATATATCTGACTCTTATTGACTACGGTGCCAAATCTAATCATGCTTTCTCCCTTCTTTAAAAACACACATACATATGAAGTCAAAGGCTTTCAAGGCTGGCATCCATAGTTATTCTTGATCAAAAACTCCTCAGTTCTGCCAACCACACACCAAGGTTTATGCAACTCGGAGGCTCTCCCACCAAGACTGTATGGACTTCCCAAGATACACATTGATTCCATTCCACTATGACCCATAGTAAGCATGGTTGGATCCCTCACATATGACTTGGCCAAGTTCTAACCTCATTCCCCAAATAAATCCAACACAACAAATAATTCCTTTAAAGTTTATTTAAAGCCTCAGGAAAGGCAATGACAAGCCTCCTCTGAAAATCTTTTCCCAAGAAAACCCCAGGATAGGTTCACCTTAGGGTCACTATAAGTAAAGAATAATTTGAAGGCATATAACAACAACAAAAGCTTGCCATAACTTTGGGGCTGTACAGACTGGCACTTTAGGCCAGCCTGTATGCAAACTAGGGCTGAGCATCCAGGCTCTTAAAGCCCTAATTTTCCACCCTGGTGCCATTATGGCATGCACCCATCCATATGGCACACATCAGGATGACACTTACTGTGCACAGTGCCTAAAAGGTGGTGCATAAAAGGGGCATCATCATGGTGTGCAAGCATGCCTATGGTGCCCCTTTTCAGAGGCTTCTTTTTGCTCCCTGCAGGGAGCGGATCGCTGCCGCAGTGTTTGATTACCATGGCAATGATATGGGGATAAAAGGAGCGGCTATATGCCACCTGTCTCTAGAGCCCCTTAGCCACTCTACTGATATTTAATTATAGAACAAGGACACATAACTGGACATAACTGGACAACGGGCCAATAAGGAAAGACTCAATACACTGTTATCTGTTTATTCCTTTAGTTCCTTTGCAAGGTTTATTTTCCAGCTCCAAAAACAGTCTGCACTTTTGTTGTTTTGGATAAGATTTAAATATTATGGAAAACCTATTAGGAACCAAGACAATTTTAAACTGCTTTAAGAAGTTAATGGGATTTATGTGGAGTGGGTCCTCAGCATATGACAGATGGACTTATATATACAGCATTAGCAATACAATAAGTGCTGTTTAAATTTAGAAATACATTTATAGTGTGCATGGTGCAAATGGTGGCTAGCACAATGGAAGGGAAAAGCTCTTTAAGATATAGTATATTGTCAAAGAAAAAAAAAAACCTCTATAATGGCACAATTTGTGCCAGATCTTCTGTGAGGCTTAAGTTCAAAAATCTGGTCAAGGTTGTTCTGCTTTTTTGAGTGCTGTTCCCATTAATAAAACTGACCTTCAGTAGATTTAATAGTCTATGTCTGATGTTGTTAATGTAATTGTGGTCAGAGTTTCATTTTGGATTTCAGTTAACATTGCCGACATTTTATAGACAACGTAAAAGGGACCAGCTTTTCCATACGTTGTCAGAATAACTATTAAGCAGAATTAGGCATGTGCTAACAGTAGGCTTAAAGGAAAGCCTACATTATGGAAAAATCACTAAATGGAGGGGGATAGTTTATTGTGTCTCATTATCTTGGTCATCAGGAAGTCCTCACATGCAAACATTAGGAGACTCACCAGCTGAGAGAAGGAGGAGAAGGAGGTTTTCCTCCTGCAAATAGTGGAGCAGCAAGCAATGTAATAGAGTGATCTATTTCAGTAGCTGGGCCATAGGTAAGAAAGTAAATCAAGTAGCCCTGGCATGAGGTACTAAACACCTCTGGAAAGATGAGGCTTAGAGTATATAAGGCACTAAAATACTTTATCTTGCTTGCAGCCTAGTATAAATGGTTTGAGTTAGACTTAACACTTTAATATTTATTGGCACTGCAGGTTGGCTATGAAAAGCCCGCAAAACTGCATGTGGCTACTGTTCCACTGTGGGAGAAGCCTCACGGGTGTTGTCAGGATTTTGCACAGAAGCAGAGATTAAGTATTCTTCCCTGATACTTCACAAAGAACATGGGTCTCTTACTGAAAATGTTAGCTGCATAATGAATTTTCCTCCTTCACAGAATCTGTTTCAGCCAACTCTGTGTTCTGATTTCACTGTGATTTGTGTTTCCGTTTGCTCTTGCCAGTGGCAGGGACTGATATGCAGGAGCCTTGGCTGGTGAGATGTTTCAGTGGAGAAAGCATACAGCTGCCATGCCATACCACTAGAAAAGAGGTCTCCACACCCATTTGTTCCTACAAGATGACAATGGTAGTGGGGATGGGGAAGTCAACAGCCAGTGCTATTGAAGGAGACATTTGGTGAGTGGATACACATCTCTGGTGAAGTGAGCATTCACCTGTGCTTGTATAAGTCAGGTTCAAGTTAAGGATGTAGTAAAATCCATTTTGACTTTGCTGGAGACTCCACCTACACTCTCATCCCATCTTAGACTTAATATCAAATTGTGATACATTATTATTGTTCTTCTTATTGTTGTTGTTGCTTACCTGTGAATTTATGCAGATTCCTTTATGTATTTTTAAAGTAGATACCTATTTTTCTACATGAATAAAAAATGAATGACCATATGAATGTTTTTCCCAAAGACTAGACTGTACCTTTTTAATTGCACGCTTTGTTGTCTTTTTGTTTTTGTCTTTTTTTAAAAAAAAAAATCATGCAATTCACAAAATTTACTTTATTTATATCTCACCTTTATCCCAAACTGGGTGTCAATGTAGTTTACAACAGAGAGAAAATTACAGTTGATTACATTAAAAACACATATGGTAAGAAAATAGAAAAACTAGAGACTTAAAAAGCAATTAGCTAAGAGCAAAATTTAAACTATTTCAAAATATTACTTTCAAACCAAGAGCAAAGGCAGCACTTCTCTTGTAAAACAATCAGTTTCCAAAGGTGTGCTGGAAGTCTTCATTTGTGACCAAAAGTCATCATTTGCCACCATAAGACAGCAAAGCAGGAGCCATCCTGACCTCCCTAGGAAAGGAGTTCCAAAGTCTGGATGCAGTCACAAAGAAGGACCTCTTCATTATTCACATGAAACATGATGAAACGATGAGACTGAGGGGGCATTAACACTCAGTTTTTTGTCCCAAGGAGATGCAGATCACTGTGCTGATGCATATTGTTGTTCCCATTAAGTTTTGGGTTCATGGATCTCTACCAGTCATTTTAACCCTTGTGTTATTCACACATGCCATTGTTTTAGGATAAAATGGAGGCACCTCCCTTCCCTTAGAATAGAATCATAGAATCATCCGAGTTGATTCAGAAGTATATTAAAACTGCTGAAGATGCAGGTCAATGCAGATCTTTCAGGAAAACTAAAACAAAAACAAAAACAACAAAACAAAACAAAACAAAAACCTGGTATCGAATATCCTGGGGGTTTGGTATCGTTCCCACCCCCCAAAGTGCACTGAGTGCATTTGGGGTGAATGTGAACACCAAGGAAATAAACCAGATTCATCCCAGATTATTTTCATAGTGTGAATGGGGCCTTAGAGAAGTGCTAATGTCAGGCAGGCTTGTATGGGAAAATATTTTCCTTTAGATGGCCCAGACCTGAGTTGTAACACACACACACACACACACACACGGCATATTTCCATATTTTACTTTTACACAAGTCTCATCATAGATCTGTGTATTTTGGAAACAAAGCACACTCTTAAGGTTTCCACACAGCACCCAGGGACAGGATCAGGGCGTGACAGAAGGGGATGGGATTGAAGCAGAATGGGTGCTATCACCCATTTTATTACATGCTGGAACGCCACCGCTGACATGGGAAATTCCCATTCCGTTCTACATCCATTCCAAAGAAGGCGATTTTCAGGAACGCTTCTGAATAGTTCTTAAAAATTGCCTCCTCTGGGATGGGAACTTCTGGAGGCATCAGCAGCATTCCAGCATGCAATGAAATTGATGATAGCACCCATTCTGTTCCCATCCCACCCCTTTCCATCACACCCCGATCCCATCCCTGGGGGCTGTGTGGTGAGCTTATCTGTCTCATATTCTTCAGGAAGACTCAGAATCCTGGGGAAGTGTGAAATAGGTACTGTCATCAAGTACTTTAAACACCCTTAAACTCTTTTCCATCCCTAGCTGTGGTACTCTTGCCAACACATGCTATGTAGCCAATGGTTGGGTAGGCCTTCCCCCTCAGTGATTATAGCAAATGGGGTTTCATTTGGTTAATTGCCTCACCAGCCCCTAGTTAAATGGTGATGATCGCAGGGAAATGCAAATCACAATGGTATTACATTATGCTCTTTCTAATTTGTAGTTTTATCCTGATTGTTTCATTTTATCTCAGCAAGTAAAATAACAATATTAGACAATTTTTAAAATGTACATTTTACTTGCAGTCACAGATCACATTCTACTGAGAGGTAGGAAAGAGAGAATGTTTTTTCTAGTGGATGTGGCTGTGCAGGCACTGAAAAAAAAATCTTCACATTATGGATTAAAAGGTATTTTACTGGATACCTTGGTGCATCTCTATTATGTCTAGACAGCTAATAAGCAGGGAATAATCCACCCAATTTTAAGCCTTTGAAAGTTCCACTAGCTACAATGGAAAAATTAGGCATAAACATACACACTTAACCTTTAACTGTTCCAACTTTTAAACAGTTTAAATGTAACTGAAAAGTGCTCCTTTTCCCTTCTTTTTACACTCATACAGTATTAAACGCACTCCACTGACACAAGCATGACATCTGATTTATGTGTGGTGCAAGGACATTAACCATGCTGCTGGATAAATATTAATACTCATTGCCTTTCCATGTGTCTATGCTAATAGATCTGTTTAAAATATTCCATAGACTGGCTACACCATTTAAGATTTTCATACTTGCCTGCAGGTATGCTAACACATCCCTCAAACTTCCCCAAAACATGGAGGAAGAGCCCATGTCTGAATGCCAGGCACACTTCCTGAATTGTCATAGAAACGTGGCTCCCTCTAGTGTCCCTGAATCGTCACAAAGGGAACAGATTTCCTATGAATGCAAACTTTGTGTCCATAGGAGTTTATCACAGGATGGTAATTGGAAGTATAATCCAATGTCAATCTGAACGCAATCATGGGGTTTCATATTATTGCATGAAAGCAGATCACATATTTTTGGGCAATGGGAAGTCCTTCTGAATTGTGGGGCTTCACGTTATTGTGTGAGAAACTATCACATGCAATTTTGGGCACTGGGAGGCAATTTTGGGGAGTTCCAAATGTGATGCAGCATCAATATACAATCACATAAATTCGCTGAACTAGCAAATTTACTCAATTCTGAACTGGCCCCACTTTCATTTCTTTCAAAATTGAGAGAAATTCCTCCCATGAGATAACACCCATAGGAAATCCGCTCCCTAGGAATGATTCAGGGACGCAAAAGAAGGAGCCACGTTTCCATGATGATTCAGGAAGTGTGCCTGGCATTCAGACACGGGTACTTCCTCCACCTTTAAGAGATGTTTGGGGGACATTTTAGCGGTGATGGAGACAGGTATGAAAATCTTCAGAATGAGGTGGCCAGAGTCGGAAGTACTTGCTGAAGGCCAAGAAGCAGACAGAGATATGAGTGCTACATAGCCTCCCCATTGACTACCATACTTATCTTCTTCCCTCAGGTGCAATGATGCACATGTAACTTCATCTGTGTAGAATTAAGAGTCAACTGACAGCCCAGTTGCCTTTTCTAGATTCAGTGGAAGAGGCATAATTTTGTCTTTCAAGCCAGACATGAAAATGATTTGGTTAACTATATTTTCTGTTAACTATAATAAGTGTAATAAAATGTGTCTTGGTTTTTTTAATTATTGTATTTTTTTAAAAAAAGAATTATCTTCTGATGGTTGGATATCCTCTACAGTATGGTCCAATTTCTTTTCTTTTCTTTTCTTTTCTTTCTTTTTCTTTTCTTTCTTTTTTTCTGGCAAAATTCTAGTCCTGAAATCATGACATTTCATATGATTCATGTTGAATGTTTATCTCATGGTTGTGATTAAAATCCCACCTGAAGTTAATTGTAAAACTAAGATTTGGGGATTTCTGATAGGATAGAATGTAGACGGTGATTGAAAGCAGCTGGACTGGTTTAATTCATTCTTGTTGTGTACCTTAAGTTCATCTCTGACATATAATGCCCCTAAGACTAACCTGTCATGGGGTTTACTTGGCAAGATTTGTTCAGAAGGTTTTTTGCTATTGTTCTCCTCTAAGGCTGGGAGAGTGTCACTTGCCTAAGGCTGTGTGGGTATTCAAATCCAGGTGTCCTAGAGTCTCAGTCCATGCTGGATTTCAATAGCTTCACTTGGCAATTGTTACTAGATTTGACAATAGAAGGGCAGTGGGGGGGGGATTCAGTTTCATTTTTGTCTGCATTTAAAATGTCAAGTTCTTAATATCTTGAATAAGAAGAAATTTGTAAACTTTGGCAAATTCTTCAAAAACTACCTGAACTAGAATATCTCCCCAGTTAGCACAAAATAATTCAGTAAAGACAGATATAGCCAGAAGAAAGAGAACTATGTATGTAGAGAGATCTTGTAGCACCTTTGAGACTTATTGAAAGAAAGAAGTTGACAGCATGAGCTTTAGTAGACTAATGTCTAGTTTCACAGATGCCTATGATAGAGTGGAAGCCAGGGACAGACATATATGTGACATTGGTATGTAAGAATGCCAATTCAAATTCAAAATCCTTTGTGTATGGAAATGAAGTAGCAAGCCCAGTTTCAATCATGGTTGTTTGTGAGCAAAGGCATTGGGAATTAGCCTTTGTGTGTGGAAATAAAGTGGCAAGACCAGTTTGGCATTGAAAACTAGCCTATGGGTGAGGAGAATAGATGAGTGTAGAATGCCTCCATGAGGACAGGGGCAGATAGTGTTGAAATGTGTGTATATAGTCTGTAAATGAGCTCCAATTCTGTGGTTTATTTTTCTAATCTGCTTTTGTAGTTCTTTTGTTCAAGGACTTTTGTTCTAAGATCTCAGACAGAATGTCCAGGGAGATTGAAATGTTATGCCACAGGTTTTTGTGTTTTCCCATTCTTAATGTCTGGTTTATGTCCATTTATCCTCTGGGACTGGCCTGTTGGTACAATGTAGAGTGCTATCAGGCATTGATGACATAGTATGATATAAGAGTAAGGCAAAAGAGGACCATGTTGTATATGCCTATCATTATAAATGTTAAAGATATATAGCGGAGGGTGGGAAGGAGACAGCCCTAATTGAGCAGTTACATGTGCTTCAGGTTCTTTCCATCTTGAAATGTATGAATTTTTATAAATTCCAATTAAAGTCAAAATGAAATGAAATATTTATTCATTCTTATTGAGGTAAGGCAAACCATGAAGTGATATTAAAGATGCCTAATCAAGGCACTGACTCCGGGGGAAGAAAATGGGTTTGCATATTTCTACTGTTTTGGCATAGAAATTCCATCTCCATGTTGTATTCTATTTAGAATGTGCCAGAGATTTGGCTGTCACAAATTGTGACTCATAAAGCTGAACAGAATCATGTGTTCAGTAGGGATTAATAACTTTGTAATTTTTGGTCTCATGGGTGAGAGCGACTTGCTGTGGAAAAAGAAATATTCAAAAATTGTGCTGTTTTAAAAGAACAATGTTTTTGTTGCTAAAGAAATTCTAAATTTTGTGTTCACAATCATGTTTTCTGTGCATGAAATCATATTTTTTGAAAATGGCTGGAAGTCATGATTTCATTTATAAACCATTTATAAACCATGAGCTGATTTGTATCACTATGGGGCGGTGAACTGTAGCCGCCCCAAGAAGCAGTGAGATGGGGCCAAGGCTGCCACACCGGCAGCCTCGGAGGCTCCATCTCACTGCTTCCAAAGGCCGCGGGGTGTAGCAGGTGCCCTGGGCAGCCACTGCACCCCGCTTCCCTCGGTGCTGGCTAGGGGAGAAAGGGGCCACTGCTAGGGCCCCTTTCCCCCCTGGGTCCTTGGTGTGGCTGTTTAAAGGCTGTGCCAAGGACCCGGCGCAAAAAAGGAGCTCCGTTTCAGAGCTCCTTTTTGCACCATGGGAACGATGTTGTCATGGTGTACACAGCTGCGTGGCACGATGTTGTCATGGCGTGCCCATATGGATTTTTAACTGACGGCGCCCATATGCTTTAGGGTTATACAGGGTGCAAACACTGCACCCTCCTAAACCCTAAAGGCGGCCTTTTGAGCCCTAATTGTGCCTCTTCAGGCACATCTAGATCGGGCCTATGTATTCAATAGTGCAAGCAATATGTAAACATCATTTATTTACTTACTTATTTATTTCAAGGATTTATATCCTGCCTTTCTCTGGCAATGGGATGATAAAAGCCCCCCATCCTGATTTAACAAACAAAAATCTCTGTGAGTCACAAGGCTCTCTTATCTTGTCCATGTGGATGCAGCAGACTGATATTTCCACACCCTTCCTGCAAGTGATTTCTGTGTAAGCCAGAACTAGATATTACTGTCACACTGGAAATAGCTTATAGAAGAGAATGGAAATTCCAGTCTACTGCATCCCAATCAACAGGTGAGTTCATCACCATCACAAACAATGGCTGCTGCCCAGTAAGTCAGGATGGCAGGGAGCCAGGATAGGAGATTCTATTGAGTTAACTGTAATTAAATGTAAGCAGATGATCTAGAATCCTGGACCCTCTTTTCTGCATAGGAATGGCACAGAAAACAAGATGCCTATGTAGAGAAATACCCTTCTGCACAACAAGACCCATGTGAATTTTCACACAAAATAAGTCCAGAGCTGCAAAAAATTGTATCCATCCAAAATTCTTTTCAACAGGGTCTCCCAACACTGTGGAAACATCTGTTTCATCATGAATTCAAATATTTATGGTTTCAATATTACATTTGCCAGTGCTTTTATTACCCTTAGATGTAGTTCATCTTGTCCTGGAGACTTAGGGGCAGTAAAGACTGCTCAAAAAGGGCAGTCTGGCGCCACAATTTTTTTGCAGTGCCACTTCACAGCAGCAGCTAGATGCTGCTGTGAAGCTGCACAGCAAAAAAAAAAAAAAAAAAAAAAAAAAAAAAAAAAAAGTGGTTTCCCCACTCCTTTTTTGCACCACAGTTGGACGCTATTGAGGAAAAAGGTGCCATTGGGCACCTTTTAGTCACCGCAACTTCTCAGCTGCATCTAGCAGCTGTGCAGTTGCAGCGGCACCATTATGTACACTGTCTAAATGGTATTACATAATGGCGCCTGTGCCATTACATAGTAGGGTTCAGGAGTGTGCAAATGCTGTGTGCTTCTGAACCCTAATGGTACTGCAGCACTGCCTTTTACTGCCCGTCTGTTTCGGGCCTTATATTCATTTAGATTGTCCAGGTATTCCTGTAATCTATGTATACTTTCTCTTTATTTAGCACCCTTTGCCTTTTGTGAGAAGACTGAAGCAAAGAAGGTGTTGAGTAATTCTGCCTTTTATCATTTTTTTTTTAAAAAGATAGTTGTGCCATATGGAAGCTCAGAAGCTTACACAAATCATAATTTTGGAAGGGCATCCTCGTGCCTGTTCTGATTCCTGTCTTTTTTCTAAGAATGTTTGGACAGAACTAAGAGGTTCTCAGGTGTTTTAAATGCACGGACAAGGGAAACCCACATCCCCAGCATCCACACAAAGGGTCTGATAGATCTAACAGGGGCTTGCATCTGTGCAAAGTTTGGGCGTTCTTAATCATGTTTTCACATACTCCACAACAATAGATGAGTCCTACTCATCTACTTCTGTCCTTTTAATCAGATCTGTGGATAGATGTGATCCAGCTCTACAAAACTAGATATTCTCCATGTACATATTTTGCACCACATGGTTACCATGAGCACATGGGTGGGAGGTGTAAAGAATTTAGTTATCACACTAGGTCAGTTTTAACAAAAAATTTTGGATTCAGGAATGCCAGTAGCATGTCAAAATACCTTGCAGAACATCAACCCTCTGTTTTTTTAATCCCTGCACCTGAGGTAGGTGTGTGTGCTTGTTTATTTAATTTATCAGCCCCACCTTCTCCCAACATGAAATTCAACATAGTTTGCAATATACAGTAAAACAGAATTGCTAAAATAATATTTTGTGTAGAAGTTAAAAACTATTAAATAATGTATCTGACCAAAATAACAATTAAAATAATTTACATATACATTACACATATAGTAAATAAATGAATGAATAAATAAATACACCACACCAACTGAACATCTTTCTTCTCCTACATGATAAAAGCTGATGTCCTGTTTAAATAGAAATGACTTTAACTGCTAAGGAAAAGAGAAGAGAGAAGAGGCCAGCAGATCCTCCTTGGTCTAATCCATAACCTAGATCTTATCTGCACTAAAGAAATAATGCAGTTTAACACTTTAACTGTGATGGCTCAATGCTATGGAATTCTGGTGTCTGCAGCTCTGTGAGATACCTAGCCTTCTCAGTCAGAGAGCTCTGGTGCTATAACAAACTACAAATCTCAGGATAATGACAATTAAAGTGGTGTCAAAGCGCATTATTTCTACATGGTAGATCCAAAGAAGCTGCCAAGAAAGTTCTCTTCTACAGTGTCATTAAGACAAACAAACAAACAAAACATGTAAGGGTGATGGGACGTACAGAAAGCTCTTCCCTGATGATTATACGGCTCATGAGGGCCGGCTCATATGAGGAGATAAGACTTTCAGATAAAGCCTTATAATTCATAATCAGAATCTTGAATTGTTTTGGTGAATGGACCAGCTGCCAGTAAAGCAGAAAATGCAGTTAGATACTCCTTATAACTAGCCATGGTCTGCAGTGTAGCCACAGAAGTTTGGGTCTGACACTAAAACAAAAAAGTAATAAATTTCATTTTAAAATTACAAAAATTCAGCAGCAGAAGTTGTACAATTAAGTGTACTAATTAGTACTAATTCTGTCAAAGTCGTACTACTGAAAAAATTGTTCAGAGATGAGTCATTGCAGAGATTCCAGGGTCCAGTTTTCTGTAAAAAATGGGAAAAAAATAAAATAATCCAAAAATGAAAAGGAAATGGATGGAAGTGGCTGGAAAGCCACTTTGGTTTGAAAAAAAAACAAAACAAATCACTTATTCTTTCACAGTATATAGTGCTAGGAAGGTGCAACCGATTTAAAAAGTGAAAGACCACTCTTGGGAAATTCCAAGAAGGACAGTTCTCTCCCTCCCCCCCCCCCCACTTCTTTCTTAATTACTTACCTACTTACTTTTGGATCAGAAAAAGGGCTGTCTGGGGAGTCTAGAGTGGTTAGGAACTAGGGGGGAAAAAAAGCCAGAGAGGGCACTTGCAATCCCAAGCTCACACTTTGCTTACTTCACTTCTAATTCAAAAACATTGCGCTAGGGAGACATCCCTAAAAAGCTCGCCTAGGGAGAAAAGAAAACTGAAAGTAGATTATAGTTGCTTTGTTGTGGCTGTCACTGTTCACACTGATTTCCCACCAGGGGTGTAGCTATCGGGAGGCCAAATGGGGGCATTGCTACCACAGGAATTTTTTTTCTTCCTGTTATGAGTTATGCTCAATACATATGAATATTAGACTGCAGTGGATAAGACAATAAAGGTTGCCAGAGTCTGAACAAATTGTTAAGAAAATATACTGGACAGGTAAATACTTATGGTGTCATGGTCCTTTTGTTTATCTTGGGAAAAGTCAAGTCTTATTTTGAAGTGCAAAATGGAAGTTGTACTCCAAAGTCCTCCCCTCCTGCTGAGAAGGAAATGGTTGCACTGATGAAAGCAATCAGGGTTTAACTGTCTTGTTCACCTCCATGGAATGGAGATCTGCTATTCTCTCTTACTGCTTTATCACACTAGGGAGCAAACAGGATTTAAACTAGAGTTAAACAGGAAATGCCCTATGTTTATCACAGGACATTTCCTGTTTAACTCTTGTTTAACTCTCGTTTAAATCCTGTTTTCCCCCTAGTGTGATAAAGCGAGTTGCTTCCCTGCTCCATTCTCCAGTCAGCTTCTTCATGCTGGAAGGTGAGAAAATCCAGCAGGAGGGGAGGACTTTGGAGTACAACTTCCATTTTGCACTTCAAAATAAGACTTGGCTTTAGCCTGTAATCCTTTAGGTTTAGCAAAAGCCCGCTTAGATTGGTTAGGAGAAGGGGTTTTAGCTCCCATGCTGCCCCTCCCCAACTTTTATTTTGAGCATTAAGCATAGACTGTTTTGTTGGTTTCTACTGCTATTCTTTTTTCTGTATTTTCAATAATGAAACAATTGTTTTTGCTGCACAAGGCTGTTGTCCTTTTGCCACATTTTTACTCGGGGTCACCTTGGTTAATTGTCCATTTATAACACTTTCAGCTTGTATGGTCCCACAGAGAATTAGTGCCTGGAAGAGCTTCCCCCAAATCCAGTGCACTGCTCTTAACATTCTCCCTCAATTAAATTTTCCTTCAGTCCCTAAATTTCTACCATTTCATTAAGTGTTTATAAATACAGTCCAGTATTCTAAACTTAATAATGCTATAATATACTATACTATAATATAATAATACCACAATACTAGCAGAAAACCTCACAGATCTGGAACAATTACTAAGGGAGATCAAGGAAGAAAGTGCAAAGGCAGGCTTACTGTTGAAAATGAAGAAAACAAATAATAATGAACTCAGAGAATCTAGACAAATTCAATGAAGAAATTTAAATAGTAAAATGTTCTCATACTACTACTACTAATAAAAAAATAATAAAATTTATTTATATCCCACCCCTCTACAAGATGCAATCGGGGCAGCTTACAAAGATTAAAAACATACATTCAATACCCTCAGTCCCTCCTCTTAAAATACAATTAAACGATGTAAGAATTAAAACATACTTTAAAAAACTAAAACAAATTAAAAACAATAACAACAACAAACTATAGACCATAACTAAAGTGTGGTCGGAGTTCTTAGAGTTCTTTTAATAGCCAAAGAGACTATTAAGGTAAGGCCTGCTGGAAGAGATCCATCTTTACAGCTTTTTAAAAGCTATTTAAGGTGGTAATATGATGGATTTCATCCAGCAGGCCATTCCACAATCTGGGCACAACAGCTGATAAGATCCTTTGGGAGGTCGTGGACAGCCTTGTTTTACAAGGCTGTAGCAAGTTCTTCTCTGAGGATCTAAGTGTGCGGGGAGGATTATATGGAAGGAGGCGGTCCCAAAGATAGGTGGGACCCAAGCCATTCAGGGCTTTAAAGTGCACCTTGTACTGGGCCAGGAAACTAATGGGCAGCCAGTGAAGTAATCTTAAGATCGCTGTTATATGGTCTCTTCTGGATCTACCAGAGACCAATCTGGCTGCCATGTTCTGAACTAATTGAAGTTTCTGGACCAAGCATAAGGGTAGCCCATGTAGAATGCATTACAGAAATCAAGACATGAGGTTACCAGTGCATGTACTATGGTCTCATGTTCCCTGACTTCCAGGAAAGGGTGCAGTTGGCGTAACAACTGAAGCTGATAACAAGCATTCCTGACCGTCACATTCACCTGATTTGTCTTGTGAAGCGACAGATCTAGGAGCACCCCCAGACTGCGAACACAGTCCTTTGAAAGGTGTGTGACCCTTTCCAGGACTGGAGGTTGTATCCCAATACCTGTGTTTAGGGCTGATACCATAAGTACCTCCATTTTGTCTGGATTCAGCTTCAATTTGTGTGCCCTCATCCAGTCCATTGCTGCTTTAAGACAGTCATTGAGAGGCACCTGAAGTCAGAGCTGATGACCGAGGCAAGGAGAAATATATCTGGGTGTCATCAGCATACTGGTAACACCCCGCCCCATGTCTGGGATCAAATGTTGATAGGAAAGGGGAATGCAGCCAGAAAATCAGAAAAAAAAAGATTAAGAATGAGGAGGGCAGGTATGGAAGAAGTTTTAAAAAAAAAGATTCTAGAATGAAAAGATATACAACTCAGAACAAAAGTTAGAATCATATAAGCCATTGTATGAATCTATTACCATGTATGAATGTGAGAGCTGGATAGTTAAGAAAGAGGATAGGAAGAAAATAAATTCATTTGAGATGTCGTGCTGGAGAAGAGTGCTGAGGATCCTGTGGACAGGCAAAAAGACAAATGGGTCCTAGTGCACATCAAGCCAGAAATCTCCCTGGAAGCTAAGATGACAAAACTGAGGCTGTTGTATTTTGGAGACATCACAAGAAGGCATGACTCATTGGAAAAATAATAATGCTAGGAAAGGTGGAGGGAAGTGGAAAGAGAGGAAGGTCACATGCTATATGGATGGACTTTATTAGGGAGTTCATGGGTTTGAGTTTGCAGGAACTAAGCAGACCAGTGGAGGACAGAGAGTTTTGGAGATGTCTCATCCACAGGATCACCATAGGTCAAGATTGACTCGAGGTCAGTTAACGACAACAAAAATTCTTAACTTAATTATGTAAATCCATTAGTGGTATAAGTAATTTGTGTTTTCTGGCTTCCCCTGCCACCAGCTTACCATGTAGCAGCCTGTCTGAACAATGGAGGTCCACTTTCCTGTGAAGCAGGATATAGCAAACAGTCATTTCTACTCTTCTTCCCCCAATGATCCCATAGCAACAGTGAGAAGCAGGATCTTTGTCACATTTCCCCCTCATACCAGAGATCTGGGAGATGGGAAGCAACATCAATCTTCTGTGTCCCAGTCAACATTGCTTGCAGCAGCTGCTTTCCAGTAAGGAACTTTTATTATCATTTTGTATTCCCTACACTTTGAATACATAGGGATCATGGATATCAAGCATTTAGGAATGCCTAACTCTAGGTTACACATTTGTAACTGTGGCTGTGAATTCCAGTCAATATTTAGGCATCCAAGAAAAGGGAACAGAGAAGTTATCAAGGGAAAGCAAGCACAGCAGATACCAGAGTTCTAGGTGTGAATGATTTTAAATGTCTCATTCTCTGAAATGCTAGATGTCTGAGGACTCAAGAAAAATGAAGTAAATAAAATTCCATTTGGGGAGCAGAATTCTTATGAGGGAGAAATGTTCTCACCCTCACCCCAGTTATATCCCCCTTTCCCACCCAAACACATGTGCAGATCAACATGTGCAAGTGGGCAGCATGGTATACCCAGCATGAATTGATATTTAGTGTGCTGTCAGACTGTTTGCATGCAGCTGGTCTTTTCATAACCCTTCTTATGGGAATCTGGCAGGTAATTTCAAGTGATGGCTGCTGTGCCAGAGGCATTTGTTATTGCTGCTGATGAGCTATGTAATCATGTGTGTGTGTGTCTGTCCATAGGCAGGGTGTAAAATTGCCTTCATGTGAATAGGAAACAGCTTGCCTGCAGACAGGTTATGTACACAGCTGTGAAAGCCATCAGAACTATTAAAGAATGGACATCTCAATGCTGAACAAATTGGTTTGACTTTTGTCTTGGTATGACTGCTAAAAATTCTCAGCTTGTGGTGAAGTAGCATTTTAAGGAAAACACAACATCAACTTATTTGCACCTTGGTTTTATAGTAGTGGGCACAGCATCAGAATGCAAGCAAGCAGAAAGTGATTTGATTGTTTTGTATAGTCTTTGGAGGTGAGGAAATGTCCAGATGTTGTTTAGAGAAGTGAGATACTAAAACTGCTATTAAAAATTATAGAAGGCTTAAGAACTGCAAAATGGGGCAATATCCATTAATGCTAAAGGCATGTGTTTTCTTCTCTCTCTCTCTCTCTCTCTCTTTAAACACCTCTGTGCATGGTTACTTGGAATATGAGTCCCTTGTGGTTGACTGAAGACTAAAAATAAAATTAAATGGGAAGTCTGCTACAACTGTGTCCTTATCTCACCCCTTTGTGGTCATGTATAGCAATGAGGTTTTTTTTTTTTTTAAGATACCTGTGCAACTCTTTAAGCCTTAACAAGATTTTATTCCACTATCTTATCTTTACATACTGTACACACACTAAGGATTTTTATATTATTATTTTTAAAAAGCAAAATAAGCAGTCTATGGGCCTCCTCATCCCCATTGCTACTGCATCTGGTAAGGATTGAGTTCAGATCTGTCTAAATTTGATACCCAGCCACTAAATGAAATCTATTGGCCAGAGGCTGCTGGTAGGTTTGCCGCTTGGATGGGTTTTGAAAACAAAGGTGTTGTCAGGGCTTTGGCAAGCTGGAACATATGGCTGGTTGACTTAATTGGATTGGCGGCTGACACAGTTTGCAGATCTGGCTGAAGTATCCAGACCCAAGTTGGGGGGGGGGGATGCAAGGCAGAAAAAGTTGCAATCTAAAAAAAGAGAAATGTCCACACACTGAATGAATGAATATAAATAAACAGACAAACAATCATGTTTCCATTAGGTGCTGGAAGTTGTAATCAACACTATAGGTAGAAATGGGTACTGGAAAAAACAACAACCAAACAGACAGATTAATATTTGATTTCTAGACATTCTTTGCATGTATGAGATGTTTGAGAGGCCTGGAAATTAAGTGGATGTTGGTTGCTGGTATAATTTTGGAAATGTATCAGCAGAAACTTATGATTATGACTAGTAGAAATAATTAAAATTATGATTAAGACAAATAATATTCATTAATTATTATATAATTGGGTCCATTCTTTGAAAAACCTCTGCATTTATCCATCAATGAACACTATATATCAAAAATGAAAGGAGATGCTTCTTGTGAATCCCTCAAGATTTCCTTATGATGCATTACCAAAACATCCACCATTTTTTGTTCAGTTTGTACATGCACTTGGAAGATTATTGAGAGATACTGTCATTTTTCTTCCTCAGAATGATTTTTTAAAAGCACCTTTACTTGGTGAAGAAACCAGTGGGCTTTGGAACTAGTGTGATGTATTTGGCCTAAAATGTATTACCAGAATGTGTACAGGGAATTTTTGTTTATAGTCATTTTTCTATTTATTTCTTTTCTTGTCTTATAGCAGTTTGAATGTTGGACTAGGACTCTGGGAGACAAGGATCTGAAATCTCATTGAGCCACAAAAACACCTTAGGTAACCTTGGGCAAGCTTCAGAAGAAGGCAATGGCTAAAATCCTCTGAAAAAATGTTGCAAAGAAAACCCAGTGAAGGGTCACCATGAGTCATAACTGAGTTTAACACCCATATCAAAAGGGATGTAATTCTTCACTGAGGGGCAAAAGAGATGGCCCTGAAGGGGTGGCATGACGCTGCACTGAGAGAGCCGGATTGGGACTGTAGGCCCAATCTGGCTAGCTTCCACCCCAAATAGGAGCAGAAAAAGTGTGCTTTGGAAAAAAGTTGTCCCTTTGCCTCTAGAGCCAGCTTTTTGCTGGCTCTGGGGTGAGTGGCATTTAAACAGCACATCCCCATGTCACTTGGAAGCTGGTTGATATGTAATTACATGTTTAAACACCATGCCTCCAAGCCAGCTAGAAGACATCTTTACCTGGCCATCTGTTTCGGCCCCAAATTTCTTCTCAAATGTAGCAACAAATAAGTTCAACAATTTTCTTTCCACTGTGAGAAAGGTTTCAAAAGCCACACAATTTTCTGAAGATTCACAATTTGAGATTTATTACGAAAGAAATTAATGATGCGTGGATGTAACTCTTCATGACAATACTTCTCGAAGGAAGCAATGTGAAATTTTAACAATTTTGTTCCCACTGTGAGAAACTCTTTGAAAACCACACATTTAAGCTTTTCAAAGCCTAATCACAATCAGGACTTATTCTGCACAAAAGTTTCACATGCTTGTTTTGAATAGAAAACAACATTTGCTGTGAATGAAACATACTTTTCTGCCCAAGAAAATATTTCTATGCAGAATTATTATATCCTGTGCAGAAAATGCTGTTTTCAGCACAAAATGTTATGTATGCAAATTAATCACTTGCAAATTTTGCACAGAATAAATTCTCAATTGCTACATTTTTTGTATAGAAAATGCTGTTTTCTGCACAAGACAACTGTTTTTATTTTTTATGCATAAGTCCTACATTGCAATGATGATGATGATGATGATGATGATGATGATGATGATTAATTTTTATTCAATAAATCATTGGTGTCATTGACAATATTATTTTCCCTTTTATAAAATATTTTTCATATAGACCTTTTAATTGTTTAATCAAACAATTCTATTCCTTATCTCCAGTCCTAATTAACAGTTAGTTTGAGTTTCAGTTTTTTATTGCTATGCTGTCAGTCTCTCTAAGCTTTTAGTTTCACTTCCAAATATTTCTTAATGGAGACTCCTCTTCAAATATTTATAATGTAAATTGTTTGCACTCTCTTGACCCTAATAAATCACTAAGATGGAAAGTTTTCCCCTATCTCTGTTCAGTATGGGCCAACCAAGGTTCTTCGATAACATTGTAAATCTAAATTTGGAGAAGATACTCTCTAGCTGACCATAATTAATCCTTATGATTCTTCAGCTCTACATGTTACAATGATTCTTGATTTTTCTTATAATGGGTTTTCACTACTTGTAAAACTTATTTTTCAACCATTTCCTGAATATTCTTTCCACCTCATTTAACTACAACAATGTTTATCATTGGTCCATCTAGGTCTAACTCCTGTGTATTCCGAACGTGGACAACTTTTTCTAGCAAGGATTGCATTCCCTAGAAGACTATGTGTTGTCCGAAGATGGGGCTAATGCCATTGCTAGATGGGACTACAGTCCAAACTTGTTGACATCGCTCTCTCTCTCTCTGTGGGTCTGTGTTTGTGTTTTTTCTCTTGTTTCTGCCACCTTCCCCTCTCTCTCTTCATTGTCTTATATCCTGGGATCTGTTTGCTCACATAAGAACTTTGAAATTTTGGACTGGCCACCCTGATGTGTATGGATAGGTAGTAACTGTCCAAGTTTTAGAACAATCTTCTTTCACCCTACATAGACATGGTAGGGGTTGGATCTGGGACTTTTTCATACAAATGATGTGTGCTACAGATGGATTTACATCCCTTTTTTCATTTTCATCCATAGAACTCCATCCTAAATTCTCTTTCCTGGTCACAACAGAATATGGTGGAATATTGGGTACTAAAAGATAGGTAGGTAGGTAGGTACATTGGTAAGTAGATAAATCCAGCCCATTTTAACAAGCTTATTTAAAAATTGTATGCCCCATTTTTGCAGTTTTCCCTTTATGCCACAAAATTTTGTTGTTGTGTGCCTTCGAATTGTTTTTGACTTATGGTGACCCTAAGGCAAGTTTCTCATAGGGTTTTCTTGGCAAGATTTGTTCAGAGAGGGTTTGTCTTTGCCTTCCTATGAGATTAAAAATGTGTGACTTGCCTAAGGTCACTCTGTGGATTTCCATGGCTGAATGGGAATTCAAACCCTGGCTTCCAGAGTCATAGTCTGATGTTCAAACAACCACACCACACTGGCTCTGTATACCACCATCTTATTCTTCATAGGGTTTTTTTTTTTTTAAGCAAGAAAGCTTTTGAAGGAATATAAGGACAAAATGACTTTGTTTCAAGTTCAACAACAATATTGTAAAATGCCACCATCTTGCTCTTGGTAATTTTACTATATTGTTGTTGCACTTGAAACAAAGTCATTTTGTCCTTCTATTCACTCAAAAGCTCTCTTGCTAAAATACAGTCACCCTGAGGGCTTCCCATTCACAAGCCAGTAATTTTATTCTGCCTATCCAGGCCCCTTGTGAACTGCATAGATATTATTGCTTCAGATACTCTTGCACTTAGATGCATGCTATTGTCCTTGAAATCACGAATGGCTTTTGCTCAGGGACCACAATTTTAAGAAATATTGCCTTCCATAACTGGTATTTTCTGAAATTATCTTAAATTTCCTGCAGCAAATAGCATGTATGTTAATCTAAAGACTACCTGGAAGTACTGAATATATTAATTTTATCTTATCGCCATAATACCATGAGTTTCACAGAAAAATTAATGCATATATAATTACAAAACATAAGATAATGTAGTATTTTTAGATAGCATGAATATTTGAGGATATGGGGAAATGTTGCTGCAAAAAAAGAAAAAGAAAAAGAACCTTAGCTAACCTTTACACTGAACACTTCCCTGTGTACTTGGTATTACATTTTATTCCAAAGCTTGTTTACCAGGATAGCAGGCAAGTTTGTGTATTTTTGTGGAAATAACTCCTGTGAGCATCAAGTTACCCATGTTAACCATTTGTTGTCCACAGAATAACGAGATGCTTTTCCTTCTTCAAATATGGAACAGGGCTAGTTTAAGCTAGGCTGTATGTAAAGAGTGAATATACATAATTGCTATCTTTGAGTAGGGGAGGATGACAATTTTCTTCCGTTCAAGTTTTCTATAAAAATGTATCCAAATACAAACATGTCTTCATACATCATTGGAAAGAACATGATATTACATTAATCTGAATGTGGGTGAGTGTGAAAGTGGCTCATCTCTCCACTCACACAAAGACCTTTGATACTTATCTCTTAGGCCCGATACATATGGACACAAAGAGGCGCCCTTGCTGTGTGTTTAGGGTTCAGGAGGGTGCAGCATTTAGTCCCTCCCAAACCCTAGCGTGTAAGGACAGCGCCGTCTTGTTCCCACACCATCCATATGTGCATACTGCAGTTATATCATGGTGCGTGGCACATTTAGATGTGTGACGTGTGCCATGACGTAATGGCACCCTTTATGCAGCAGGTGCCAAGGGCGCCCTTTCCACAGCACTAAAAGGAGCTTGAAAACCAACCTCCTTTTTTGTGCCTGTTCCTTGGTGCGGCCTTTAGGCAGCTGTGCTAAAGACCCTGAGGGGAAAATGTGCTGTGGCAGAGGCCCCTTTCTCCCCTTGGAGCCACTGTTGGTTGTGGGGTCCAGAAGGCGCCAAGGGCACCTGCTGCATCCTGCTTTCAGGCCGCAGAGAAGCAGCAGTTTGCCACTTCTCCATGGCCTGGAGAAGCGGCAAAATGGGGCCTCTGGAGCTGCTGGTGAGGCAGCCCCAGACCCATCCCACTGCTTAAAGGGGCGGCTGCAGACCGCCCAAATAGGGCGGTCTGTAAAGCCTCTTAAAGTTACAAATTTAAATCCCTAAATACTTATGACACTTTCTATTGCTGAATTAGGTTTTCTGTCTCTTTTGTTCTCACAGACTCCTCAGTCCTTACCTTATAGCACTGGTTGGTGGACTTGATTTGTAGAGATATGTGAGAATTTCACTCAGTTGACGCTTGCCAAAGAACTACCAGAATATGAAAACACTCTCATAAGTGGAACAGAAAAAAACTTTCATTTTGTGAGAAAGCATTACTAACAGATTTGCCCATCTTTAGCAACAGCATAACATAACATATGCTTGGTCTATGGTGATCCCATCTCAGGGTCAGTGAGAACTACAGGAATGTCCAACATAGGCATTCCTTTACTCCACAAACAGAAATGCCTCTTCACATTCTTCCTAGGGTACTGCTGCCACAAGTATATTCATTAGATCCACTTCCACTATTGCCTTGGTATAAGGGCTGTTCTAGAGTTTTAGGATCTATTTCATTGTAGCTTTAGTAACCATGAGCAAGTAGAAGTGTGGTAGTAATGACAAACATATATATATATATATATATATATATATATAATAGGATGCTCCAGTCAATACAATGGGCCCTTGTTATCCTCTGGGGTTTGGTTCCAGGATCCTCCGTCAATAACAAAATCCATGGATGCTCAAGTCCCATTAAGTATAATGCACACAAAAAAATGGTGTCCCATATATAACATGGAAAATCAAGGTTTGCTATTTAGAATTTATACTTTTGGGGAATATTTTCAAGCCGTGTATGCACAAATCTGTGGTTAAAATTTTTGTGAATAAGGAGGGCCAACTCTACTTTCTTTGAACTCTATTTCACATTGGGACCATTTGCCCATTTAACAATATGCTTCTTAACCTCCTTCTTTTTTTTCTCCTGAATAATTTGTTGTCATCTAAGAACTGGGCAGGCACACTTTCTAGCCCATGTTCTCAAACATGTACAAACAATTTGAATATTATAAATTCTAATACAGTTCTTGCAGGGAATCCTACAATATTGCAAGTTAACGTTTAATTTGCCTCTTTGTATTATGTTACAATACAGATACTAAAATGAGTACACAGCTTGCTTGGGGTAATTAGCTTACATTTTGTAAACTGCCTAGGACATTGGTAAGTGGTATAGAAATGCACTAGGTATTGCTATTGCTACTTAATGATTACAGGTATATGGTTACAATGTGGATCCATCACTGAGCTATGATGATTTGTTCTATATTAGCTTTGATTACCCTGGAAGAGTTCTTAGTAGAAAGTCAGTTGAGTATTCTCTGTTAGTGAAATTGACATTAGGAATTAATAGGAAAGAGACAGAAAGAAAATAACAAATATAATAAAATTCATTTTGTATATTCATGGTGGTTCAAATAGAGAATGTTGCGTGTCAGCTTTGGCTCGTAGACAAAGTGGGAGGACAATATATTAACATTTTGTCAACTGAAAATCTTATAGAAAAATCAAAATGACCAGTATGGTCAGATAATAATCAAAATATTATTTCTTTTGAGAAAGGCATTTTCCTGGAAGCAAATGGCCTTACCTGGAAATAAATCCCATTGAACGTAGAGGGATCTCTTTCTAAATAAACATGTACATGCTTACTCTGGAAGGTGGGTTGAGCAACTGGCAGGGGCAGAGGAGCCACAACACAGGGATCTGTATGTCTATACTATCATCTCCCTTACACACATGTGGGATTTTTTTCTTTTCTTTTCTTTTTGTTCAAAGCCTCTGGAAGCCTTCTGTGTTTGGAAATTTTTCCCATACTCCTAAACAGGGAGTCACTGGATAATTACTGCCTGTTTAGAACCACCTCTGCCCATGTATTTAAAAGGTGACAGGGCAATTAATCTCTCTCCAGTAAAATAGCTAGTAATGCCCCCAGAGGTTGGGGGGCATTATCAGCCATTGTTTTGGATAAATTATTAACTCCTAAGGTATTGGAGATGTGTCTAAACTGACTTGTAAGGGTGTCTGTGGGCTCTACCTTCCACATCCCTGCTGTAAAGAAGACACGGTAGAAATCATTCAAAGGAATTTCTAATTTCTAAGAATAATCAAAAGGACAGAGATTTACTTATGTCCCACCCTCATATAATGCTAGAACCAGAGGTAATTCAGGAAAATGTGCAGATTATTCAAGATTCACAAACATTAAATAAGAAAGAAGAAGAAGAAGAAGCTGGTTTATCTAATTTATACCCTGAGACTTATCACCATGGAGTGGTGATGTTTTTAGTGCTGCTAACTAAATTTATGAACAATGCATATATTTGTAGCTATTTGTGGAGTAATTCTGAACATTCTTTTCAGTTTAGGTGAAGAAGAAAATAGCAGCTGTTTCTATGGAAGAGGGATGCATTGTTACTGTAGTTTCCCACATATGCTTACAAAGTTCTTGAAATGTAAGATGGAAGAAAATGAACATAAAATGTTAATACTGCTTTTGTACTTACTATCCCACCCGACATAAGATCGTCTTGGACATTGTCCTGATTTTTAAAAGCCACTATTCATAATCTTTGTTGCACTGAACAACACCATTCTGCTTTGCATTTCTTTTCTGGAAGATTTTTTTCCCCATAATTTTATGGCCACTGTGCAGGATACTTGAAAAGTCTGGACAATGACTACTGCATATTAACTTGGTCAAAATGATGCAACAGAGTTATGGATACATATGGGGAATTTCCTTCTTTCCTTCCTTCCTGTGTTTCCTTAAACTATAATATATATATATATATATATATATATAGAGAGAGAGAGAGAGAGAGAGAGAGAGAATGAATGTGGCACACATTCTTCATAAACTTCTAATGTCTGGTGTTTTTCACTTAGTTTTGTCTTATTTTTCTTATTTCTTAGGGGATACCTTAAAGTAAAACATGGGCAACATTTTAACCCCCTTCCTCTTAGAATAAAAACACTTAAAGCTGTGTGAACTTTCCTGACCCCTAATCATATCCAATGTATTGAGGTTTCAGAACTGAGTATAGAAATACCCAGAGCCAGAAAAGTGCTATGTAAAAATAAAATAAAATAAAATTTATTGGTGGGTATTTCCTAGCTCTAGTGAATTCAGATTTCTCCTTTATGCAGCCAACGTACTAGCCATCAGAGTATGTCATTTCTGTTTTATTGCATTATTGCTTACAAGAAAGAAAGAAAGAAGAAAGAAAGAAAGAAAGAAAGAAAGAAAAGCATAGGCCCCTTGAAACTACAGAGTTGCACTGCTCTTATTCCACTCTAACTGCCATGGCAACATCCTTTGGAATCCTGGGATTTGCAATTTAGGAAGGGATGTGAAGAATCCTATGCCACAGTGCTCTTCTTGTGCTTCTGTTTACATTACAAATTTAGGATAAAGTGGAATCAGGGCAATCACTGCATAGTGTGAAAGGGGCTGAAGGACAGAACATTCATTGAGCCAATATACTACATTGTCTGTGGGGAAAAAAAGATTCCAGTGGTAGCAATCAATACACATGTTGGGAACTGTTTTGTGGTTGTAAAACTCATCTATTTAGTCATTGGTTTGGACTTTTTTGTCTGTTAATGGGGGGGGGGGGGGGAACTATAAAAGGAAAACAATTGTAAATTGGGAACATGATTACCTGCTGTGAAGGTATCAGGGTCATAGACTGCTGACATTGTCTGTGTAGATTCTGTGAAAAAAACTTGACTCTGGTGAACAAAAATATTCCACCATAAAGAAAAAAAAATAATGAATTACTGATTTAAAGTATATTGTTCATGGTATGCTAAATTATATGACATATAAAGGATTATAAACTAGATATCAGGGTATATTTTTTCATGTATAATATGGAAAGCATATATTCTCAGCTATTAAAAAAAATAAAGACATGAAAGATTACAGTAATTACAGGACCATTGCACTAATAACCATTCAAGCAAAGTCATGTTCAAAATTTTGAAGCAAAGACTCCTATCATATATAAAGGGTGAAACTGCAGAGGTGCAAGCTGGATTAAGAAAAGGAAGAGGCACTAGGGATCACATTGCAAACATATGTTGGATAAAGAAGCACACCAGGGAATTTCAAAAGAAAATCTATATGTACTTTATGAACTACAGCAAAGCCTTTGACTGCATAGATCATGAAAAGTTATTGTTTGTGATTATACAGGTGGGAACACAACAACGTCTGATTGTCTTCATGTGTAACCTATACTCAGGACAAGAGGCTTCCATCAGAACATAATATAGAGAATCAAATGGTTTCCAATAGGCAAAGGGGTCAGGCAGGGCTGCATATTATCACCATATTTATTCAACCTGTATGCAGAAAATATCATATGCAGAACAGACTTAGGGCCAGAACAGAAGTTGAAGCCAGCTTGGGGGCATGGCAATTACAAGCACCACATCCCCAAGTTTCCCAGAAGTCATGCTGGTGATTAAAATCCAGGAAGCTTTGGGATGACTTGGGGGCATGGTGTTTAGATGTCACAAGCCCCCAAGCCAGCTAGAAGCTAGCTGAAGCTGCGATGAGGCAGCTTCAATCCACTCCAAAAAGGAGCAGCTCTGGGCTAGATTTTGGCTGGATTGGGGCTGCAGCAAGCAGTTTCTGCAGCCCCAATTGTTTTTGTCATGGCAATCTGTTTTGCCCCTAAGACTCAGAGGCAAGAGAAATGAAGATAGGAGGAAAGAACATTAACGACCTAAGATGTGTAGATGACACAATATTACTGGCAGAAACAAACAAAGACTTGGAACAATTACTGAAGAAGGTCAACGGAGAAAATGCTAAATTGGCTTAATGCTGAACATTACAAAATAAACAAAAATAATGACCATGGAAGATATCCAAGAAGTCACCCTAGATGACCAGACAATTGATATTGTCAAAGAGTTCCCATACCTGTGTTCAAATACTAATCAGAACAGAGACTGCAATCAAGAAACCAAGAGAAGACAATGATTGGGAAGGGCAGCTACATGTAAAGACAACTCATTTGAGATGTGGTGCTGGGGGAAAGTACTGAGAATACTATGGACAGCCAAAAACAAAGGGGTCATAGAATAGACGAAGCCAGAACTCTATCTGGAAGCCAAGGTGATAAAGTTGAGGCTATTGTGCTTTGGGCACATCATGAGGAAAAATGAATCATTAGAAAAGACAATGAAGCTAGGAAAGATGGAGGGCAATAGAAAGAGAGGAAGACCACATGCCAGATGGTTAGACTTGATCAGGGAGGTTTCGGTCCCAGGCCTGTGGGAGCTGAGCAGAGGGGGAGGAAAGATGATGTTGGCGATTTTTCATCCACAGGGTTGCTATGAGCCAGTTACAAAAACAAACAGTAAATAAAAAAATTCATGCATAGCTGGGAAATAGTAAAGTTGGTATTGACCATGTTTACTAGTTCTGAGGTTTTCAGTACATGTATTGTGCAGAATAAAGGTTCATAATATGATATACCAGTTAAGAAATTAAAAATACATCTAGAGAGTTTTCTGTGCTTTTAAAAGTTGATTTTAAAATTTCTTGTGTGTCATCAATATCTTTGATTCATTGCTAAAATCAAAGCATTTAGCTATGAATATATATGTAAAGGTGATACAGAGTTCCTATTGATTTTATCAGTGTTGTCAGAGAAGTGGAAGGGAAGTCTCCTAGGAAAGCTGAAAGCTGATTTCTAAGATTTAGTACAGCTGCTCAATGCCTGGAAATATGTCATAACAATATTTATAAGGCATTTTCAGAGGATTCTCCAACTTTCTATGCATTGTCTAAATGCAGTCTTTACAACAACTTGTAAGGAAGTTTGGTGTTATCATCCCTGCATTGCTGATTGGTGGATGAAAATTAGAAACAGTGGTTTGCCTAACTGCACCTGTAGAATTCATGAAAGTACTGGAATTTGGATGAGAGAATCCCCAATTCATAGTTCAGTCTCTTAATCACTTTGTTCATGCCACCTTTTGTCTGCCTGTGGATCAATCATCAACTCACCAGTTAAACCTACTTGTTTGCTTTTCTGAGTGCCAATAGGGTGTATCTCTATTTTTTCTTGGGAGAAAGAGAATGGAATTGAGTGATCCTGTGATTTAGGAGATTATCACACCTGTAAATCCTGCTGGGATACATGCAGGATTGAAAAGTCAAAAGTGAGTGTTTTCACATGCAGCCAAGCCCAGGTGAGTGCAACCTGTCTGCAGCCTGGACTCCAGTCATGCTTATCCAGCTGCTTTAAAAAAAAATGGAGCTTGCTGGACTCGGCTGCGTGTGGTAACACTCAGTTTTGACTTTTCAATCCTAAATCTATCCCAGCAGGATTTTCAGGGGCGATAATCTCCTTGCAAATCAGTTTCTATTGCATTTATACAGTCACTCACTCTTGATTTCTCAGGAGGGGCAAAAAAGAATTCAGAAGCATGCTGAACCATTCTGATTTTTTTAAAATCATGTTTAAACTACTTCTTCCAATTTATTTGCCACATATTTTCCTATTTGTACAGAGGTGATATATTTAAGCATCTCAAGAAGGACCTTTAACAATTTCAGTGTATAAGGGACTGCAGTGTGTTTCTGAATAATACTTGGTGTACCCAGGGAAGTTTTTGTTTATGACCAACATTTTGTACCTTGCCCGGAAGCCAATAGGCAGCCAATGAAGAGATTTTAGAACAGGTATAATGTGGTCAGTTCTAGACCCACGACCAGATTTGTACCAGTTGAAGTTTCTGAACTTGGGACAAGGGTAGTCCCATGTAGAGTGCATTACAAAAGTCAAGCTGAGAGGTTACCAGCACATGTACTACTGTTTCTAGATTCCCCAACTCCAGGAAGGGTTGCAGCTGGCATATCAGCCAAAGCTGATAACAGGCATACCTGACTGTCACATCTATCTGAGCTGTCAACTGAAGAGACGAGTCAAAGAGTACCCCCAAGCTGAAAACACAGTCTTTCAGGGGAAGTGTGACCCCCTTTCAGCACTGGTGGATGTATCTCCATTCCCAGGTTAGGTATCCCTATAGCAAATTCCTGCATCTTATCTGGATTCAGTTTGAGTTGGTTTTCCCTCATCCAGTCCAGTCATCTCCAAGACTCTCTGTCCTCCACTGCTTAGCTTAGTTCCTATAAACTCATAACCATTATCTCCTTAATAGTGTCCATCCATCTAGCATGCAGTCTTCCTCACTTTCTACTTCTCTCCACCTTTCCTAGCATTAAGTTTTTTCATCTTGGCTTTCAGGGAAATTCTGCCTTGATCTACTCTACGAACCATTTGTTTGTCTTTTTGGCTGTCCACAGAATCCTCACCACTCTTCTTCAGCCCATCTCAAATGAATTGATTTTCTTCCTATCTTCTTTCTGAATTGTCCAACTCTCACATCATATGTGGTAATAGGGAATACAATGGCTTGTTTGATTCTAACTTTTACGATCAGTTTTATATCTTTGCATTTTAGGATCTTTTCATGCTGGAAGAAAGAAGCAAAACCTTGCAACTTGACAGAACCAAAGGAGACTGTAGGAATATGTTTGAGACTCAACCAAGAAATAACAGAACCAACACTGAGAGTTTTTCAAATCTATATCAGAGATTTGATAAGCCACCAACATAATGAAAAATAGGAAATTGCCAAAGAGCGGAATGACTACAGTCCATGGCTGGTAAGGTTCATGAATTCAGCCAAGTGAGTCACAAATGATGCAGAACTAATCCCTATTTATGTCTGCTTCCAATATCAAAATGTTTCCAAGAACCAAAACATTAAAAGGAACTGAGGGTGGATGATGTACTTGTGCAATATGTCCTATTGCTTCAGTTTGGAAATTATAGCCTCCAGGTACTAGAAGACATTGTAGAAGTAAATGGAGATTCCCAGCACATTTGGAAGCATGCATTCCTCACTCATTTTCTCAAATTGCTTACATCGATGTGATGAGAAAATTATCACCTAGTGCTCCATAGTCCTGCTCGCTTGGCATAACTCAAGCAGACTGTGTGAACTACAGGAAGAAAAGAATTTGATTGTAGCTGTTAGTATTTTACCAGACACAAAATAAAAGTGTTATTGATTGTAATAGACCATTTGCTGAAAATGTCTACAGTTGGTAAAAGCTATATATGCCAAAGTGAGAAAATAAAGAAATAACAACTTCAGCAGGCATGATATTGACAAAATAAGTTATGAGAACTTACTTTGAGTAAGGAGATGCTTCCTTGCAATTTAGTTTTACAAAGAAAGTAGCATGGCATACATTGTAGAGTAGTGACAAAAACACTGGCACCGACTGGCTTATTTCCCAATTTGTCATAAAGAGTCACATGCAGACACTGCTGAGAAATGTAAGAGACACTTGTGAATCTATCCAAGCAGGATAAAAGATTGGCTATGGAGAAGCTGAACAACTGGCAGTCCCACACCTTCCTACACACAGGGCATAGCAGAGAAAGCAGTTAAGTTAGTCTTCTGTGTAAGGTGTATAAAACTAGCTTCACTCATTTGTGAAGTATCATTTGTAGATACTTCTACAAATCAACACAGGTCCATATTTTTGCATAAAATAGGAGAAATAAATTTTATTCACAGTAACAGAAAATGTTGGCACATCTCATGGAGAGAGGAGGGGAGAGATGAGAACAAAGGGAGCATATATGATGCAAGAAAAGAGTTGGTATGAAGAATACACAGACACACAGACACACAAACACATACACACACAACAGAAATTCACCATAGTTCTATGTTGTTCCTGAAATCCTATAGAGAAACACACAAAAGTAGTTTCTACTGAGTATAAGCATGCAAAAGCTGCAGATCCCAACAGACAGATAGCTATTCTGTCTGCAATTGGGAGATGAGCTCTAATTGTAAAGATATGGCACCTGGGCTACATCCACAATGCAGAAATAATTCAGTTGGGCATCACCTTAACTGCCTTGGCGCAATGCTAGGGATTTCTGAGAACTGTAGTTTGATGGCTAAACTCTCACAAAACTATAATTCTGAGAGACACATAGCATTGAACCATGGCAGTTAAAGCTGTGTCAAATTGGATTATTTCTTCAATGCAGATGCAGCCCAGACCTGCAGAAATGGATACCTACAAAAGAAGATGATTCACAATGAGATGACAAAAAAAGAAATAGACTGTAGAAGGTATTTGGCCAACTGAAGAAAAGGTTAAGAAAGGATCACAGGGGATAGCCTAGAAAGAGAAGGAAAATTTGGGGAAGTATATGCAGACAGGGAGACTGCAGATGGCCAATATTTACAAAATGTAAAATAATAAATGGATGTTCAGACTTTGAAATGAGTCAAAGGCTTTGACTGTAGGGTACTAATCCACCTATGCTGATTTTATTCTGTGCATAAACCAAACACATATGCAAATTTTGCACAGATTAACTCCTAAAGCGTGAAGATATTGCTGATCAGGGTTTACTTACACTTGAGAAAAATGTTTTAGACCCATTGTCACAGTAATTTTTTTTTTCAATTTCTACTCTTTTTTGGTTCCTAAAGTTAAATATTTTCCCTTGACAAGATCATCTAGTCATGTCCTACTGTAGGAAGCAATGCTCATGTCCATTACTAAGCCAAGAGAGCCAGCATTGTTGAAGATAACCCATGATCATGTGGACAGCATGACTGCATGGAACTCTGTTACCTTCTCACTGAAGTGGTACCTATTTATCTACTTGCACTTTTACATGCTTTCAAACTGCTAGGTTGGCAGATGTTGGGACTAGTGACCGAAGCTTACTCTGTCATGTGGTGCTTGGGTCTCGAACTGCCTATCTGCTGTTCTTGTGATCATCAGAGTCAGCATCTTAACCATTGAGCCATCACAGCCCTATTATTATTATTATTATTATTATTATTATTATTATTAATGATTTATTTATATACCGCTTTTCCAAAAAGATCAAAGCGGTTTACAAAAGGAGTCTTACATGAACCAACACTGGGAAGCAAAAGGGGCTGTTCCCTAAGCTGAATGTGGGAGAAAGATGTTGAATCACATTCAAACGTCTCAGATGTATTACAAAAAGCCTTCTTGTTCTTCACTCTTCAGGCCCTGTCGCATGAAACTCAAAATAGGTTTTTGATGTGTCTGACTATACATCTACAAATGCCATGATTCTTATTAGATAGTGGCATGGCAAGGTACAGCCAGCCAAGATTCCCTGGGAGGCTAATATGGCCCCTTAGACTCTAGCAGTTGCCCACCTGTTCTAGTCTTCCAACCAGACCACTTTTTGATTCCATAGTCATATAAAAGCATTGGCCAATTACGCTTCATAAATACTTCCCTGCTCACTGAAACCAAGGAAAGAGGAGTTAACTGGAGCAGTTTCAGGCTGGCTAAGGAGGCATATATAAATAGTGAGATCTAGGGACCTTATCACACAATACTGAAAAGTGGTATTGTAACAGGATAAAAACATTTTTGGCCAGTGCTTATCAGATGACACCCCATCCATCCCACCGCTGTCCTGTTAATGTGCTCCATCTTTTCACTGATAAGCAAAATTTATGAATCAGTTCTTATAGTGCAACTATAGAAGCGTGAAAAAGCTCTGCACTTCACTTCTAGTATTACAGGTGTCATGTAGCAGGATGGCCCTGATTCTCCTCCTCTCTGCCTCATCACTCACTGTTCCAAAACAAGCAAATCCTATGCCTGTTGTGTGTTTTTTAAAATAATTTTTGCTGTGTTTGTGTGTATTACAGACTGTTTAGGATAGGATGCGAAATTGTGGAGAGAAGGGGTGCAGAAGGAATGTAATTGTGAGATGGATAATAATAATAATAATAATAATAATAATAATTTTTATTTATAGCCCGCTCCTCTGTATCCAATCGGAGCGGGTTACATCAATTGAAAAATACAAGATAAAATATACACGACCCATACCCAGCCAGCCGCCCCTTAAAATTGAATTAAACTAACATCAATTAAAACAACATAGTAAAAATTACAATTTAAAACAGCAACCCATTGCATAGACATCAGGGTCAAGATGTTAGAGTGTTAATGGGAGAGCTTAACCCAAACAGAGCCGGGATGTTAAGGACTTTCTGGGAAGGCCTGCCGGAAGAGATGCATCTTCAAGGCTTTTTTAAAGCAATCAGAAGATGTAATAAGATGCATCTTGTCTGGCAGGTCATTCCATAGTCTGGGAGCAATAGCCAAAAAGGCCCTCTGGGAGGTCTGCATCAGCCTAGTATTCATAGGCTGCAACAGGTTCCTCCCAGAAGACCGGAGTGTGCGGGGGGGGGGGTCGTATTGGAGGAAGCGGTCCCTCAGATAAGATGGACCCAAGCCATGTAGGGCTTTAAAGGTTAAAACTGACACCTTGTACTGCACTCGGAAACTAATCGGCAGCCAGTGGAGAGATTTGAGCACCGGTGTTATGTGCTCTCTCCTCGATTTTCCCGTGATGAGACTGAAGCTGAGAGATCCTGGGAGAAAACTTGGATCTGGAGTGAGAGGGTGACAGTTTGAGCAGAACAGGAGATTGTGGGGAGAAGGAACAGGATTGTGAGGTGAATGGTGTGTGTGTGTGTGTGTGTGTCATGAGACTGAATCTGAGGTATTGTGATAAAAAACAGGGAAAAGGAGGTATGTGTTGGGAGTATTGGCAGGAAAGAATTATTCAGTATTCATGTTGTGTGGTAGTGATATTCCGCTGGGGGTGTTCCACTGCTTACCCCCTCCCCACAATGTGGAGGGTTGCCTAAATAAACCAACAGGCATGCAGTTAGCCCGCTTTGGCATAGCTAGTGGAGTGGGGGGAGAGGAGGAAAATCAGGCCCCCTCATTGTACTAACTGCTGTAACCCTAGTAATGAAGTGAGGGCTTATCACACCTGAGTTGTTGTAATTTTAAGCAGTTCAGTCATGCAAAAGAACAGAGGTGTGATAATAAATCTTTGCAAAGCTGTATGTTCCTGTTTCCTTTCATAACTCAATGCCACAAGACAGGAGGCTGGTGTGATTATGTTCTAGGACTGTGTGGGGGAGCAAAAGGGTTTTGGAGAGGTTTCCAAGATCACCCCATCCAATCTCCACAATGTCCCACTCCAGCCTTCAATACCAGCAATAACATTGTCAGTAAAGCACATAAAGTTTATATCACTTAGTCTGAGCATATTGGAGGCTCCCAGGGTGAACAGTCGAGTAAATCTTGCTCTTTTCATTGAGGATTTATGGCTCTAGGGTTAGTGGGATGGTCATTTTACTTATGTCCCAAATGGGTCCAACATCTTGGACAGTTCTAAAATCCAGGCAAATTTTCTGCTCCGTTGTCAATAGAGCCACCAATCTAATACTACCCTGCCACATGCACATATACTATCAGCTGACAGTAGGTAGGAGTTAAGATAATTGCACTGTAAGCAGGCTTCCCTTAAATGATCTGCAGAGAAGTATCATTTGTTTCAAAGTTTCATTCATACATGTTTGGTGTTTCTGGGAAACAGGTGAAAACACAAGTCTGGAGTTGCTATGGACATTTCCCCAAGACGTTTTTGTAAAGAACTTTGTATTCCTTCCCTATATAGTTCATGCGTGTATTAAAGAAAATCTTAAGTTTTGACTGGACTAGCATAATTTCTCAGTGGATCCCCAACAACTCTAAATCATCGCCAGTATTTGTTTGTTTGTTTTTCCTACACTGAAAACTTAAACAAATTATAGAGTTCCATAAGTGAAACATGAGGTGAAACAGATTGCCCTTTTGCGCTGCCATCCAGGCGGCTTCAGAGTGAAGCATTTTGACACGACACATGGGTCAGCTTCCAGGGCGATCTGGTGGCACAGCATTTACATGCTGCACACCACCAGAGTACTATAAAGCCAGCTTCTGTCCATGCCAGGGCAGGAAAAGCCAGCTTTTTGCTAGCACAAAAAGGACTGGCTCTTTGCTGCAAAATGGCAGATTGGGGCTGCAGCATGAGTTTGCCATGGGCCCAGTCTGTCTTTGGAAGGGGTGGCCTGTTTCACCCCCATGAAAGATATACATTGAAAACTAACTCATTTCAATGAGAGTAATAAAGTATGGGAATGTGTGGGACAGTTTTCACACATTCCTAGATGGGCATTGGGTTTGACTTGAAAAATATCTGAAAATCAATTCTGAGATTCCACCAATATTTTTTTAAAAAGTCAGTAAGACTGGCAAAGAGGAATATGGCATAACTACAGTAATGACCATAATTCACCCAGGAGATGTTTTTAAATTCTTCAACAAAAGCATGAATATTAGCATTTCCCCCCATTATTCTGTTTCATTATCCTTTCTCTCTCTTTCCTCTCTATCCAATAAAACTGTCATTCTTGGAATGAGAATATGCACTTCAGGGAGACACTATGTTGATTAGCAAAATATAATGCTAGCCAGAGACCTTAATTGGACCAGTATTGGAGATTAACTGGTATTCCAATGAATGTTGTATTATCATACCAAGAAGTTGCGACAGACTGTGCTTATTTTGTAGGTATTCATTTATTCACTTTATATACTATTTTTCACTTATTATTAGGCCTGAGACTTTTTACTTATAAAGATTTTTTTAATGCAAAATTTTATTATTTGCAAAAGATAAAACACAATTACATCACCATTCTACTTTAAAAAAAAAAAAAAAGAATACAAATTTACAAAACTGAGATCTCATTCAAAACTCCAAAACAAAATCTCCTGTGGTGCTGTGGTGGAACATGAGCACGAGAATTGGAGTTTATATATTCTATAAGAGGCAACCACTTTTCGTTGAGCTAGTTACAGTTCCTTGTCTCAGAGGTTCTCCTGACATCAACTGTAAGCTTCTCTATTAACCATCCTTCTCAGAACCTCATCCACCATTGATCCATGGACAGATTACCTATTTTCCAATTTCTGGCAATGATTAATCTAGCTGGAGCAACTAAAAAGGATATAATTTATTTGTGATTGAGAAATTTATTATCAGTTTGAAATATTGATAAAGAAGCAACTCTGGGGTGGGTTGGACCTTTTGCTTAGTGATATCTGACATCAATTGAACAATCTGTTGAACATTTGGGCACTCTAACTACATGTGTAAATATGTAGCTCTTGCCCCACAACCCCTCCAGCACAAAGGAGACGTCTTCCTTGTGATTTGTGCTAGCTGAGCAGGGATCAGGTACAATCTGTATACCACTTTCAATGTTTTTTCCCATAGGGCAGATGGCTCAGATTTATGCGGCGGACATGGCCATATATAATGCTATTCTGCATCTGAAATAACTGACTGTATATCCATCTCCCACTCTGTTTTATAAAAAGTACCCCTCCCATAGAAGTTTTCAACCATCCAGTTATACAATGTAGCTGATCCTCCCTTCACTGGTGGACCTGGGACTGTGCACATTTGTTCAACTATGGTCAATGATCTAGCGATTTCTCCTGACCATACTAGTTGGGAGACAAATGAGGTAATTTGTCTTATAAAGTATTCCTTTGTAAGAATCCACATTCAGAATTGGTCTAACAGTGAAAGATATCTTTCTGAGATCCTTTTAGGATGCTGTGTGTCAGTAAAGAAAGTCAACAAAATAAATACATGAATCAGTTTTTAAATCTTATTCTCTTCCTCTTCTTCCTCCCCATTAGTGCATGCTGAATGCAATAAATCTGTACCATATTGACCTCTGCTTGTGATCTAGGGGCATCATGGGAAATGGGGATTCCATATCTTTCATGGCTTGAATGAGAAAAACAGAGTATGGGACCTGAGAAATCCCAGATACAAAATAAAGGTATTCAAATCTTACTTGCTACATGCAAATAGTTACATTGAATTACTTTGCTGTGAACCATGAACCAGAGTTTGAATTGAAGATCCCATCAGTATGGCAAGATGATTACAATGACCAAATGCATGCAAATTGGTGGGGATATGGTATGAAAGGAAGTTGTGCTTGTAACTGAATTTGGCCTTCACACGTCAAAATATATTTTTTTCTTACAAATGAAACAATGTTATAAAATAAAACAGTAGTTTTTTAATGTGCATGTGTGGGTGTGAGAAAAACCCATTAGCTAGTGAGTATATCTTTTTCTTCAGTCTGCTCTGAGAATCCCAGACTTCTAAATCCTAATGTATTATACCAATTGCAATAATACTGTATAGTACCAGTATAACAGCAATTTTATTGAAACAGAATAAAATTAAATGTATTACTGCAGATTTGAAGAATTACATTTTTGTATTATGAGAAAGCAAAGTCTATAAAGCTCTGCAAGAATAAAAGAATGTCAAATCATACTGCAAGCTTTACATAAAATACCATTCATGTATAGTGAATCCTTCTTATTCATTTAGAGAATGAAGAGACCTGGATACTGTGGCATCAGGTTGATCTTTAGTTAGTGATGGAAATCCTTGTTCTCAAAAAAATAATAAAAAAATGAAAATGGGGACACATTTTAGTGTTTCAAAATTTACATAGATTAGTCTCACACTTTACACTTTATATACTGTCAAATTCTATAAAGTTATCATCACCTGTTGACAGTTACAATCCATCCTATGGATACCAGAATTTCTTTTCTTTTTACAGTTGGTTCTCTATATCCATGGAGCCTGCATCCATGGATTCAACCATCCACAGTTTAAAATATATCCAAAAAGCAAAGCCTGATTTTGCCTTTTTATATAAGAAACACAATTTTACCACAGCATTCTATATAATGGCTTGAGCATCCACGGATTTTCGTATCTATGGTAGGTCCTGGAACCAAACCCCAGTGGAAGTAAAGGGCCTACTGTACTAGCTTTTTTGCTCTTTCCTAGACCTTATCTAACTGCCCCCTCAAATTTGGTGTAACAAGGCCACAGAATATATGGCCCTATTTGTCCTAGGTCCAGAGTACACCTCCTTATTGTGGAGTATTTAAACTCTAAAGTTTTCTCTGGAGTTTGTGGCTTTGCCACCATTGCTCCACCCTCCAATACTTCCCCTGCCAACACCACTGTAATAAGGAAACCTTTGTATGGGGAATTTATCATTAGCTCAAATAGAGTAGTGGTCTCTAGTCCTGTTTATACAAAGATTGCCAACAGGTCAATAGAGTCAAGTTTTATGAAAATGGACTAATATTTATTATTCATAAACACATAAGACAAGCATACACTCACACAATCACCCAAGAACTCGAGAATATAGGAGGTTAGCATTGGATGGATAACATGATGCTTTCTAATGACAATATTCATCTGTTTTGGCGGTTCTCCAGGTCCAGATGAAGACTCAGCAACATGGAAAGGAAAAAAGGGGGTAACTGTAACCATATCAGAATCTCAGACAAACATGGAGTATGACTGGATTCTAACACAGAACACTGACAAAAGATTTGGGGAATCTTAAATAGGCAAAATCTTGCCTCAAGCAGAAAGTTGTTTACCACATTTCAAAGCAAAAGTAAATCTCCATATTAAAGATTGCTTGATCTATAGACAGTCTTCAAGGTGCTAATGGTCATCCAAGAAGAGGAGGGGTCAAGTCTGGCAAAAACATCCTGGGCCATAAACAAAGGTTTGAATGGCTTTCTGTTGGCAACTCCTATCTGAGACTCTTTGATCTATGTTTCAACAGTGTACATGATGTCTCGTCTTTGCATCAATGGAGAACTCTGGTCATCTCTCCCATCAGGCCCTCTGTCATGAGGAAAGCAATCCACATTTAGGATTTTAAGGCTCCAATGCTGGTAACACCACAAACGTGACCACCTGGTTGGTGCTGATTTTGGGTCTGCCACTGCTGCTGTTCCCTACTATTTCACCACTGCTGCCACCACTATCAACAGTTGCTGCTTTTTTTGGTCTGTCACTGTTGTGGCAGTGCTGCATCACTCATGCTAGCTCCTCTAGAAGAGATGCCCAGATAACATGCTAGGTGCTTCATTTGCCTTAGAGTGACAGGCACACCAATGAAGGTAGGAAAAGAGATTGAATTGAGGCTGGGAAAGATCTGTGGCTTGAAAGCATGGCAGCAGTGGCAGTGTTGGCAGTAGTGCTGGCAGTGGGGGCAGTGGGAGGGACAACAGCAGTGGCAGTGGCCATAGTGGTGAAAGATCAAACCCCTGTAGGGACAGTCAGGTAGTATAAAGAAAAAGGTATGTGGGCTGGCTCTTGAGTGGGTGTGGGGGCAAAAGAGGCAGGAATCTATTTGGACTTTAGTTCATGATGTAGGCTAGCCCCTAGTAGCATGGGTTAACCTAAATCCCTTTAAAGATACTGTTGAGTGAGCATTCCTTTTCCCAAGTAGCTTGATTATCTGGATAGTTAAAGGTGGAAGGTTGACCCTCTGGTATGTTTTTATACCCTACAATATACTGGAATTTTCTTTCGGTTAAAAAAATCACCAGAAATATGAACAATGTTAATTTATTATCCTAGTGCATGAAGGGTGGTTTTTTTTTAAATTAACTGCTGTAAGCTAACTCAAGCACAAGGAGAGATGGGGCATAAATGTTTTAAATGTATCGGTGTATCTGATAAACTATAAAGACAGCATACTCCCACTCACTGTCCAGAGAACTGTCTGCTGCTGGAAATGTGTGCACCCTTCATTCTAGAAGAAATGCAGTCAGAACTGACAATTGTCCCTTGGGTTACTGCACATGATGCTGGCTCATATTAAGGCTTTTGATGGAATTACCACATAAAATTAATTTTTTTTTAAAAAAAAAAATAACATTTTATCTTTTCAGAATTTGAAACTGTAAACTGTAAGTTGCTTTGAGTCCTAGGGACAGAATGAAAAATAATCAAGCAAAGGTTATTACACATACACATACACCCCACTATATATATTTTTTAAAAAAATAATTTTGCAAGTTGATATCTATCTTTATGTCCTTGAGTCTTGAATGCGAACAAAGTGGGTATTTTACTCAGTAAACTGTACTCCGAATGAATGGTAGAATCATAGAATCATAGAATCATAGAAATTTAGAGTTGGAAGAGACCACAAGGGCCATCCAGTCCAACCCCCTGCCGTGCAGGAACTCCCAATCAAAGCATACCCGACAGATGGCCATCCAGCCTCTGCTTAAAAACCTCCAAGGAAGGAGACTCCACCACCCTCCGAGGGAGTGTGTTCCACTGTCGAACAGCTCTTACTGTCAGGAAGTTCCTCCTAATGTTGAGGTGGAATCTTTTTTCCTGCAGTTTGCATCCATTGTTCCGAGTTCTGTTCTCTGGAGCAGCATTTCATTAAATTTACCAGACATCCGTAACCAGGGATTCCAGTAAGTGAGCTAAAAGAACAATATTCTAAACCATAAGAACCCCAGTCCCTGGAGAGAAATCATTAAAGTGAACCTTTCAAGTTAGAATACTTTCCTGGCAGATTTGCTTTTCTCTTTAGTGTTGTAAAAGAAAACCACTGAGAATCTGGTCTCTTGAGCACTGAACAAAACGAGACAACTAAGTTTCAGACAAACATACAAACCAGCTTAATATCCTTCCATCCATTTGTCTCTTCCACATGAACAAGCAACTCACTAGTTGGGTTTACATTTTGTCAGCATCACTTTTCAAGGTCAGGATGTAAATACAACAGTAAGAATCATAGTGAGGATAGTAAAATTCAAGGACATAGTTGTGTTAGTCTGGATCAGCATACAAAGTGATATTGATGTACCTTTGGGACTAAGTGCAAGAAAGAGGTTTGTAGCATACATTTTTGCAGTCTGAAACTTTGTAAACACCAGCCTGAAAGGCCAGCTGGGGGCAGAATCAGGTCGTAGCATCTCCACAACATATGTCCCGGCTCTGACCCCAGGGTGCTGTGACACCGTGCACCATACCACACAGTGTGTGACATCACGCTGCTTCTCTGGCACTGCATGCACACAATGCAACGCTGAAGGAGCACCATATAGCCATGGTGCTGCGGCTACTGTGCTCTTTCCAGGGCACAAAAAGGAGCTGCTTTTTGTAGTTCATTTTCATGCCCTGGAAAGGCCAGATTGGGGCCGCAACATGCAGTTGCCACGGCCCCAGTCTGGCTGAAGAAGGGGTGGCTGGAGGCCCAGTTCCTGAGTCTACTTTATCAGATGCATAGAGTGAAGTGCTTATAAACATTTATGCCAATGAATGAACAGATGTGTGTGTGAATTGTAATAGAAATGCAAAAAATGTTGGTCTAGTGATGAGGTGATAAATTTTAACAATGGTCATGGAGGGGCAGGGGGAGTTGGGAAGAAAGATATTTCCTAAGGCCAAGAAGAGTAAATAAATGATGAACAGAGTTCTTGGAATGTAGAATGATGCTGGTTGGAACCAGAAACATCCTGCGATGAACTTTTCCCAAGCACATGTATGGGCAGAATTGGCATCTGGGTTTGTTTCACAAGACTTTGCCACAAAATCAGATGCCAACTCTGCCCATGCATCTACTTGGGAAACCACAGGACCTTATAAGATCACCCACAACATTAGATGTACTTTCACTAGCCATTGTCTGATGTGATTTATGTCATCCTTTGTCTAAAATTCCCTTTAGAACTCTACATGGGGCAAACTAAAAGATAAATGGACAAAAATGAAACATTAGATGGGGGTACACATAGACAAAAACAACATAGTTGTAGACCACTTCATCATGGACCTCACAACAGAAATTCTTGAAAAAAAAAACCTTCAACGGGAGCTTGGAAAGAGAAACAGCAGAATTTGAATATATCTACAAACTCCAGTCCATTGACAGTGGGTTTAACAGAGACATTAGTTTCCTGGCACACTACACACATTTTAACACTACTTGACACCACAGCCTCTTGAGGCTTTCTTGACTAGTTTATCACATTGCCTTTCTGGGTCCAAGCCATGATCATATTTCATTTCATAACTCCCTCTATCATCCATATGGCTATCTACTCATTTTGTTCTTAGGCAATATATTTCCTCCCAGCTTCATCCCCCAATGACCATAGGTAAAACTGAATTTGTCACCTCATCACCATACCCACAAGTTTTGTATTTCTATTCCTATTCACAAACACACCTGCTCTTCCATGGACATAAATGTCTGTCTGTAAGCACTTCATTCCATACATCTGATGAAGTAGACCTATTACTATTTCACCCAACGTAGTAAATCACAATAACAGCTATTTCATAGCATCTTTTTGGGGGACTCATCTCACAACATCACCTCTTTTGTTATCTCAGAGAGATTGTTTGGCAGGCATTTTTTTTTCATTCATACAAAACTTTCATTAATGACCTCCTTTTATACTTGTGTAATGCTAGCATTTGTGTGCTTTAATCCCAACTTTGGGTGGGCACTTGCTTTGTTCATGTGTTGCTTGCCATTTGCCTATCGGTGATCAGGAACAAAAGTGCTCCTCACGTGAACAGACTAGATTAATTCCTAGCAGATTAATTACTTTAATTTGACAGCAATTAGTCTGTCCTGAATCAGTAAGCCTCCCTCGTGCCCAGGATTTTTTTTTTTTTAAGTAAGGGGTGAAACACATGGGCAAGAACATGGATTGGGGACACAGCAAACACACGCTGTGGCCTCAATCAGCCTTAAAGCCAGCCAAAAAAGGCACAGATAAGATATGCTCCATTTTTGGCTGGCAAAAGCCAGCTTTTTGTGCCACACTGCATCTTGAAGCCACCCATGTCTGGTCAGCTGCCTGGCTTCTGGGTGACTTTAAGATGTCATCGGAGCATGCGGCATCAAAATGCCATGCTGTGAAGCTGCCCAGAAGGTGGCATAAAAGTGCTATCTGTATGGCCCCTAAGATTCTTTTTAATTTATACAGCAAGCCGCCTATATCCATGGATTCTTTCTCCATGAATTCAAGTATCCCTGGCTTGAAAATACTCAAAATAAATAAATAAATAAATAAAACCTTGATTTTGTCATGTTATATAAGGGACACATTTTACTGTACCATTGTATTTAATGGGTCCTGAGCATCCATGAATTTTGGTAACCAAAGAGGGTCCTAGAACCAAACTCTAGCAGATACCTAGGGTAGAGTGCATTACTTTGGGGCTGTGTGTGTGTGTGTGTGTGTGTATGCCAAAGTAGACAGACTGGGCAGTACAGATACTGGGTGGCCTGTGCCAAATGCTGTGCATGATAAGGTATTAGCACAAATGAAGTTTGTAATGTGGAAAGATTATAAAGTTGGGGAAAAAACATAGTACTTTTGAAAATAAAGTTTTAGTGGGTGGACAACTTGGCCCAACCCATAAGTTTCTAGCTTATGCTACAAATGGCTTTCTTTCAGTTCATCTCATAGATGCTACAATATCCCTTTGCAATAAGCATTGTAGTAGTGTTGGTGGTCATGGTTAAAGATGAAGTCAAAAGACAGATCTGGCAGAGAATTTAGGATATCATGAAAATAATTCCCTTGTTATTTAGTTGATTGTTATTGTATTTTTATTGGCATTGAGTGAGGAATTTATGGAACCTTCTGTCTGCTACCAAAATAGCTTGACCTGGCACTAATTTCATGTGATTGTGTAATTTACTGCTATTCCTTTGGCAGCACAGTCTCTTGAGCCATTCCAGGAAGCAGCTAAACTTGTCATACACACATCATTTGGGTAGTTTTACACCATCCTCTTTCCTCAGGGGGGTGTCACTTTTCCTTTTTTCATTTAGTCCTGAAAATCCAGAGGACTTTGATACCACACTATTTCAGTTATGTTTTCCCTGTTCTTTTTTTTAAAAAAAGGTTTCCAACGTATTATAATATATAGTGTCCTCAGATGAGTTGCATTGTGTTTCCATGTTAAACTGACAAAGCACCTAGTGCAGTGGAGTAGTCAGTAATGCCCAAGTTTAATTTGCCCCCACAGTTGTTGTCCATCCTTCTGCATTCCAGTACAATTCCCAAATAATAAGGTTTGTGATTTTTTTCATCAGACTTTACCTTTCCTTTTAATTAAAACCATGTGTTACTGTACATGTTCATATTCATAAATACATATTTAACCTTGGAACTATTTTTAATGGGAGGAGTAAACAGTGTAAACAGATTAAACAAAAACAGAATCACAGAATTTTATAATTCAAAGTGACCACAAGGACCATCTAATCCAATCCCCTCCATGAAGGAAAACTAAAACACTCAGAAAGATTTCCATCCAAATTCTAAAGTTTTCTGAAGAAGGAGAGTCCGCCACCTTCCAATATAGGTTTATTACACTGTCAAAGAGTTCTTAAAGATCACCCCCAGATGTTTATGTGGACTCTATTCCCCTGTACATTTGAATCCATTTGTCTGTATTCTATTTTCTGCAGCAGCAGAAAACTAATACTTCCCTTGATTGAGATACTGCAATACTCATTGTGCAGCCTAAAATTATGATTATTTTTGTCTTCACATGACAGAGGTGACTCATTTTTAGTTTCTAGTCTATTAAGACCCCTCAATCCTTTTCACAATTTCTGCTTTCAGATAAATGTCATTCATCCCATATTTGTGCATTGCAATTTTTCCCCTCCCTATTTGTGTTATTTTAGATTTTCTTTTCCCCATTGAAATCAATTTTGTTTGTTTAGGCCTCTCCAATTTTTGGGATGGAAACAATTATGATTATCAGATGGTGACAGAAGCAGAGTGGATCGTTGTCCCATCTTTATCCCATCCATGACTGCAATCACACAAAAGACATTCATATATTTTGCACTGATACTGACATTGTCATGTCAGTGAAGAGGAATTGTATTAATGGGCTCATCCATTATTACAAAATAATAATTCCATCTCACTGATGGGACAATTACAGGATTGGTGCGACATTGTATAAAAGTCTTTCATATCACTGAGGTCACTAGCTCATGAAAGTCCTTCCCACATAACCGTGCACAAGGACAGTACAAGGACAGAAAAAGGAAGGCACAATGACATCCTTTTTCCCACCTGATAATTTCCATAATTAGAAAAGTTTTTTTAAAAAAAATGGCCCAAAAACATGTTTTTGAGCTTTCAAAAACCCTAATGAGAAGAATCCTGGATTAATGAAAATGTTCATAGTTCAGGACCTTTTCGGTACAAAATTTTAATGTACTTGTTTTGTTCAGAAAATAGCATTTTTGACATATAATACAGCATTTTCTCAATTGAAAATAAATTTTCCATACAGAAATATCTATTCCTGACCAGAAAAAGGTGTGATGGAGAATTTATTCTGCCCAAAATTCACATATGGTTTATTTGCATTAAAAAACATATTAATCTCAATACTGTAGTGATGTCTCATGCAATCAAAGTGATGCTCAGGATTTTAAAAACAAGGCTTTTATCATAGAAGGGCCAGATGGCAAAGCTGGGTTAAGAAAAGGACAAGATACTGGGGATCCTTGTGGTCTCTTCTAACTCTATGATTCTATGATTCTATGGATCACATTGCAAACATAGATTGTATAATGAAGTGCACAAAGAATTTCAGTCAACCTATGCTTTATACATGACATTTTTATTGGGTTGATCATAAGAAATTTTGGTTTTCTCTTGAACAAATTGGAGTGCCACAGTATCTCATTGTCCTAACATGTAACCTATACTCTGGATAAGAAATCAGTGTCAGAACATAATATAGAGAAACTGAATTTTATCCAACTGATAAGGGGATCAGACAAGGCTGCATTTTATCACCATATCGGTTTGATTTATATGCAGAACATATCAGACAGAAACAGAATTAGACTCAGAGGAGGCAAGTGTAAAAATTTGGGGAGCAAACATCAAAAAATTAAGTTAGGCAGATGACACTGTATTACTTCCAGCAAATAGCAAAGACTTACACAGACTGTTAATTAGAATGAAATAAGGTCCAAAACAGACCAGCCCAAAGGGGCGGCATGACAATGCCCATCAAAGAGCTTGGTGGGTGTCATGGCAATTTCATGCCGTGGCCCCACTCCAGCTTTTTTTCAGCACAAAAAGAGGTGGCAAAATGCAACTTCTTATGATCAACCCAATAAAAATGTCATGTATAAAGCATAGGTTGACTGAAATTCTTTGCAAAATGCCACTTCTTTATGTGCAGAAAATAGGGTGGCTTTTCTGCTACCGCCCCACCTTTTCAGTGCTCCTGTGGCATGTAATTTATGTTTGTCGTACCGCCAGAGCCCTGCAACACTGTCCTCTATCTGCTCAGATGGGCAGTGTGGCACCAGTTTTGGGGCAGTATCAGGTCATGAGTTGTCCATACGCCACACCCCCATACTGCCAGGAAGCTGGAGTATTGTGCTTGTCTATACTGGTCCTAAAAAAGTACAAAACCAGGTTTGTGTGTGAATATTAGAAAGACAAAAATAATGACTACAGATGATACACATAACTTTAAAGTGCATACAAAGATATTGAGATAGATTCGTATACTTTGTCTCAATCATTAAGTAAAATAACTTCAAATGTAGTCAATAAATTGGAAGAAGACTAAGGTTTGCAGCTTGCAGCTTCATTTATATACCGCTTCACACTCTTAAGGAGTGTCTAAGCGGTTTACAATTGTAAGCTATTTGCCCCCCCAACAATCTGGGTACTCATTTTAGCGACCTCGGAAGGATGCAAGCCTGAGTCGAGCTTCAGCCCTTTGCTGGTCTTGAACTCACCACCTTCTGGTTTTGAGTGAGTGGCTGCAGTACAGGCATTTAACCACTGCACCACCAGGGCTGGTTTCATCTGCCCTGCAGAAATAATCCAATCTGAATCGACTTTAACTATCATGGCTCTATCATATGGAATCTTGGATTTTGTAGTTTGTTGTGACACCAGAGTGCTCTGACAGAGATAGCTAAATATCTCGTAAAACTACAAATCTCAACATTCCATAGCATTGAGCCATGGCAGTTAATGGTGTCAATCTGGATTATTTCTGATGTGTGTATTCAGTCTAAGATTTGGAAAGGCAGGCATGAGGGAGCTAGACAAGACCATTAAGTGTAAAGATATACCAAAGTTTGGACCATCAAGGCCACAATATTTCTGATTTCTTATAAGAGGGTGAAAGCTGGATAATGAGGAAATCTAACATGAAAAAACCCAACCAAATGTGGTGCTGGGGAAGAGTTCTATGAATATCATGGACTTCTAAAAAGAAAAATGAATAGTTCTTAGAACAAATCAAACAAATACTCTCTAGAAGCAAGGATGATGAAACAGAATCTGTTCAATTTTCAACATATCATAAGACCATATGACTCATTGGAAAAGATTATAATGCTTGATAAGGTGGAAGGCAGGAGAAGAGGGAGACTACATTGTCATCAAGGAAACTGTGGTCCAAAACACACTGCAGAAATGATCCAGTTTGAGGCTGCTTTAATTACCCTGGCTCAGCATTAGGGAATCCTGGGAATTCTAATTTATTGTGACAGCAAAGCTCTCTGACAGAGGCTAGACATCTCGCAAAACTACAATACCCAGAATTCTCTAGCTTTGCACCAGGGCAGTTAAAGTGGTCTCAGAACTGATTATTTCTGCAGTTTTGGATCTGAATTTGCAAGACCTGAGCAATACAGTTAATGACCAGGGATATTAAAGATGTTTCATTCATAGAGTTGCCATTAGTCAAAACTTCCTTATGGCAAATAGGAACAACAATGCCTAGTATACCTCTTAGGTGAGAAGCTAATTGAAACCACTTTGTAAAGGATTCTACACCAGTGAATTGTCCAAATGACTTAAAAACTCTGATCCCAATCCTTTTGGATTGCCCAGCTTTACACAAGCATTAGTCAAATAGACAAGGGAAGGTTACGTGTAAATTGGATTTTGTGTCCATGTTTATAATAAGAAGGAAAATGTGTTTATGTATTTAAGTATAATGGAATTTACATGACATAAGAAGGTAAAAGGGTTTTTAAAATCCAGAGGTATAAATGCAACAACCAGCTTTTAAAACAATACCACACAGCTAAACTATGTGTCTTCAGGGGGTGATGCTCCAAAGGAACCCTATTATGATATTTCAGTGGGTATGTACGTCCCACCCTGATAATATTATTCTAAGAACAGTAGAATATTCTAAATAATGCTCTGTGGGGTGTGTAACAAAGCACCTGTGACTAGCGATGTAAAGAATATTTGTCAAAATTCGATAAACAGAAGAAATTTCTGTTATTTGAAGATTTCAAAAGTTTTTAAAGCGAAGAAATTATGAACACTTCTTGAACAACGAGTAAGAATTTTGGTTTTTAATTCAATGGCTAGGATTTGAATAGTTTGCATAAACAAAGCTACTATTCATATTAGGTTTTTCTAGCAGCGGAATGTTCATTAACCCTCTGCCAAACTTCCTTTTGACATGCTAATTGAGTTTGAAATGACAAAGAATTAGTGTAAATGTTTGCCTCCCTTGTCTTTTATTTTCATTTGAGAAATTTGTGAAAAATACTTCTCGACAGGGAGAGAAAAAAATAACCTTTTGAAAGTGGGACTTTTGAAAAGAATATTTATTTATTTATTTATTTATTTAAAAAATAGCATCTAGTTCTCGATGGAAGAGAAGAAAATACTGCTTTGTCACAACACTACAGTCCAATACAGATGGCCCAAAAAGGGCTGTCTCTGCACCGTAAGTAGGGTAGGGGAACGCACAGCATCTGCATGCTCCCCAGCCCTAGTGTTTATGGATGGCGCCATTTTAAAAATGCACCATCCATACACGCGTGTGCTGGTGGCGTAACAACGCATGTGGCATCTTGACCAGTGCGTACCTGACATCATCATACTGCTGGAGGGAACCAAGAGCGCCCTTTCTGTGGCTCACAAAAGAGCTCCAAAATGGAGCTCCTTTCATGGGGGCTCTATGTTCCTGCGGCAACAAACAAACAAACAGCTTCATTTATATACTGCTTTATACAGACTAAGCTGTGTCTAAGCGATTTAGAACTGTAAGCTACTTGCCCCCCCCCCAACTATCTGGGTACTCATTTTAGCGACCTCGGAAGGATGCAAGCCTTAGTTGGGCTTGAGCCCTTTTGCTGGTATTGAACTTGCCACCTTATGGTTTTGATTGAGTGGCTGCAGTACAGGCCTTTAACCATTGCACCACCATATTGCCATGGGAACAAAGCGAGGGGAAAAGGGTCCAGGAGACCCCCTTTCCCCTTGCTCTGCCAGGTCGGGCTACCCTGTCCCCAATCCAGCACTGAAAGGGGTGCCCACGGACCACCCTTTTTAGGCAGTTTGTAAAGCCCCATACATTAGCCTTATTATAGCCACTCTTCCCATAGTCTTCTATGATGCCAAATATGTATGTAACCATTTACAATTGTTAACAGCATACATCCTAGAACAGCTTGAGAGTTGCTGGATATGTAAGCATAATATGGACGTGCATATCATTCATGATGCACATGCATGCACATACGGTATGGGTAAATGGGCTGTTTCTAAATGAAACTCCAGGCCTGCACAATGGAGCTCATTGACAAACATTGTAAAATGCAGATGTATACATTCTTTGAACAATATCATCAGTATCAAAAATCTACTGTCACAGAATCTCCTCAGGAATTCATACAGACTCAAGATGTACAGAAGCAATATACAGCAGCAGCAGCAGCAGCAGCAGCAACAGCTACTTTTCCCCTGATGGAAAACATCTGCTTGCTTACTTGCACAATTATCTGCAACTGAATGTTTGAATCTGAATGTTTGGCTGCATGCAGCCAGCCATGTAAGCATTTTCACTGAGATGCTGGAGGCTGAAACATGATTCGAGGCTGTCATGGTATATGCAGCTACATATGTTTTGCCTTTCAGAAGCCCATGATTCTCAAGACTCTTAATTCATAGAGGTTTTTTTTATGGCATGTTTTTGGAAACAGTGGAATAGAGAACTTTTATGTGTTTTTTTCTTTCCACATTTCTAAAATGACAAATAGGCTTTTCCAAACTCAGTGTTTTGCTGGGTTTGTGTTTCAAATAGGCTCAGTGTTCCAGAGGGGCTTAAAATCCACATATTTTTTTTTGGCAGAGACCTTATCCAGTTTCTTCAAATTTTGGCACTTTCATCAGTGCTGGTTTGGCACAAGCTTTCTCCTATCTTGACACTTCAGTGCTTTGCCACAGAAATTCATTTCCATTGTAATGTGCCCTGCTGTTCCTGATACCCAGTCTTCCATCACCTGAGGTTGTCATGTGAGAGCTGGGATTGTAGTATGTCTATCACTGTCTCCATTAATTAAACATGTCTAGGTACATTGGCTCAGCCAGTCACATCATGTCATACATAGTGAGATGATTCCATAATTCCATGAGGGGAAACTGTGGTGTTGTCATCCCATAGTGAAGAGCAGCATCTTTGAAAAATAGCTGTTTAAATTTTATTGACCTGGATGACAGAGACATGAACCAAATCAAGGAGGTCTAAATAAATTGATCCAGAAAAATAGTCAGCTTGAACACAGCTTTGTTTTTAAATGCTGTAACTATTGCATTTGAATGAGGGATGCTGACTTTAGGGGCATATGTGGAAGAGCTTTTTGACTGGAATCCCTTGGAGTTTTTCTCTCAATGAATGTAAAGCTGGAACAAACATCTAAATGGAAGCACAAAATGCTAGGTCAGCTGCAGTCATGAATTTGATTAAGTCTTGTTGGAAACCACAGCAAAAATTAAAATAAAATAAACAAATCAGCAAATCTCTGCAGCTGTTGTGTGATTTGGAAGAATCTAGTGTCTGTTGGCATGAAGGATGACGAGTTATTCTTCATGCCAACCAACAGGCCTTTACAATGTAAGCTGATGAGATGTTTGTCTACCTCCAGACCATAAACTTTTCCAGTTCTGTTAAGAGTTAGGAGGCATATTTGAAAACATAAAATGGTTGAGAAACAAGTTTCTCAAGTTCCAAGAATTGAGATGAGAAGGATTCTGAAGCAGTTTATTCACAACTTCGAGCTTACTCTAAACAAAATCAGCATGTGGTTGATTTGTGAGGAAAACTACATTCTCCATGCAAGAAACAGTATTTGCTGCACTTGAGGTAACTTCATGTACAAATTTTGCACAGAATAAATCTGAAACTGTGAATAGTCTTCAAAACCTGCACAGTGTTTTTCACAGTGAGAAAGAAAACAGTTCAGATTATTTATTACTTCTTTCAAAAGTAAATTAAGAACAACTTGGTTGTTGTTTTGTGCCTTCAAGTCATTTCTAATTTAAGATAACCTGAATGTGAAACTCTAACAGGGTTTTTGTGGAAAGACTGGTTCAGAAGGGGTTTGTCTTGCCTTCCTCTGAAGCTGAGAGAGTATGACTTGCCCAAGGTCACCCACTGGGTTTCCATGGCTGAGAAGGAATTTGAACCCGGTCTTCAGAATCATAGTCCAATGCTCAAACCATTCCACCATGCTGGTTCTTTACAAAAGGATTACATCCCTAGTTTTACTGTCTATTTCCAGATATCCAGGAAGCAGAGGAGGGTGAAGTGGTCCATTGTTGGGGAGGGGAGTAATCCAGCCTTAGACAGAAGGCTATAAATCAAACAGACTGACTCCAGGTGACCATGGCCATTTATAGATATAACACATGTAGTAGCTAGGTCAAGGGGAACTCATCTGCTTGTCTACTCCAGCTGCTTCCCATTCTTCCCATTAGTTGCATTTGTCCAGCTAGTTGATTCCTACCTTAACAACACAACACTGAAGGATTCAGAAAGTCAGCAGCTTTTTACAGCACACAGCAGGACACTGGCTACCTTTCTTGAGAACTATGCCTGTGTGAAGTCTGGCACAAAGAGCTCTAGGGCAGTCAGTAGGTCTGTCAGCCTGACATGAATACCTGGTGGCACAGTGGTTAAATGCCTGTACTGCAGCCACTTACTCAAAACCATAAGGTTGTGAGGTCAATACCAGCAAAAGGGCTCAAGCTCGACTCAGGCTTTCATCCTTCCGAGGTTGCTAAAATGACTACCCAGATTGTTGGGGGCAAATAGCTTACAGTTTCTAAATCACTTAGACACTGCTTAGGCTGTATAAAGCGGTATATAAATGAAGCTGTTTGTTTTTGTTTGTTTGGAAAGATTTTAGAGAAGATCATTAAACAGATAGTCTATAAGCATTTAGAAAGGCATGTCGTGATTACAAAAAGTCAATATAGGTTTCTCAAAAAACAAGTCATGACTAATCTGACCTCTCTCTCTCTCTCTCCTTTTTTTTTTTTTCTTTTATAAAATTACCAATTTGGCAAATGAAGGGAATACTGTGGATGTAGGATAATTTGACTTCAGTAAGGCCTTGAACATAGAAAGCATATTATTATGGCAAACAAGCTGGGAAAATGTAGGCTAGACAATGCTATTGTTAGTTAGATTTGTAATTAGTTGACTGGCCAAACCCAAAGGGTTCTCAGCAATGGGAGAAATGACCAATGAGATACCACAGGGTTCTATACTGAGACCAGTGCCATTCAACATTTTTTATCAATGACTTGGATGAAGGCGTAGAGGGCATGCTTAATAAATTTGCAGATTACACCAAATTATGAGGAGTAGCTAATACCCCAGAGGATAGGTTCAAAATTCAAAATGATCTTAATAAATTAGAAAGCTGGGCCAAAATTAACAAAATGAATGGCAACAGGGAGAAATGTAAAGTACTACATTAAAAAAAAAATCAAATGCACAGATATAGGATAGGGGACACTTGGCTTGACAACAGTACTTGTGAAAGGGGTCTAGGAGTCCTAGTAGACCATAAGTTGAACATGAGCCAACTGTGTGATGTGACAGCTAAAAAACCCCAGTGCAGTTCTAGGCTGCATCAACAGAAGTATGAGGTCTAGATCAAGGAAAGTAATGGTACCACCACTGTAGTCTATTTTGGTCAGGCCTCACCTGGAATACTGGGCCGAGTTCTGGCACCATAGTTCTAAAAGGATGTTGACAAGTTGGAGTGTATCCAGAGGAGGGCCACCAAAATGATGGAAGGTCTGGAAACCATGTCTTATGAGGAAAGAAAGCTCGGTATGTTTAGCCTGGAAAAGAGATGTGAAGAGGTGATATGATAGCCCCATTTATATATTTGAAGGGAGGACATATTGAGGATGGAGCAAGCTCGTTTTCTGCTACTCCAGAGAATAGGACATGGGTCAATGGGTTCAAACTACAGGGAAACAGATTCCTCCTCAATATTAGGAAGAATGCAGAATATGCTGCCTTGGAGTGGGATGCTGTCTCCTTCTAAAGTTTTTAGATAGCAGATGGATGCCTTTCTGTCTGAAGTGCTTAATTGTGTGTTCTTGTATGGCATGAGGTTGGACTGGGTGGCTCTTGTGGTCTCTTCCAACGCTATGATTCTATGATGCTGCCTATCTAAAGCACTAAAAACAAACAATGAAGAGCTGTTCAACAGTAGAATATGCTTCAGTAGAATATATGCAGTAGAATACTGTATGTGCAGTAGAATATGCTCTGTGACCAAGTCACAGAGGATGCCAAGAAATTGCCACGCAGGTCAGGTGCCAAATAAAGCAAGGACACTTATGCTGGAGAGAACAAGGCCACAACTTTATTTCCAAACACATAACAAACATGTGCAAATAAGTCTATAGGGTTGGCCCAAAGCATAAGGTCTGGATCTGGACATCAGCCACACCACGGTTGGCTAATGTATGGTTGCTTGGAAACCAAGCATCGGGATGACGTAGGTGCCAAGCTCCACCCTATTACGCCGTCACGCGACTGCGTAACTACAAATCGATTTGCAAGGCACTCTAGTCACCAGGTGTTAAAGACTGTGGCCCCCGCACTGGCCACAGTAGATCGCTCCTTCCACCTGGGTCACGAGGACTCCTGATCCAGTGCCATAGAGCCCTGGAAACCCCTCACCCCAGATCCAGGCCTATGCTGCCGCCCCCCAACAGTTGTGACAATCAACTCCCAAGCGAGGGAGGGAGGGAGGGAGAGCAAAAACGCAATGGAACCGTCAGGCGTGCTGCGCGGCCTTATAAAGGCCCAGGAACCAATCAGATGCCTGGATGTCCGAGGCCACGCTCCCTATTGCCCAGAGCCAATCCTGAGAGAGATGGGCCCCCAAGCAGCCAATCAGGCAGCCCGACTCCTCCCCAGTGCATCCTGGGACTTGGAGTCCCTGCCAAAATTGGCAGGCAGGCTTCCCGCCCAGGGAACCCGGTGGCCAATGAGGAGGGTTCCCGCCCTCTCTCTGGCCACCGGGATCCAAACCGCCGTGGGAGCACGGCCTGGCGCTTCCCGCGAGCGGCAACTGCGCCGGCCCGCTGAGTCGGGCGGCGCCATTTGCCACGCAGGTCAGGCACCAAATAAAGCAAGGACACTTATGCTGGAGAGAACAAGGCCACAACTTTATTTCCAAACACATAACAAACATGTGCAAATAAATCTATAGGGTTGGCCCAAAGCATAAGGTCTGGATCGGGACATCAGCCACACCACGGTTGGCTAATGTATGGTTGCTTGGAAACCAAGCATCGGGATGACGTAGGTGCCAAGCTCCGCCCTATTACGCCATCACGCGACTGCATAACTACAAATCGATTTGCAAGGCACTCTAGTCACCAGGTGTTAAAGACTGTGGCCCCCGCACTGGCCACAGTAGATCGCTCCTTCCACCTGGGTCACGAGGACTCCCGATCCAGTGCCATAGAGCCCTGGAAACCCCTCACCCCAGATCCAGGCCTATGCTGCCGCCAAACAGGCGGTGAGGCACAAACCGCCTGCCACCAACCCTATAGAAAACAACCTGAAGAAAAAACACCTGAGCACCCATTAAGGAGTAAGAGCAGGTGGGAGGATAAGGCCCAGACGAACATATCCAGCAAAAGCATTGGAACTCCAGCGACCCAGCTTTTTTATGGAATCCGCAGGCAGACCTAATTGTGCTGCGGAAGTAGCAGCCCCGATCCTGAAGGAATGGCCCCCGAACTCCTTGGCCGGAAGACCCAGGGCATCTAAAGCCATCCTGAGGACTGCTACCAACTGGTACCGGGTGAGAGGTGAACCGTTCTGATGGCAAAAAAGGGGGCCAGAGCCTTTTGGATGAACTTCCAGGAACTTGCTTAAAGTACAAACAGGACAAATGGGCGAACCCTTAAACCGATGCAACACAATGGGAGTCCCTTTGCCCAATTGGTCACATTTTGATCTACGTAAAAACAGGCAAACAGCATCAGCAGTGAAAGAAACATCACTCACTTGAAGCGATCTCCCAGAACAATCAGAGGCAGCATTTTGCACTAACTCTCCCACCCTCAGGGCTCCGTAAAAGGCAGTGATGAAGGCAGCTCTAAAAAGGTGAGCCTCAGAGAGGGAGGAGCAAATCCCCGGGAGGACGGAGACCAGTTGTTCCAGGAGGGCTAAAGTAATGGGCCGTCTGGAATCAAGGGAAGGGACATGCAGGCGCTTCCAACCTTCCAATGTCCTCCTAACCTGAAAGGAGGAGCAGGGGTCAACGAAACCAGAGGCCTTTGCAAAAAAGGAAATGCCCGCCAGAGAAACAGAGATGGCCCGAGGGGAAGTCCCTAAAGACTTTAACCAAGCCATGAAACTGAGAACCATGGCTGAGTCCACCGTCCAGTGTGCAGGGATGTTGGCTGCCTCAAAGAAGGCACGTAACTTCGAAAAAACCCGGGTGCTGGGGGCCAAGGAGGAGAGAATGCCATCCATTATAGAAGAGGTCCAATGTCCCAGAGGTCCTCCGGAAACAACACTGGGGAGGGGTCCGCCTCCGGGGCCAGCCAACGGAACCTGTCCTCCTAAAATCGGGAGAGAGCATTGGCAATGTTATTCTGTAAGCCCGGGACAAAACGACCTGTGAATGAAATGTTATTAGATAAACAGAACAAAACCAGACGACGCACCAGGAACATGACCCTCTTAGAGGTGGAGGACAGGCAATTGACCACATTGACTACAGCCTGGTTGTCACACCAGAATGTAACCCTCTTATTAGCAAAATCAGACCTCCAGATAAACACGGCTGCAACAATGGGAAACAATTCAAGGAAGGTCAAATCTCTAAGAATGTTACCTTGAGCCCACTCAGGCGGCCACTTTTTGGCACACCAGTGACCTTGGAAGTACAGTCCAAAACCCATGCTTCCTGCTGCATCGGAATGAACTTGGAAGCAGTCCCCGAGGTGCCAGGACCTCTGGCAAATGGAGACACCATTGTAATTAGTCAGAAAGGTGTCCCAAACCTTGAGGTCCTCACGAATCTCATTTGTGATACGAACCCTGTGATGGGGGAGTCTGACTCCAGCAGTTGCCCTGGCCGACCTAAAACAAAAGGCCCTACCCGGAGCAACCACCCGGCAAGCAAAGTTAAGGTGGCCTAACAAAGATTGAATCTGCTTTAATGTGACTTTTTTAGCCTCCAGGAATTCGAAAATACTTGCTCTGAGGGCCAAGAGCTTCTCCTGAGGCAAGCAAGAAATACCCAGGATGGAATCCAAACGGATACCTAGGAATGTAAGGGCCATGGCCGGGCCTTCAGTTTTGTCGTCTGCTAGTGGGACGCCAATATCAGAAGCCATGGCTTGGAAGGTTGAAAGGAGATTAAGGCAATCCTCCGAGCCAGCCCTACCCACCAACAAAAAATTGTCTAGGTAATGGGTAACGAGAGGTGAGCCAGCTCGCCGTTTTACCTCCCATTCGAGGAAGGTACTAAAAGTTTCGAAAGCCGCACAGCTGATGGAACATCCCATGGGCATGGCTTTGTAAAAGTACCAAAAATCCCCAACCTTAAAACCCAGGAGGTGGAAATCATCGGGATGAACAGGGAGGAGACAGAAAGCGGACTGGATGTCACACTTGGCCATCAAAGCCCCTTTCCCACATGATCTGATCCGGCGGACAGCGTGATCAAAGGAAGCATATTTTACAGAACACAACCCATGTGGGATGACGTCATTAACAGAGGCTCCCAGTGGGTGGGAAAGGTGATGAATGAGCCTAAATTCCCCTGGCGCCTTTTTTGGGACAACACCGAGGGGGGAAACATGCAAATTGGAAAAAGGGGGGGAAGAAAAAGGCCCTTCAATGCGCCCAGCTGCAATCTCTTTCTCAATTTTTTGGAGGAGAACGCCAGGCATATCCCTAGCGGATTTTAAGTTCTTGGCAAAGGAGGGTGGGGGAGAGGCCAGAACAGGAACTCAAAACCCAAACAGAACCCGGCAGCCAAAAGCTGCGCAGCATCCTTCTTCAGGTAATTTTCCAACAAAGGGAGGAGGGCCTCAACCTTAACAGGGGTACGGGCGAGGGGAAAAGAAGCAGGAGGAGGAGGCAATAAACTACTTGGGGCCCCCTGACCCGCTGGCATCAAGAGAGGGGGCTCCCTCCTTCTTGCTGGCTGCCCCAAGGGCAGGGCGCCCTTGACGAAAGGGCTGCGAGGACTGGCGAGCACAGGAGGACTTAGGGTGAGGGCTACGGCACAGCTCGCAGCAATGCTCATACCTACAATGCGACCGTGAGCATTTGCCAGCATTAAAACTCCAACAGACAAGCTTAAAGTCCCTCCTACCCGCCATCTTAAAAGACCCTCTTTGCTTGGTAAGCGGGCCGACTTCTAAAAGCCAAATCTCACTGTGTAACAGATCCCACCTTTCCCTGGAGCTTTGAGAGGCAAGCTGCCTGAAAGCCGTATCATAGGCGATAGCAGCCGCCTCCCCAGCAACAGCCTTAGCCTTAAGAACATGTAGCATATGACAATCCAGGTGCCAGGCCCGCTCAGGGAAGGCCATAGAAACAACAGCCTTATACACAAGATAACCTTCCAACCAATTAGCAAAAGTCGGCTCCACCGGGGAAGCCTTAGAGTGCTTTTTAGTCCTGCGAGGGGAAGTGACAGCCAAAGCCTCCTGACCCCTCGGCTGGAGCAATGAAAAAATGTCAACATAGCACCCCCGCAGAATTCGCTTCCGAATCTTCTTAGACAGGTGCGATCCCGGGGGGCGCTCTCCCGGAGCGGACACAGGAATGTTAGCTGCTTGAGCATCGACCCACACGCCCTGCAGACCAGGCTTCCAGGCTCGACGACGGATTGCCCAGGAGGGCAAGCCCGGGACCATGGCATGGTCCACCCAGTAACTGTCACGGCCCACCGGAGCAACAGCAGACGTACCGGCTTGACTAGCTTGTGCAACGTGAGAGCTGGAACCAGACCGCCAAGCCTTCTTCTTCTTCTTCTTCTTCTTCTTCTTCTTCTTCTTCCTACGCCTCCTTTTCTTGCTCGTAGATCCCGAAGAAGAACCCGGAACAGGCACGTCGTCATCCGAACTGGTGGAAGAAGATGAAGAAGACGAGCTGGAAGATGAACTGGAACTGGATTCGACGAGAGTCGCATTGGATGCAACCGAAGCTGATACCGCAGGCGAAGCTGATTCCGCTTTCCCACTTGCAACGCCGACAACTGGCACCGAAGACTGACCACTGCCAACAGCCGTGGCATTGCCTTCGCCAGCAGCAGGGGGAGAGCAGTTAGCGACCATTGCCCTAGCGATGATGTCGGATAAGGACCGGGTTAATTCCGCCGCAACCTCCTGACTGATGATGGGCGGTGGCAGAGAAGAAACAGGCGATGAGACAGGAACTGAGGATGACAAGGCCTGGAGGGAGCGAGCAACTGCAGCAGAGACAGGAACTTGCCTCGCTCTCGTGCCCATCTCCCTGCGTGAAGCTGTGGGAGCGGATCCGCCAACGGTCGGAGCCGAACGCTTCCCGCCTGCCGACCTCATGGATTTTGAAGCCATCTCTCCAGGGATGGGCTAAAGGCCTACGAAGCCTGAAACAAGGGCAAGGGTGGGCTCAGCAGGGCCAAGGCCGCGATCACCACCCAACAAGAGCAAAAGTTCGGGAAAGAGAAAAATGGGTCAACAGTTAACAGTCCACAGACAACTCAAGATAAAAGAAACAAGCGAGCTCCCAAGGACAAAAAAGGCCTAGAAAAGACTGAGGGAAGCCCAAAAGAGCTTGCCCACGAGGGCCGAAGCCTGAGGTGGCCAAATAAGAAAAATTAGCCCAACAAGCCAAGCACCCTCTGAAGAAAAATAAGGAGGGGGGGGGGAAAGGAGGTGTTGCAAACTGACAACCGTGTTGCCATACAAAGCAGTCCCCCCCAGCTGACCCCAGACCAATTTAGAGCCCAAAATGCAGAAAAGGCCGAAACCAGGCCTGTAAAAGGCCAGGCCTCCTCAAAGGTAAGAGGAGGGGGAGGATGAAAGAGGAAGCCGCAGCCTGGCTAATACTTTCCCAGTCCGGGCGACCCCCCCCCCACTGGCCCAAGGCCAAAAAATGGCCTACTTACAGCCACAAGGCCTGACGAGGCCTCAACCCGGGAAAGGGCTCCGAGACCAGGAGCTCCCTCCGGTACTGAACTGCTCTGAACTGCTCTGCACCCGAGCAGAGCAAAAACGCAATGCCACCGTCAGGCGTGCTGCGTGGCCTTATAAAGGCCCAGGAACCAATCAGATGCCTGGATGTCCGAGCCACGCCCCCCATTGCCCAGAGCCAATCCCGAGAGGAGGCGGGCCCCCAAGCAGCCAATCAGGCAGCCCGACTCCTCCCCAGTGCATCCTGGGACTTGGAGTCCCTGCCAAAATTGGCGGGCAGGTTTCCCGCCCAGGGAACCCGGCGGCCAATGAGGAGGGTTCCCGCCCTCTCTCTGGCCGCTGGGATCCAAACCACCGCGGGAGCGCGGCCTGGTGCTTCCCGCGAGCGGCAACTGCGCCGGCCTGCTGAGTCGGGCGGCGCCATTTACTGCAACAGAGGATTGCAGATGAACTGAAAATGTATTAAATGGATTCCATACCCTAGATAAATAATAAAGTTGCTGTTAGGAATGTGGGGAGACTGTTACGTGGACAAATCTTCACCAGAAGGGTAATGACAAAGTTGATGAGAATATCTGCTGATTCCTGTAACCAGTATTCGTCACTTTGTTTCCTGAGATGTTTCTTTCAGTGGTTGAAATTAAATTCAAAAAGTTTTTTTTTAAAAGGAAGAATCTTGACTGCACATTTTGAGCCAGCCATATTCTCACAGGAGACATTACAGAGTTAGCCAGAAGGAACAAAGCCAGTACAGGAGAAGCCACTCAGCAATTCTCTTCATATGTTCAAAAGGTTCATCACAGTGGCCAACAGCCAGCACCCAAGAGACTTACAGTTTTCCAAGCTATTTGAAGATTAGCTAATCCTGGAATGCTTGGAGTGGCCAACACTGTTCATCCTCTGATAACTGCTTGAGATTCAACGCATTGGCCTCAACAGCCTCCTCCGTGTCCAGGATTTGATGAATCTCAGGTCTATCAAAGCAGATAATGAAATGATTGTCAGAGATGCTATTAATGGGTTGAGCATGTCTGAGCTACAAAGTACATACAGGGCAAGAAGAGTGAGGTCACTGGGCTTTATGAAAGAGCATCTGAAAGGGCAATTCAGCCAGTGTCTAAATCTGTATCTTAAAGACAATATTCCTCCTTCTTTGTTGCTGCTTCTCTGTACCTTGTATTTGACAGAGGTGAGTTCTAACCAGTTCTAGTGACTTCAGCAGCTCTGTCTCTGAAGACAGATGGACTATTGTTGAAGATCATGCAACCTTCTGGATTCTGCTCCCAAAGTGCAGGAAAGAAAGATTTTATTTATTTATTTTATTTTATTTTTCAGCCAACCAGTCTCTAAGGTATAAGTCAATACTCCTGGAGACAAGATTAGAAGATACTCAGAGCAGCAAAGTCTTTGCCAATGGAGTCTAACTATTCCCCCAGCATGGACGTGGGCAGTAGAAAAAAATGATTCCACTTCTGAACCTGATCTATACAGACAGAGTATGGACATTCGTTTTAGGTAAGCACCTTTCTATGTACAGATTTTCTCCCTAAATTACTATGAGGTGATCTGAATGGTTTTGTTTGCATCTTAGCAAGATGAGGGTTCTAAATAATATAAAGGCACCAGACCCTGCCTGATCTTCAAAGCTAAGAAGCATTAGCCCTGGCTAGTATTTGGTGAGGAGAGTGCCAACATATACTAGAAGCTATATTTCAGAGGAAGAAACTGTCATTCCTTATCTAAGAAATCCTATGGAATTCATGAGATTGCCATACATCAGTAGGTGACTTGAAGGCACATGCATACACAAGCCACATGAAAAGCACCTTGAAAATATTGGCAACATCTCCATTTATTTTACCTTGTGTATTGTAAGTTATTTTTGTAGATTTGTATATAATCTATGACCAAGACATACTGTAACTTAAATAATATTGCCAGACCTTAAGGTCTGAATTTCCTAAATTTGCCTGTTTGAGATGGTGCAAACAGGGAGATTTCCAGACAGTCCTAAGTCTATGGTTGGTGAGTTGTGTTTTGTTTATGGAGACACAAATTATGTATGCCTAAATATAGCTGTGACAGTCTGGCGGTCAGTTGTGGAGGGTGGACACTTTGCCTAACAGAAGAATTTGTCCTGCAGCATGGTGATGGCATTGATATATGCTTCACAGTGCTGAAGTCCAACTTGGCAATAGAACTGAGGTTTCCAAAGCTCTTCTACAGATGTTACAAAGTAGCATGAAAGAGGCTACCTCAGCATCTTGATTTCCATTCCTAAACTGGTTGCTGCTGCTACTGACTGGGGTTGGCTGTTGAATGAATGTGCTGTCATGCCTGAATGGACTACAGTCTTGCTGTTGGCTGTAACTCCTTTCTGCTTGGCATTTCCCATGTTGTCCTTATACATGTGCATTTGTTTGTACTAAACATGATTCCATAATACATTTGATCATCTGATAGATATCCTTTATGCTTTGCATTAGTTCTGACCCAGGGCTATTCACATGTGTCTGGCTTTAGCTTTGCGGCCTTTCTTATTTAAAGATACTGTTAAGAGACGTATGTCAATTCACAATGCTCTACTTTTTTACAGTATGGATTACAGTAGTGTCTTGGCAGGTTACCCCCATCCTTCCCCCAAAAGGAACCATGTGATTTAGGAGATCTAGAAGTGGCATCCACTCCTTTGCAGAAACCAACCTTCCTGTGCTTTCTCACTGTTGGGGAGAGGGTATGCAAAGCACTACCTTGGCAGCTTGCTTTCTTGCAGTTCTGTTTGAGATGGTTCTATTCACCAGCAAATTGCTAAGATGAAAAGTGTGACCAGCCTGTCTGGATGTCACAGTGACTGACAATCTATTTCCCTTCTCCAAAACTGGGAAATGATCTTTCTAATCCCAGACATATGGAGGCTGGTTGTGATTACTCAGAAGTGAGAAGTACTCTTAGCAATCACAGATTATTGCTTCATATTTCTTGGATTGTGTTTATATGCCATTGCAAATACACTGCAATGCTAAGGTCTGGTAAACCCAGACTCATGGCTGAAACAATTCATTATGTTTTAGGGCAATCATAAGGGAGGGAATGCATGAAAGAATGGTAGAGAGACTGGAGTGAATGAGATACAGACTGTGTGGTGTTCTGACACCCTCCCCAAGTACCCCCAGGTATTCTATAATTTCCTTTTAACCCCAGGCCTTTTATATACAGCAAGGTACAATCACATCCATAATCCACAAAACAGGGATACTGTTATTGGGCCAACCAAAATGCACTATATGCATTTTGTATTTTATGCATTTTGGCTGGTCCAATAAAACATTGCTGTTTTGTGAATTTAGAATGTCATTGTATCTTGCTATACGGCCAACACAGTTACCTGGTTATGTTTTTTAGATTTATGTACAGTTTGTAATCCATAGATATGCTACCATTGCATTCATATCCTTGGTACACTTGTTTATAACCTTTTGGATAATGCAATCAGCTAATGTCTTGTCTGACCATCTCAGAGTCCTCCACCACTTGCATCCCTTACTCCTAGAGGAAACATGGCTGCAGTTATCAGTCTCCAACCCTCCCTCGCACTTATCATGTACTCAGTCACTCCACTTCATCCTTCTTTTGCTCTATATTTACTGTACCTAATGCCCCCCCCCCCACACACACACATACATACATACTCACACCATGGAAAAAGTCAGTTTCACCCAAATTAGGCTAATCAACTGACAAGTATACCACGTCACTTCCAATTTATTATGTCACGTCTAACTGAAAAATGGCATGGAAAACTTCTTCTAGCTACATTGCACTGGCTTGGACAAAAAAGTATCCATAAAACAAAAATAAATATACGCTTTGGGATTTGTTCTGCCAACAAGTTGTATTTGGCAAGTAACTGAAATTTACAACTGTGCAGGTGACAATGTAAACCTACATTGTAGATCTACATCTGGGTACATTCTGTGAGAGAAAAGCACATCTGGCAATCTAAGCTGTCCCATTGTAATTCAAGGAGGTTAGAATACAAGCATAGTTTTGAGTGTATTTTATTTCTTAGAAGGAAATTGCAATTCTCCACCATCACCATCATGATCACCATCATCATCTTTATTTATACCCTAAATTTTTATCATAATTTGGACTCCAGGAAGCTTACCTCACAAATATGTCACCAACTTCATGGATTTATAACATTGTGAGATTTCTCTCACAATAATACTTGAGGAGTAGAAAATTAATATAAATGCACAGTTTGACAATACTATACTTAGATTGGTCTCAATACTAAAATAAATAAATAAAGACAAGCTTTTAACTTTTCTAGAACTGCTCATCAGGCCGGATGGTTAAAAACAAAAAGACTTGCATAAGACAAAAGTCTCCAAATCAGACTTTTGGATACAGTCTCAAAATGTAGATTAGAGCTTTATCTTGTCAGAAAGGCTGTTTAGTCATTATTTCTTGTCCAGATATTCTACATGTAATTTAATGCCTCACCTCTGTTGGTTTTCTTGATATGAGAGCTTGAAAAAAGCTGGATGTGGAAGATGAGCTGAAGCAGTCGAAAGAGAGCTTGAATTATAACTGAAGAAAAGGAGAAGTGGCTAAGAGAGAAAGCAAAGCAGAGAAACAAGCCGACCAACAAGAAGGACCAAAGGAGTCAAAAGCAGAAAGGAAACTTGATAACTTCTGACCAATTCTGGGGAAAGGCGTGAAACTGTAGAAACTGTAGAAACAATGCAGTTTGATACCAATGCCATGGGGCCCTCCCACAGAATCCTGGGATTTGAAGTTTTGTGAGGCACCAGCACTCTTTGGCAGAGAAGGTTCAAAATGGAAAATCCCAGAATTCCATAGGATGGAGCTGCATCAGTTAAAGTACATTCTTTCTACAATGCAGAGGCACCCTTCAAGAAGTATATTCATTCTTTATTTATTTTTGTCCTGTTATTCATTTGAGAGTTACTGTAAAGGGAAGCAAGCTATTTTTAAAAAAAAAATAGAGTAAAATTGTCGATTCTAGCAAAAAAAAAAAAAAAAGAACCATCCTCTAGTGAAAGGCAAGAGTGTAGTCTGTTGGCCTGAGCAAGAGTCCAAATCAGGGTGCACATAGCCCGCAAACGCCCTAGACTTCCATTGACCAATTTACTTGATGACATCAGTAGAGAGTCCAGCACGGGCTGCAGATGTGGCCGCTCCAATGTGGAATGAATGGCCCCTAAATTCAACCAGAGGAAGACCCATTGCCTGAAGGGCCAGCTTTAACACAGAAACAAATTGAAAGCGTGTGACAGGTGAGCCATCAGCATGACAAAATAGGGATCCCCGACATGCAGGCCGGTGCCTAATAAACCTTTTTAGAACCTGAACAGGACAGAGGTGCGAGTCTTTTAGGCGACCCAATGTGATCGATGAGGCTCAGCCCAGTTGATCACATTTTGACCTGAGAACTGTCAAACATACAGCATCAACATTGAACAAAACATCAGTGATGCACAAGTATCTTTTTGAGGAATAGGTCTTCGAAGACAGGACCAGCTCCCCTACCCTCAGGGCCCCAAATGGCGGGAAGCTGGGAAACAATATCCTGAAGCAGTGTAAAACAGATAGGGTGCCTGACATCGTTTTTGTCCATATGCATGCATCTCCAACCCTCCAGAGTGCAACACACTTGGAAACAAGCACATGGATCAACCAGGCTGGAGGCTTTCGCAAAGAATGAAATACCTGCAAGGTGAACAGAAATAGAGCACGGGGAAACCCCACTATACTTTAACCACGCCATGAAGCATAAAACAGTTGTTGAATCCATAGGCCAAAGTGCCGGAATGCCTAGGGCACCGCAAAAGGAGGACAATTTAGAAAAAACCTTATTATAGGCCCTGAAAATGGAGGGGGCCACCAAAGACAAAATGCCCTGGGTCACAGTGGAAGTCCAATCTTCCAGAGGTTCTTCTGGAAATGGCACGGGAAGGGGGTCTGCCTTTGGAGCCAGCTGTCGAAACCTATCTTCCTGGAATCGAGAAAGAGCATCTGCTAAATTATTTTGCAAACCAGGAACAAACCGAGCTGTGAAAGAAATGTTAAAAATTAAACAAGTGAGTATGAGCCACAGCACCAACATGACTCTTTCTGATTCGAAAGACAGGCTATTAACAACAGCAACTATGGCTTGATTATCGCAGCAGAACAGAACACATTTGGTGGAGAACTCATGTTTCCAAATAATGACAGCCACCACAACGGGAAATAATTCCAATAAATAAATAAATAAATAAATAATTAACAACATCCCCTTGAGCCCAATCCTTTGGCCATTTTTGAGCACACCAGTGTCCTTGAAAAAACAGCCCAAATCACAATCTTCAGATCCTCTCTAATACCCTTGGTAATGCGCACATGGTAATGAGGCCTGGAAATACCTGCAGTAGCTCTGGCCAGCCTGGCACAAAAGGGGCGACCAGGAGAAACCACACAGCACGCAAAGTTCAGGTGACCCAGGAGGGATTGCACATGTCTCACAGAAACTTTTTGGGATGCAAGAAATTCCGAAATAAGGTTTTTTAGAGCACTCAATTTGTCACGAGGGAGATGGGAAACTCCTTCAAACGAGTCCAATTGGACACCCAAAAATGTGAGGGACATAGCTGGCCCCTTAAGTGTTATCAGCTGCTGAAGGGACCCTGATCTCAGATGCCAAAGCAGAAAATGTATTTAGGAGCATCTGGCAATGGTCTGAGCCGAACTGTCCGGTGTAGAGGAAATCATCCAGTTAATGAGTCACAAGCGGGGAGCAAGCCCTGTGCTTTACCTCCCACTCCAGGAAAGTACTGAAGGCCTCAAAGGCTGTGCAGCTAATTGAACAGCCCATCGGCCTTGTACCTTAAGCCCTATCAAGTGGAAATCATCAGGGTGAACAGGCAAAAGGCGGAAAGCAGACTGAATGTCACATTTGGCCATTTGGGCTCCGCGGCCACATGCCTGCACTAGCTGGACCACATGGTCAAACGAAGCATAGCTAACTGAGCAAAGCTCCTGAGACTAGCATCAGGTGGTGAATGAGTCGGAATTCCCCTGAAGCCTTCTTGGGGACAACTCTTAAGGGAGACACCTGAATGTTTGGGAAAGGCAGAGAATCAAAAGCCTTTCAATGCAGTCGGCATCTATTTCTTTTTGAATCTTTTTCATAAGAACCTCCAGCATATCTCAAGCTGATTTAAGATTCTTAGACTCTGAAGGAGGAGGGGAACAAGTCACGTTGGGCAGGGCCCCATGCTGAAAGGGATGGTGGCCTGATTTTGGGTAAGCTGCCTTACTATGGGGCCCCCGACAAAGTTCACAGATGTGGTCATATCTGCAGTGAGACCTGGAGAACCTTCCCGCATTATATTCCCAGCAGACCAATTTACGCTCCCTCTTACCATCCGGTCTGGTGGCCCCTTTGGACCTGGTCAGAGGGCCCACCTCAAGCAACCAAATTTCATTGTGAATAAGATCCCAGCGCTCTCTAGAGCTCTGAGAAGCCTGCTGACAAAAGGCTGCATCATAGGCGATAGCAGCTGCCTCACCAGCTACAGCTCTGACTCTAAGAACGTGAAGCATGTGGCAATCTAAGTGCCAAGCTCTCTTGAGGAATGCCATTGAGATAACAGCCCTTTGGAGAATGTATGCTCTGCTGAGGGAACCGTAGGGTGTTTTGTTGTTGTTGTTGTTGTTGTTTTGCCTGTTTGGTGGATGTAACAGCAAGGGCATCATACCCTTTTGGTTGCAATAGTGTGAAAATGTCAACGAAACAACCTGTTAAAATTCGATTTTGCACATTTTTTGAAAGGTGAGATCCAGGAGGACACTCACCAGGAGCTGAGGGAGGGATGTCCAAGGCCCAAGGCCCACACACCTTGCGGGCCAGGATGCCAGGACCTGCACCGGATAGCCCAACGGGGAAACCCAGGGACCAAAGCATGATCCACCCAGAACCCTTCTCTACCTGTAGGCACAACCTGTGAAACACCCCCCCCGCCCCAACATGTCCCAAATGAGACACAGATGCAGTCCTGTTCCGTTTACTCCTTTTTCCCTTGCATTTCTTCCTTTTGCCACCGGCCATAGAGGTTCCCACAATAAGCTCGTCGTCCTCCAAACTCAAAGATGTAGAGCTAGAGCTGGATGAAGAACTTGAGCTGGAGACGTCCACCTGAGCAACGGAGGTCAAAGCCGAAGAGCTGGGTCCCAAGCTGGGGACATCATCTGCCAACTGTTGTTCCCTGTCACCTTTCTGGGATCCGGATCCAGACATTGCAACACCAGCAGATGTCGATACTTGGGAGGCTGCCATGGCCTTAGCGATGATTTCTGAGAAGGACCTCATCAGTTCTGCAGCCATTGATTGGCTAATGAACAAAGACACCTGCAATGGGGGAGGATGGGCCTGGACCATGACTGTTGTCGCAGGCTCCACCACAACTGTCAAACTCCCCTGTCTACGGGCATGCGTACGTGCTGGGCACCTCCTAGTCCCTGGGGCTAGCTCTTCCCAGGACCTACAATTTGTTTTCACAAAGAACTGGTAGCTTGTGAAGCACCACTTGACTTCCTTGATTTTGGTGACATGTTGAAATCGGTTGGTCTGACAACCCTAAGATCATGACTGTAGTCAGCAAGAAAAAAGTATTGCAAAGATGCTCATAGGTGAAGGGAAACACATGCCCAGCAGGGCCGAAGCCGCGAGCACCGAGTAAATTACAGTTCACCGTCGTCAAGTCACAAGCACTGATTACAAATCACGTGCCCAGCTGGGCCAAAGTTGAGTGCACCATATAAAGTCAGCAGTGCAATAATCACCAACCAAGTAGAGAGCATGTGCCCAGCAGGGCCGAAGCTGCGAGCACTGTGCCGAAGAACAGTTTGCAGTCACAAAGTCATCAAGACAATTGTTTAGACGTGCCCAGCAGGGTTGAAGCTGGGAGCACTGTGCAGTTAAAAAAAAAAGAAAAAACAGTTGAAGCCAAAATTCCAAACACTGCCGGGAGCACTGTGCAGTTGAAAAAACAGTTGAAGCCAAAATTCCGAACACTGGATGTGTGATCAGCAGGGGCCAAGGCCGCAGGCGCAACAATTATTAATTATTAAGACTAAAAAGGAGGACAAAACAAAACAAAACAAAAGGCCTTCTCAAAAATCATGAACCTTGTCTGCCAGTCCCTTAGCAACAAACCTGAGGGAGCGGGTGATTGTTGCCAAGAAGTGGGAAGGTGGTAAAGATGCCCTCACCAACAAAATGCCCCACCTACTAGGCAGTGAGGAAGGCTGTCAGACCCAAAGCCCCGCCCCCTACCGTGCGGCGAAATAGGCAGCGAAGCCTCTGATCTGCTGGCCCCCACAGCAGAACTGGCAATGGTGCCGACTCTCACCTTACACGGCCTAAAATAGGCCCAACAGCCAATGAGGGCTCAGGAAGGATGGAGGCACCACCCTCTCCGAGCTCTCCGCCAATAGGAGGGCAAGCCATACCCTGCTGTGGCCAATCAGACAGGTACCTTTCCCGCTCCTCCTGGTGGCCAATCAGCATCAAGTCCGCGCTTGCACCGGCCGCCGGGGCACCCAAGCCTGGCGCGCGGGAAGGGGAGAGGCCTTCCTTCACACGGCAACAGCACCGGCCCATTAATTTGGGCGGCACCATTTCTGGAAGCACAGACCTGCCTCTGTTCTCTCAACCATTCAGTCTTTAGGTTGAGCACAAGCAGTTATGCCTGCTGAAATTTTGTAAGTTATTTGACATTGTTTTCTTGTGCTTCATCCTTTAGATCCTGTTACATGCCCCTAGGTTTTACCCTCAACTTATGCATGGGTCATATCAAAATCCTCAAATTTGGCTTCAAAACCTGCTCTCAACTTATACCTGAGGTCAACTTATAGTCAAGTATATACAATATGTTTGTTCTTCAAGTATGTTATTACTGTACTAATACCATGTTTGTATATTAATTCTTATCTAGTTATTCTGAATCATCTTGTTTATTTACCTATTGATATGTCGCTGAGGAGGATTTTTATTTTAATATATATTTTTTAAAATAGTATGTTATTACTACTACTATTATTACCTCTGCGATTCTTTTTTTTTTAAACACAAACAAATGTTTGTCCATGTGTGCACACACACACATTTTTATTAACATTTTTTTATTTTTATTTTTAAACAGTTCAGACTGGGATATAATGATAACATACACCGGTCTATGGAATGCTGTCCTGCCACCTGCAGGCCAGCATATTTTTTATTTATTCAGGCAGGCTGAATAATTCAGTTTTAATGTGAGTTTCTGTAAGTTTTGAATTGTAGTCTTTTTATTGTGTAATCTGCTGTGAGTCTAAGGCTTGGTACAAAGGTGGGATTCCTCCTCCTCCTCCTCCTCCTCCGACAAGTAACAAAAATGCACAATAGCAGCAAATGGAAATATAAAAGAGAATTTTATCAGGGGGCTTCAATTTGGAAAGCCCGTACCACAACATATGGTTACAGTGGGCCTATAATAATTAATACACACACACACACACATATATATTCAATATAATATAAGATGAATAACATAACATAATATAATAACGTGGTGCAGTGGTTTGAGTGTTGGATTATGATTCTGGAAACCAATGTCCAAGTCCCTGCTTGGTCATGAAATCCACTGGATGACCTTGGGAAAGTCACATGCTCTCCCCCTCAGAGGAAGGTAATGACAAACCTCCTCTGAACAAATCTTGCCAAGAAAACCCACTGATAGGTTCACCTTATGGTCGTCATAAACCAGAAACTATTTGAAGGCACACAACACATGTGCACATCATGATGATGATGATGATGATGATGATGATGGGCCCCTTGGATCTTTATCATCGTATCCATAAACAATAAAGAAGTGCCAGTTTTCACAAAAAGATATCATAACTCTGAACATTCCCTATCACCTTGACTTGTTGCATCAATTTTGCCATTCTCCCATTAGTCTAGTTCCTCCTTTGTTCAATTGAAAAGTCTGTGTCTTTTTCCAGGCCAACACAATTTCAAGCCTTCCAAAAAGTCAGAAAAAGAAAAGTGATGTTTTATTTTTGTCTCAAATATGAATCTCTGTACTGGGAAGAAGGCAGGAAATCCTCCTCCTCCTCCTCTTAATTTCTGGGGCAATATGTAGATTTTTTTTTCCATATTATGTTTTCTTTTGGTGGGGTGGGGTGGTGGTGGTGCTTGAACCAGAACTACTGCACTATAACAGAATGGTGGAACTCCTTTTTAAAAAAAATGAATTAATAGATTCTCATGTCACCGTTAATTGCAAGAATTCTCCTAAGCTTCAGAGTTTTGTCTCATGCACCACGTGATTGGAGCTTACACTGAAGGAACCAAGGTAATGGATATCCCCACGTACTATGTATCCCAAAAAATGACACCACTATTTAGATTGGATACTAAAATTCTATTATACAACGCCACCTGTGGTTAACAGTGAAAACCATCTATAATCCATACAATAGTAAACAAGTAACTCTGATGTATTAACTATTGTCTGGATTATAGATGGTTTTCACTGTTAACTACAACTGTTGTTGTATAATAAAATTTTAGTATCTAGTCTAAGGAGTGGTGTCATTTGTTGGGATATGTAGTACATGGGGGATACCCATTTCCTTTGTCCCCTTTCTATTTGAATAAATGTTCATGAAACCTTCCTGTTGTTTTGTTCTAGACTCAAGGAACACCACTCCCCCTGTTTCCTTTCTCTGTTTCCTTTCACTCCTTCATGTTTACTGCTTGATACAATCAGTCTTTCCAAACTAATATATAGATAGAGGATTTTGAGGGGAATGAGATCTTGATGTTTGGTACATTGTGTATATAGTTCTCACCCATCTTATTTTTATTGTCCCTCTTCCTCCAGTTCATAAATTATTTTTAAATTACTTTAAACAACAAAAAGTGTTGTTACCAGAAGGAAATTGATGGTGCCTATGGCAGGCAATGCCAAATAGGCCTTGTGCTGATATATACTTGGAAGATTTCATGGCTCACACTTCAAAATGAATCTTTGATAATAAAATACAAACTGCTACTGGATAGCAGTTCAGTTATAGTATTCATGCCTCTTGTCTAATCCCATTTTTTCACTATGTAATTCACAAAGCAATTTTTAAAAAAAAAAAAAAAAGCTAATGAATATACTACCAGCTTGTTCTTGTAATGCTATTCATTGTATCCAGTATTAATTAGGCTGCCTTACCATTATTGTCTTAACAAAAATTAAAAATGCAAGAATAGAAAAATATAACAAGGAAATTTGCTAGTGTTGCTGTAGAACAGGAAAAAATATCTGATCTACAGACAAGTTAATAGAATTTATATTATGGAGCAAAATGTAATGAAATAGTTTCCATAGTATTATAAATGTAAGCTGTGTTGGGTTTTGTTTTGGGATAAAAGAGGGATATTAATTAATTAACTAACCAGTTATTACCCCAGAGGACAGGATCAAAATTCAAAATGACCTGAATAGACTAGAAAGCTGGGCCAATGCTAACAAAATGAAATTCAACACAGAGAAATGTAAGGTTCTGCACTTAGGGTGGAAAAATGAAATGCACAGATATAAAATGGGGGACACCTGGCTGAATGAAACTACATGTGAAAGGGATCTAAGAGTCCAAGTAGACCATAAGGTGAACATGAGTCAACAGTTTGATGCGGCAGCTAAAAAGGCCAATGCAATTTTAGGCTGCATCAATAGAAGTATAGTGTCTAGATCAAGGGAAGTAATCGTGCCACTCTATTCTGCTTTAGTCAGGCCCCACCTGGAATACTGTGTCCAGTTCTGGGCACCACAATTCAAAAAAGATGTGGAGACACTGGAGCATGTCCAAAGGAGGGCAACTAAGATGGTGAAGGGTCTGGAAACCATGCCCTATGAGGAACGCCTTAGGGAACTTTGGCTGTTTAGCCTGGAGAAGAGAAGGTTAAGAGGGGATATGATAGCCCTGTTTAAATATTGGAAGGGATGTCATATTGAGGAGGGGGCAAGCTTGTTTTCTGCTGCTCCAGAGACTAGGATGCGGAACAATGGATCCAAATTGCAGGAAAAGAGATTCCACCTCAACATTAGGAGGAACTTCCTGACAGTAAGGGTTGTTCGACAGTGGAACACACTCCCTCGGAGTGTAGTGGAGTCTCCTTCCTTAGAGGTCTTTAAGCAGAGGCTGGATGGTCATCTGTTGGGGATGCTTTGATTTGGAGTTCCTGCATGGCAGGGGGTTGGACTGGATGGCCCTTGTGGTCTCTTACAACTCTATGATTCTATGATTCTATGATTAAACAGCCCCTTAAAACTAAAGAAACACTTCGGTCCACTGCTGATTATGCTTCAAAATTTTAGTCACATTGAATCGCAGAATTGAGTGTTTTTCCCCCCCAGATCTGTAGTATGTGATATTCTGAGATGTCTTCACTGATTGCAGTTTTGCCCAGGAAGATGTATAGTTTTAATCTCACATTGCCACTGTGGTTTTGTGTTTTTAAGTACATGCTTGGTTGTTGTTGTTTTTTTTTTAATTTTATCTTCCCTCTTGGGAAGCTGCAAAGAAAAAGGCTGGATACTTTGTGAAGCAAAGGGACTATGTAGCCTCAGTTGACATATTCTGTGGGTAGCAGCTCCTAGGTTCCTGCCTTGCCCTCAAGATACCTTGTTCTCACAGGCAATGAACTGTTTGGTAAAATACTTCAAGTGCTGCAGAGAATTGCAAAGTGAACTCACCCTGTAGGGAGGCAAGGAGAAGCAGCAGAGGGAAATTCCTCCACAGCAGGATTTGAACACATTATCTGTAGTTGAACATCATTTTTGTTATCCCCTTCCCAGTTAGTGTAACTATTGTGTCAAGCATTTGTGCTACATGCCTTTCCCTTAAAATGAAGAGAGGTTGTCTTCTATGCCTTTCCACTTAATGCCCACTTTTTCAACAGGATTTTTCATCCCCATCCCTCTCCCCTGTTCACCTCTGCTCTTGCTTTTGATGTATTTCCTCCTTTGCCATTTGTGTTTCTTCCTTGTACAACAACAACAACAACAACAATTTATTTCTATTTCCCACCTCTCCATTGGATCAAGGTGGGATTCCAACATCAATTATACAATCCATATATATTATCCTCCTAAAAACATCACATTATTACAACATCAGCAAAAACTGACAATAAAACAGTAAGATTCCATGCTTCAAGGAGATATAGCCAGGGTAGTTAGAGTGAGAGTACATGCATGTGTGCATGCATGTTCAAGGGTGGGATCAGCAGACAAATCCTGTAGAGGTCTACTCAGAATTTCACCCTGAGTTCAGCGAGAATTGTTCTGACAGAAGCATACAACAAAAATTACAGATGTGAAGATAATTGTCAGCAAGCGGTTGATTTCCTTTTGAAACTGCCTTTTTCCTAACTGGATCTTGTTAACAGTTTTTCTAACTTTCTAAATGGAACATTAATTATGCTTTTAGATAGAATATCTATATATTGATTAGCTGCAAGATTGACTTGACGTATTTAGGATAATACCTATTCAATTTCAGTTACTGACAATTGGTCTTTCTCACTTGCTTTGGAAGTAGACTACTCATCAATGTTTTTCTCAGCTTAGTAACTAGGATCAATTCTCTGCTTTCCTCCTCACACCTGGAAATGATTTTTTGATTGATCTTTTTAGAGTTTTTTCTCCCTGTATTTTGATTAATGTAGGAGAATCAGGCAGCCATTGGTAATTTGGACTGGTTAACTAAATTAAGTTGATTGTTTTCAGGTGGTTTGAGGTTGTGTGACATTTGCTATCTAAGATTTCACTTCATAAATTTATTTGCCCTTCTAGAATCTTCTGATCAAATTGATTGCAGTCTCAGTTAAATATTTGCATGTACAGGATTTATGTCATTCCAACTCAGGAGTAGACAAAGCTGAGTCCACCATCTGTTGCTGAAAAGTAGCTCCCAGCTTCCATCACCATTGGCTAAGGTAGTTACATAGGTCTGATATAAATTGCAGTCCACCCACAGCTGGATCACATTTTGCCCAACCCTATGATCTCTGGCCCACCCTTTCATCTCTACCATTTTCTCCCTTTTCTATTATTTTTCAAAAAGAAAATAGCAGTGATGTCATTGATGTCAAACACTTTAGCTCATGGTGGTGCCTATCTACATGTTGGATCACTATTGGAGGATCAAAAAAAGCTGCTATTAATTATGTATTATTTTTCCTGCTCTCCAAGGTGAATGATAGATTAATAAATGCTTGCATTTGATGAAGTTATATCCCTCCATCCCCACCCCCTCACCCTACAATTCACAAACTACCACCATTTACTGCAATTGTTTGCTTTAGGACTTACTAAAATTATTGCTGAGAGTCATAAGAATGAAGGAAATATATCTCACTATGGGGCTCTACGAACTGCCCCTAAGGGGTGACGGGAGGTTGCCCTTTTCTGGCTGGATTGAGGCCACGTCAACAACATGCTGCGGCCCTGATCCAGCCTCTGGAGGGTGCAAAATGAAGCACAAAAAAGAGGCTCCTTTTTGCACCCTTCAGATGGCACCATAGCTGTGGCAGCACAGCTGTATGGCACCCCTAAGGTGCTGCATCATCTGGATGCAGTGCTGGAGGCATGCCATGATGCCATGTGGCATCTGGAATGGTGAGCGGCATCATGATGCCCTAGGGGCAGAGTCAGGGCATTCATTGTCAGGATGCTGTACACTGACTCTGCCCACAGGCTGGACTTTTGGGCCTGTCTGTATAGGGTCTATGTGGTTCTTCATGTTCACATGCATGCACACACAAACACAATTAACCTAAAGTAGTACATAAGATGTCCAAACTGAAACAGTCCCTTCTTTCCAGAATCATGTATCCAGACAAATTCTATTTTATGACAACCCATACTGAAACACACCCTTCTTTCCAGAATCATGTATCCAGACAAATTCTATTTTATGACAACCCATATATTTAGTGCACTCTAAAACAGAGATGTGCATCTGGCCAAAAAGTCCACTTTGCATTCTGGAACAAATAAAAAAATGTTTTTTGTTGGGAGGGGGCTAATGAAAGGGACTTTAAACCATATAAACCTTCTAAAAGACTAAATAGCAAGTTTTTCATATTATACGCTCACACACACACAAAGTGTGCATCCTTGGTATCCGTAGGGGATCTGTTCCACACCTCCTCCCACAGATACCAAAATCTATGGATGCTCAAGCCCCATTGTCCTCAATGATGGTGCAGCTGTGCCACCATTGGGGGCAATGAGACTTCACCTTATGTATCCTTCCGCCCTCCCTGCTTTCACCTGAGTTGCCAGGCAGCTGGCAGCTGGCGACAAGGGAATTCTGGCATTATATTTCATTTTATAGTAGATAGAGGTGTGTCACTAGGGAATGTGGGGGTACAGGCCACACTAGGTGACACCCTATGGGTGTGTGTGACACCACTACTCTGCAAACATCTGCCTTTTTGATCACAACTAATCCCATTACATTCAGTGAAATATGGGAATTACAACTTGTGAGTAACATTAGTAGTACAAAAATATTACTAAGGATTCTGTACAGTGTAGTATGGAGGAGATCAGTGTGTTGTAGGGAGTGACACCATGAGTTACTGCACCAGATGACATCAAACCTAGTGATGCCACTGGGTAGATAATATGTGTTCAAAAAGGCATATTGTTATTACTTATGCAAATATATTTATTTCTCTTCTCCTATCAAATGTTACCATTATGTTGACTCTGGGTGACCTTACAAGGGAGATCAGGGGAGATGATGCCTTCATACTTTAGGAGACTCTCACTGATTTGTGGCTGGTGGCTCTTATTTCAGTGTCCTGAAATATTCATTTATTATTTTAAAGAAACTACCCAAGGTGCTGAATCTATTTTGGCAACAGGGGCCAGCACCTTTGATATTTAGACAAAACCCAAGAGTGAATTCACCATTCCATTGACATAAAGGGCACCAACTGCCATTGCATCCACTTTGCAGCCCTGAGAACATTTATTTGAACAGTCATAATAACGTATGTATGTATGTATTTCTATGTTGCCTTTCTCCCAGAAAGGGAGACAAGGTGGCTAAAATATAGGACCTGTCAAATATTGCATAATGAATTCTTTCATATTAAAAGGGTTTGATTATGATAACATGCATTTTTCTAATGTTAGCTCTCACAGTAAACTTTGGCTCAGTCTTTACTAAAATAACCATTCTCATTATAAATAAACATATTTTTTTTTCAGAATTAATACCATGGTGGCATAGTTATATTCACTGAAGTTGTAAGCTTCTTATAAATGCATACACTAAATCCAGTTTCTTTAGCAGAGATTAACTGAACTCCTAGTGGGAATCATTTAAAATGCTTCCTTATGTACTCAATTAATAGGAGGAAAAAGAGCTGTATCATATTTTTAGCCAAAGATTCCAAAGGGATTATTTAAAAGGTATTTGTCACCATGAATGCATTCTTTGCTTCCCTGAAATTACTTTGATAATCACATCATCTATTCATTCCAAACAGCAATCCCTGATCTTAAAAAAAAAAATACACAAACAAAATAGAGAAACCACTTAAATAACCCCAGGAGTCAACAGCAGTATGATTATACATGGTTACAGAATTCTCTAAATGTATGTCTTCATCTCCAGATCTAATGATTGAATTCTGGCAAAAAAAAAAAAAGAAAGAAAGAAAGAAAGAAAGAAAGAAAAAAAAAGGAATGATGGTGTGTGTGTGTGTGTGTGTGTGTCTGTGTGTGAGAGAGAAAGAGATTCTGTATTGCTGTTTCTGAAGGCAAAAGGCTTAATGTTGCACATGAAATTAGCCAATTACCAATTTTTTTAGAGCTTTGACAAAATCTGAAAATAATATAACTGTTCTAAAATCAAAATAAAATATAAACAATTATTTCCAATGGAAAAGTGGTGTTATGGATATTACATAAGGATATCTGATAGACTTCCCTTAAAAGCAGCTGCTGTGCAGACTGATGGATGATTTTCAATTAATCAGTGGTAGAATAAACTAACTAGAAGCTAAGTGATGCATGAGAGCTGAGTTGTTTTAATTGATAGATGGATCCTTTAACAAGATGATTGCATGTATATATTCTCAAAAGTAAGTCCCAAGTAAGCTCACATGGCTTTATTTTCTAGTAAATGAATTTAGAGTTACAGTGAAATTACAATGGAAAACTTTGATCAGAACAAATTGTATTCAGCGGGACTGCAGTCACCCCTCCTTTCTTGCGGACTTGAGATCCATGTTCTTGATTATACACAGAGGGGGAGACCTCTGTTATCCTCAATGGGGTGCGCCCCCGTGGCACATGCCCTGTGCATGGCCATGGGGGCATGCCCCATTCAAGCCTATGGGGATTAAATAAGTGTGAGTCTCTGTTTTCATGCAGGGGGGTCCAGAATGGATCTCATGTGAAAACGGAGGGCCAAGTGCATACATTCATTTTTGTGGACAGGCTTGGTTTTAGTAGCTTCTTTTAATAGGGAACAAAAAATATCTGAAGGTGGCCTTTCCTTCTTATGCTGCTTGTTTGTTGTCACTGAATTGTAAATTACTTGAAACTTTTTTAGTAGCCCAAATAGCAATTTGGATGTTGGATAAGAAAAAAGACATGAAACAAATAAATAAATGTAAATTTGCACACATTAAAGGTGATTAATCAAGTAAAAAAAGAAAATTACATTGAAAAACATGTGGGAACCATTTACAGGCAGGATAAGAAGTTAAGGATTTCTACAGAGATAATTTGACAGGTACTTGTGCCAGTGTCTCCATCATTGTACTGTAATTTCAGTTAGAATAAAAAACAAAATGGAAAGATACCAGTAATGACCATGAGAAATGTTATTAGACCCCAAATTACCTTTCAGTTTTTGCATTTCTGGTGATGCACTATTCATTTCATTGTTATATCCATTCACATAGCTTTTGCAGACAAATTATCACTTTACTCCATTTCCATGTCTCTTTATTATTAGATGTTCAGCTAATCATCCAGAAATTGAAAATTCTTATAGTTACTTCATATCCCCAGGTAACTAAAAGTGGGTGCTGAAAATTTCTTGGCCTGACCATGAAGGGATGACCTAGAGCCATGAAACTTACTTGCTGTTCCATATATTTATGTACTTGGCATATTGTTTCTCAAATGTCTTTGAACCTTCAGACAACAACAACAACAACAACAACAGATGAAATACTGTTCTGCTGCTTCTATCACCTCTGAATCATTAAAAAAAATTCTTGTGAATAAGGTCTATGCACTCAAATCCCAAATTCTTCAAAACATCCATCATCTTGCCAGCCCTGTGAGCAGGTGCATTGTCTTGTAAAAAGAGAACAACTTTCTGCAGCTTCCCTCACCATTTTTCATTCAACATCTCCTTTTATTGGCACATGAATTTCCAATCATATTCTGCATTAACTGTTTGGCCCTTCTGAAGACAGTCATGAAAATGTCTTCTTTCCTTATCCCCCCCCCCCAAAAAGGGCCATGACCTTTCCTGCCAAACTTTGAGTCTTGAATTTCTTCAGCCATGGGAAATGTCAGGACTGTTGTTTAGTCTTTTGATTAAAGTGATGTAGCCATGTTTCATCAACAGTGATGGGAATGCAGGAAGGATTTAATCTAGAATGCTGTCTGTCTTGGTGTATTAGTGATGAAGTGAGGGGGAAATTATTTTGCTTCATGTAAAAGAGTGAACCTGATATATGTTGGTAAGGCAGACCTTGGATCATTCCACTAGCACTATTAACAAAAATCCCTTTTCCAATAAGACTTATTAGAGCTCTGGAACTACAGGAGAGCTGTAAATCCAGAGAGAATTGATGTTGTTAAGTCAATGGTCACAAGCACTATTAGTGAGTTTGTGCTTATTTTGTGGGACACTGGGTATTTCTTTCTCTTTGAAGGTCTTGTACCACTGTTGCACTAGTGCCAAGACGCTTGCTTGTATTCATCACATATAGACTCTAGATTAGGTTTGGAAAGAGGAGGACAGAAGACAAAAACTAGGTGCTTATCATCCCTCCCATTCTAGGATTCCGTTTAAGGAACCTGGGGTGGGGTGGAGTGGTCAGACTATAGGATCAGGCCCAGTACAAGATTAACTGTCTCATCTCATTTCCAGGAAGCCAGAAAAACACTCAGTGCAATGTAGCCACATAGTTTGAAAGATGGTAACTCCACAGTTTTTCGCCAGGAAATAGAATGTGGATTAGTGTCCATCAGGCAACAAATGCTCTTTTCAGTACATGGATTTGTTCCCTATATTGGCACAAACCTATACAGCTAAAAATAATGACTCATGACCTTATCCCCCCCCCCCAAATGTTTTCATGGTGCTTACTCCCTGATATCTTTGCCCACCCCCTTTAAATATGGGGAGCAGCAAGGAGTAAAATGTGGAAAGGATATACAGTGGGCTCTTCTCTTATGCAGGGGATCCATTCTGGATCCCCCGCATAAAGGGAATTTCACATATGCTCACAATGGAAACAATGGGGTGCATGCTTGCAGTGTGGCATGCACACTATGGGCATGCATATCATTTGCCCAATTGCGGCTCAGATTCAGCATATGTTTGAAGCTGCATATGGTGCACCTGCATATAGCGCGACACACTGTAATCTATTTTTTTATCTAACAATCATTCAGTTACCTCAACAATTTTAACTAACCCACAAGAGACATACCACACAATATTTAGCATGCTGTTCCAAAAACATGTTTGCACTTGAAATAGGATAATAGTTGAACACAGTTTATGAGCAAGAAAAAAAATACTCCATTATGAACTTAACTATATATGCCTATCCTTTAGTTTATGCTTTATTAGAAGTGATTTATTAATACTGTCCTTACAAAAAACAACTTCATTAACACTAAAGCTTATTCTCTACTCACATAGCCTGTAAAAGGCCAGATAAAATGTGTACAATAAAGTTTGGGTAGAGAATGAAAGAATCTTAGGTCTGTAAGACTTAATAAAGAAAAACAAACACAGAAGCTGTCTTAAATAAGTGAGAGTACTTTAAAATGGAAAGAGTGGGGTGAAAATGTATCCCCATTAAGGAAACATGGAACATACAATGTGGCATGCCTTGTTGTCTACAAAAGTAGTGATTCCTCTGTGTACACATAAACATGTGCACACTTATATGTGCACGCACACTCACAAACACAGCCATAACACATTTGCCTTGTCCTGAAAGGAAGAGAGAAAGAGTGAACAAGACTCACACAAGACATTCGTCCAGAATTTTAACAACTTTCACACTACCATAAAGCTCAGTTTGGAACTCTCAATATAACAAGTTAACTTTCCGGACACCACTGTATACCTACATAACTGATGTCCTGGCACCACACTATATCACAAGTCCACGGAGCCTTATACATACTTACACTCCTCCATTTTCCAGCCTGAACACAGTACCAAATCCATGGTTTATAGACAAGATCTTTGATACAATCACTTCCGCTCAGACTCACAAGACAGGAACGGCAAACTAAAATAAGCATTCCTCATGTAACAGTATCCACCATATGCATTCAAGTAACAATCACAACAACAACAAAAAGTAAGGCAGAATTGGAACCAGAACTAATCTATTACAGAACAGAATAAAGACAGGAAATGGCATGACCCCACTAGTAGTTACGTACAGCTCCCAGCTGAGACTACTCAGATATCATCAACTAATTCTAGACAATAATGGTGCCCTGTCAAAGGTTCTTGGGGGCAGGCCTTTACTTGGCTACAGAAAGCCTCCAAAACTCAGACAGTTACTTACCAACGGGAGGACACAATGGGTATATGGACACAAACTCAGGTGCCAACTCTTCCTATACTTCTGTCTTTTTAGGTTATTGTAATTGTAATTGAATCCCATTGTGGGAGTAAGGCAGGATTTAAATCTTGGAAAATAAATAAATAAATCTACTTTGGAAATATCATACAGATCTAATCACATTGCCCACACTGCTAGAGGTACTTTCACTTGCTTGTCCTTTAATGTGATAGATGCCATCCTATGTCAACAATGCCCTTCAGCACTCTACATTGGGCAAACAGGTCAAGCTTTATGCAGATAATAAATGAAAATTTATCAGACTTTAGGAGTGGTAACATACAGAGAGAGAGAGAGAACTTCAGTCTTTCTGGGCACTCCATCTTGGACCTCACAACAGCAGTTCTTGACCCAAACCGTTCAAAGAGAGACAGGAAAGAAAAAACAGAAGAATTGAAATACACCCACAAACTCCAGCCCGTCAACAGTGGGTTTAACACAGACAATAGTTTCCTGTCATATTATAACACTACTTAACATTGCTGCCTCATGACCAGTTTATTGCATCTCCTCTCTGGTTTCCAGCCAGAATTAGAATATATTCCAATTACTCCCTCCACCATTCATAAGGTTATCTACTTACCTTGATCTTATATCAATATGCACCCTCTCCACCAACAATGACCATAATCAAAACTTAACTTAATTTTAACATAATTAAAACTTAATTAAAACTCATCACCATTCCCACAAGTTTTGAATTTCTATTGCTATTCACACATACAACCAGCTCACTCATATTCCTAGGCATTTCACTCCATGCAGCTGACAGTAGACTTAAGTCTACAAAAAGCTTGTGATACCAACATCTTTCTCTAAATTAGTCTCAAAGAAGCTACAGCAGCCCTTTCATACTGATCCTATATGCAACATGGTTGCTAGTTGTATACTAATCCAGACTAATGGGCTTTTAATTCTACATTCTGAAAAGGAATTCCACCATTTTGGTTCAGCATTAGTTCATAATGTTCTGTCAGATTTTATCAAGAGTAATTTCTGTCGTTTATGTACCAGCCCAAACACATACCAAGTCCGTTAATTTTACAATATACTCAGTATTGTAAATTTATTATTGATTACAACACATAGGGGCTTTCTAGATTGGCAGGAAAGTGTGACATGAAGTTGCCTTTTCCTTAATGCTTAGCAGCTGCACCACAGCCTTTAGATGGAGCTGCGCTGTTCTGCAGTTTTTAAAAAAGAAGCTGGGAAAACCAGCACCTTTTTAAAGGCGCTTCTTTTCCCCTAAAACGCAAAAAAAGCATTTTCATGGCACACTTTCCCTTTTTCTCATCTAAAGGCTAGAGTTTCATGCAGCCATGAACACACTTCTTTTTGCCAATCTAGAAAGCCCCAAAGATATATATCCCATTCCAGTTGGAAGGAGACATATCAGTGCAGAAGCAGAAGTCTTTAGATAGATCCCGATCCTTCTGGAGACCTACATTTCACATTGGAATTAAGAACTATGGCATTTCTCTCTCTCTCTCTCTCTCTCTCTCTCTCTCTCTCTCTCTATATATATATATATATATATGGGCTAAGATGGGCTAATCTTACATCTTCTGAAAAAGTCAGCCATTCTAAGCCATGCATTCAAGCTGTTCTTTAGCAAACTGAAACGTGCATACAATGAAAATTGCATCCAAAGAAAAGGTGGGGGCAAACACACAAGGGAAAGGGGACACATCGGTTTTAGGTATGAAGAATTCCCCAAGCCTTACTCTTTGCAATGCCAGAAATTTGGGTACTGATGGAAAATTTAACTGGGGGCAGAATTCTCAATTTGAGGGGCAATGCCTTCACCTATTCCCATTGCAATGCCCCTGCGCTTGACTGAACTTTTGTACCCTGCTTATCGGGGCAATAAATTAAGCCCAGCATTGTTTTGGCCACTGAGTAGGTATGAAGCCACTATCACACTTACTGGATTCTTCCCCAAATGAAAGCACATATAATATATATATATCCTTTGTGTCTTCTAGCACTGATGTATTTATAACTTTCCTCCTAAAGAGACAGACCTCAATGTAAAATGAAGGCTGAATTTGCACTGCAGAAATAATGCAGTTTTGTTAAGGTAAACAAAGGGTCAATTAACCCATTCACAGCCAATTATGCAAATCAGGCATTTGTGAAAATTTCCAATCAGATTTATTAATTCCAAACAGTCTTATCTGCATGCAGAGGTTCAATCACGGGCTTCCCATGATCGAATGCCTCTAAAAATGGCGTAAACAGTTTTTATTAACCCACAAAATATTCATTGAGCATGCGTAGTTTAGCATTCATTTATATATGTATTTCCACCTCATTTCACTGTCTATATATCTCTATCTATCTGTTTGCCCTACTGACAGAGACCCTTTGTTCTTTTAGCCTTCTGATTTTCTGGGCATTCAGCCAGTCTTTAGTTTTATCAGAACACTTGTTGCCATTAGCACGCATTTGCTTCCCTCTTCCCTCCTAAGGTGGGGGCTACAAGCCAGATTCAAAAGGACAAGTTTTTCCTTTAGCTCTATTTCTTACTATGGCTGAACTGTTCATTATTGATCATTAATGGCAGAGATTATTGGTTATCAATTGGTTATCAATGGCTTTATCAATTTCCACCATAACATTCCTCCCTTTTCTTCTGCTGACAAATCAAGTCTTTGATTTGTCTGCATTTATTCCAATAAAGCCATTGATTACCATAGATGACATACATTATGATGCAAAACAGTTTATGTATCAATAACAGCAATTAATTCTTTTCATCGTTTCATTTTTTTTGTCCCCCAAACCCAATTGAACCATGAATAAGTCTTTTGTTAGCTGGAAATAAGAATTTCAACACAATTTCAGCACATTCCATTGGCTAAGTCCATTTTCCTCTTCCTCTTAGGGACTTGGTCACAAAAGATTAATGAAAATTGTGAAACCAACAAGTCTCTTGGCATCCACTGTCTGTGTGAATTTGCAGCTCTTTCTTCCACTGTCACTTCTGCAAAAGTGAAACACAATTTCTTACCAACATCAGGAATCTGGAAAGGTTTTCTTCTTTTTCCAAAACTCAGAGAAGAAGGTGTATCTGGTGCTTCTGAGACAGAATAATCCCCGTCACTTAACAAGTTCTTACCATCAATTCCCATTTCACACTTCACTGTTTGGTCTCACTATCTGTGTGTATTGGAACTCTGTGTAACTTAGCTCCCAAGTTCTAACAATGTGAATTCTGTGGACTGACACAATCAGTATTGGCCTTCTGGGTGTCCCATAGCATGTGTATTTGTTTTTAAGTGAGTAGGCTCTTTGCCACTCCAAAGTTCCTCAGTTTGGCCATTTTGCAAATGCTCAGTGCTTCTGGCATGGGGAACCCAACCCTAACTCTTGACAATGAGATTCCATTGCCATGAACATATGTGCCTGCAAATACCCTGAACTGGTTTTCCTGCAGGACCATAGCAGTGTTTTCTCTCTAATTCTTGACATGTTGAGTTATATGATGTTGTGAAAGGCCAATTGTATACTAGTGCATGAGTGTTTACTCTGATAAACTCATGTTTGCCCAAACTTGTTTCCTGTTCTCACTGTTTTGATGCAATCTTGGCATGGATTACCTTTTCCCATCTCAGATAGTAAACCAAAACCCCCACAATAACTATAATCAACAACAATATTATGACCAAATGAAACAGTTTAAAACAAAGCCTTTTGGCTAAAGTAGGTTAGTCTTCAGGTGGTGACCACTCCTCTCTCCAGGTAGGGAGTGGTTGCAGCACCCTCCAGAACTTCGCTAACTCGGTTTTCCGGTCCCAAGTTAGTCTTCTCCCGTCGTGTCCGTTGGCTTCGCTGCCTTGAACCCAGATTCAAGGAGGCTTCGATGGGCGACTGGCGTTGGCCTTTGCCTCCAGGGTCATCTGGAACTCTCTGGTTGGTAACAGATCAGGTTATTGGAATCAGCTCTGCAGTTGGTTGCTTCAGTGGGTGCAAACAGGATCCCCATTAACTTTCAAGGAAGTGGGAGTAGTCAACAGAACAGCAAAGAGTCTTTTTCCATGTTTTCTTTGTAGCTTTTAAACCAAACTACTTCTTCAGGGCTGAACTCTTGAGTAGGTATTATTTGGTCAAGTTGTTTGCTTCTTTAATATCAGAGTCTCTACCATGGCAGGCAAAATAGCAAGGATCTTTTCACAAGGAGTTAGACTCCTGGTTTCAGGAATGTCTCTCTAGGTCCAATGGGGTTTTTAGTTAAACTTGAATGCTGCACCCCATCTCTCTGTGAATTTGGAATGAGGCATCATTGTCACTATTAGTCTGTTGGGGTAATCCATATCTGGAGATGATGTCTCCAAGGGGATGCTTGACTACTTCTCTAGAACCTTCAGTTTTCTCTGGCCATGCTTCCACTCATCTGAAAAGGGTACATATGGCTGCTGAAACAGTCTTTTAGCCATCCGCAAGTGGTATGTGGATAAAGCCTACTTGGATTACTTGAAATAGTCTGTTGCCTTTGCCAGTTTCCACTTGCTTTAAGTAAAAGTTTGACCTTTACTTCATGTGTCACTTCTCTTTTTTTGTAGTCCATTTTAATGCTCTGATGAGGGCTATTAGTATCTGATTTTCACCAGTCACTGCAGTTCTCTGTTCTTATTTTCATTTACTTCAGCAGTTAAGTTGATGTCATTATCTGCATATCTTTTGCACTCGTTGCTGTTGTTATTGTCTCACATAAGCTGTGATTCTGCTTTTTCCTTTATCATGATCTTCCACATGTTACACACAGTCTATTTGGGTGATACTGGATCACTCTTAAAACATCCATTCCTTAATTTTCTGCCTTTTTGATATTCCAGGCTTTTATTTCTCTTTCTTTTAGTTAACAGATATGTTCTTCTCCTCTTTTTGTTTCCTTCTTAATCTTCGCTTTGCTCCCTTTTATAAATTTGAAATACAGTCCTCGGAGCAAGCACACATAGGCATTTCTAAATTTCTCATCTCAAGTCTCTGGTTTAAAACAATTTCTTTTCAAAGAATACTGACATCCAGGAGCACTTTACATATTGGAAATTCTAGAAAATCCTTTTCTTTGTAGATGGCCCATATCAAGAAGGCCTACTTGGAATCAGTATAGATCTTACTGCAATGCTTTCATTAAGGCAATTAGCTCAATGGTTTTGAATTGAAGTCCTTCCTAGAAGACGACCAGCTTCTCATCTTCCTGAACCACAGCGTAGCCAGCTTGTGGATTCTCTGGATTGCACTCAGGTGCTGGACCAACAGGGACTGGATTTAAGGTAATCACATTAAGGTTTTCACACAGCTCCTTGGGTCTCTAATCTTGTCCATAGGTGAATTTGATTGCTTCCTCTGGTAGGAGGGGTGTAGCAGCAATGCATATGAGACAACCAGGCTAGGTCTGTACTCTTGCTGGACAATTTCATGTTCCAAGCTTCTGGGTGAGCACGCCCTCTACTGTTTGGAAGGGTTTGCTCACATCTGGTAGTCCCAGGGCTGGCAAGCTGCTAAAGGCTCTTTCCAGTTGTATTAAGGTTGCCCTATCTTCACCAGTCCATTCAAATGGGGTAGGTTCTGGTCTTTTCTTTTTTAGGCTTGGCCAAGATAGCAAAATTTGGTATCCATAGTCGACAGAACCCAGCCGCTCCCAAAAATTCTCTGACTTGCTTTCGGCTTGTGGGGGTAGGGATGGAGCAAACAGTTTGTTTCCTCTCTATCTCCAGGCGTCTCATCCCGTCCCTTAGTTTAAATCCCAAATACTTAACTTCCTGCTGAACTAACTGAGCCTTTTTCTTTGAGACCTTATAACCCTTATTACACAAATGTTGCAACAGGGCACTGGTTCCTTCAATGCATTCTTCTCTCGTCTCAGTTGCCAACAGCACATCATCCACATATTGTAAAATGTTCCACCGGTTGCCTCCTTGGGTCAGAGGTACCAAATCTCGTGCCAGTGCCTGTCCAAAGATACTAGGGGAGTTACAGAATCCCTGAGGTAGTTGGGTCCAGCTCATATGTGCCTTTTGGCCCGTGTCAGGGTGCTCCCACTGGAAGGCAAAAATAGGTCTACTGCTTTCATGTAGTCCTGATGCAGAAAAAGGCATCCTTTAAGTCTAGGACTGAAAACCATCTGGCCTTAGCAGAAACTAAGCTCAGTAGAGTGTAAGGATTAGGTACTACTGGGTGAAGTGGAACTACTCGTTGATTAACTGCTCTTAAGTCCTGTACTGGTCGGTATGAACCATCCAGTTTCTCTACTGGTAATAAAGGTGTATTCCAAGGTGACTGACAAGGCTCTATAATGCCATTATTTAACAACCTCTGCAAATGTCCATGTATTCCAATTACAGCCTTTCTCGGGAGTCCATATTGGGAACTGGAATGGGCATTACCATAGCTTTTAGTGTAACAATTACAGGTGGAATGTCCTTTGCCAGTCCAGGAGGGTTATCCTCAGCCCATACTGAGGGGATACTAAAGCTTGCCCAATCCATTCTCTCTTCTATGACAGAATACAACCTCCACTCTTCCTCCTGGGGTACAGTTCATAAGTTTAGTAACTGTTTGTTGGGGTCCCCTGAATTGGACTTCCAGGGTCCCATCTGTTTCAAATGTCAGGACTGCTTTCATTTTTGACAACAGATCTCTGCCCATTAATGGCACTGGGCATGCAGAAATATACAAAAACTTATGAGTCACCATATGATTATCAAGTCTACAACTTCTTTCTTGGAGCACTGGGCAGGGGTGTCGTTTTCCAGTTGCCCCCACTATTATAGAAGCTTCCAAAGTGGGGGTGCTATTTTTGTATTTACAACAGATTTGGTTGCTCCAGCATGAAAACATACAAATTCTTTATCAAAGACAGCTGCTAGGAATGTCCTTGAAGCTACACAGCTTCCTTTGTGTTCACTGAAGCGCTCCTTTGCTTTCCCCCCTCCTTTCTGAACTTGTGGGCTGTTGCCCCTCCTTTCTTAAGCTGAATTCAAAATGCACCTTTTTCCTTCAATAGCATAGGCAACTGGGGTTAACTATTCTCTTTGTCTCTGCCATCCACATCTTCAGTCCTTTGTATAGCATTTCCTTCATTAACATCTCTCCTGCTTCATTAACATCTCTCCTGCAGGCTTTGTGGAAAGGTGGAGCCTGGGAGTTCTAGTTCTCTTCCAACTTCTCCATCTATATCCACATCTATTTCTTCTTCCCATAACACCTTTCTCTGGCCACGTTTCCCTACTACTGCAGCCAGTAAAACTTGCTTTATGTCCTTCATTCTCACTTGCTTCATCTCTCTCCTTGTGTATCCACTTGTCAGGGCCCTCAACTGGACTGAAAACATTCTCTTCTAAAGCCTTCTGTCTGTCTTCCTTTAACATCAAGGGCATTTTGGGAAACATCTGTCTTGGGTCTTCAGGGTTCACATCTCGGGCCTTTTCCAGGTTTATTTGGTGTCTCTATCCCTTCTTTATTTCCTGAGTGAAACCATCTTGGTCTCCTGCAGGGCATCTGGACATATCTGACCAGGTAATATGTATGTCCAGTTATTATTATTTATCATTATTTATTATTATTATTATTATTATTTTCATCTTCATATCCAAATGCATCTGAGGAAGTGGACTTCAGTCTAGGAAGCTTATGCTGCCCACTTTCTCTTTCAGTCTTTCTATTATTATTATTATTCCTTTTTGCTTTCAGGATTGCTTCTAGATCGGTTTGCATCCGCACATGTTCAGTGGTCCATAATCAGTTGCAATGTATCAAGTCTGGACCTTGGCTTCAAAGCTGAGCCAGATAGTAGAGAGCCTCAGCTGGCTAAAGTTTCCTTGTTCATTGTTCTATCCTCTCAGCAGATCATGTGCTGTGTACATTCACTCCAAATATTAATGTTCCCTTTTTATTTCTTTTTTTATTTCTTTTTCCTCTTTTTTTTTTTCTTAGCTTGTGGGCTTCTTTTTGGCCATTCTCTTCAAGCTTTCTTATCATCACATTCCTGAGGTGGGAGGTGGCGGGGAACTAGAGTTGAGCCATCTTCAAAAAAGACCTGTTTCAGACTTTCATGGCTCTGTGCCAAAGGGAAAGGGTTTTGTGCACCATCGCCATTTTCTTCTGGCTTCTACAGATTTCTATGGCGTTGCATCCTTAGATTCAAAAAAGGGTAAAAAGAGAGAGAGGACCTCCCACCCCATCCCTCTTTCCTACCTGCCTATCCTAAATGCTAACAAGGATAGAAAACAGACAAAGAGGGATCGACAGGGGATATCAGATTGGCTATGGGAATTGGGGGAGCCAATCCTTGAATCAAGGAGAAGGGGGAACACGACAAGAAACCCCCCAACCAATATGCCTCCCCATAGAAAAAGGCAGAAAAGAACCTTATCAAAAAACCTTATCAGGCTTATCAAAAAGCCTTATCAGGGAGGTGATCAGCCCCCCTCTTCGGGTCGCTGACCCGGGCCGAAACCTATTAAGAGTACAGAGAGAGAACCCTTTTTCCTCCTACTCACCAGCACGTGCTTTTTTCTTTTCCTTTTTTTTTCTTTTTTTTTCTTTTTTTTTCTTTTTTCCCCCCTTTCTCCAGCGCTGGATTCTAAGGCTGTTTGGAATTGAATCCCTCAAAGGTCACCTTGATAATATGCGGGCTTCTCCAGCCGTCTCCAGCTTAACAGGTGCCAGGAAGGTCCGGCAGTGGCCACTTTCCTGATAAGATGGATTGGCGCCAGAAAATCACACACACACCTCAAAGTGATGCGGAGGGGGAAATCTCCCTGTCTTGGATTTCTTCACAAAGCCGGGGTCAGGGGCAGAGGTGTTGACCTCTTAATGCCCCACGTTGGGCGCCAAATGTTAAGGTAAACAAAGGGTCAATTAACCCATTCACAGCCAATTATGCAAATCAGGCATTTGTGAAAATTTCCAATCAGATTTATTAATTCCAAACAGTCTTATCTGCATGCAGAGGTTCAATCACGGGCTTCCCATGATCGAATGCCTCTAAAAATGGCGTAAACAGTTTTTATTAACCCACAAAATATTCATTGAGCATGCGTAGTTTAGCATTCATTTATATATGTATTTCCACCTCATTTCACTGTCTATATATCTCTATCTATCTGTTTGCCCTACTGACAGAGACCCTTTGTTCTTTTAGCCTTCTGATTTTCTGGGCATTCAGCCAGTCTTTAGTTTTATCAGAACACTTGTTGCCATTAGCACGCATTTGCTTCCCTCTTCCCTCCTAAGGTGGGGGCTACAAGCCAGATTCAAAAGGACAAGTTTTTCCTTTAGCTCTATTTCTTACTATGGCTGAACTGTTCATTATTGATCATTAATGGCAGAGATTATTGGTTATCAATTGGTTATCAATGGCTTTATCAATTTCCACCATAACAGTTTGACACTGCTTTTAACTGCCATGGTTCAGTGCTATAGAATTCTGGGATTTGTAGTTTTGTGAGATATTTAGCTTTCTTTGTCAAAGTGCTCTGGTGTCACAACAAACTGCAAATCCCAGGATTCTATAAGATGGAGCCATGACTGTTAAAGCAGTGTCAAACTGCATTATTTCCAAACCTAATCTAGAGTCTATATGTGATGAATACAAGCAAGATAGACACATTCCCACTTATCTTATGGTAGACAAGTATATGTGTTATGACATTATTCCTAAGGACATTTACATTGTCCTGATAATATCCAACATTTAGGAATTGAATCTAGAGCTTTCATTCTAACAATGTGAAGCACATTTATTATTGACCAAAGTTCTCATTGGCTTGAGAAAAGACTAAATTAATGCTGTATTATCAGTTTCTACTAGACAAAATGCCGAGGGGATGCATCCTAATAATTGTAGAATGCCTTATAAAGCTTTGAACTAGATTGAAGATACAAACCTATCTATATTGTAATAAGGATGCTATGAAGTCACCAGCTGCTCATCAGCACAACATAAATACATATTTTGAGCTGTCAAATGCTGAAACACCATAAAACCAATGGAGGGTAATATTATGCCTCGATTTCTAATTGTTTGGTGCAATATGGTTGAGCTGCCAAAATGGCATAAAACCTTCAATCTGTTTCCTTCCTGAGACAGCCAAAGGCAAAGCAATAGTTTTTTGTGGGGTTTATGGCCTATGTGGCCATGTTCTAGAAGAGTTTCTTCCTGACGTTTCACCAGCATCTGTGGCTGGCATCTACAGGGAATGCTTGCCTGGAAAAGAGTTGGGTGCTGGTGGCCATTTCTGCAACAGTATCTTTACTGTTTGGTGACTTAAATGGTATATTCACCTTATGAATATATGTTCTGCATATATGAAGGGACCTTGAAGAATATGTAGACTATCCTTGTCCTCTGGATACTAATATATATATATATATATATATATATATTCCTATAATCCTTAACTAAAGAATAATAAATAGTAGAGATGGGAAAGATATTTTCCTCAGACACCCTCACTCTTGCCAATAGGCACAGACAGTACTGAGCTATGTGGAATAAAGAGAGATTACTGCATTCTGCCTTAGCATTTAAAAGAGTTGCAGGGGAATTGTATTTCTTCCTTCTCAATGGATGGATTTTGGTAAGGGAACTATACACTTCTAAATGGTTTTACAGATATAATTAAGGGGCTCTACAGACTGCTCTGAAAGGGCAGCCTGCAGCTATCCTTTTTCACACTGAATCAGGGCCATGGCAACCCCATGCTGTAGCCCTAATCCAGCCTATTGAGGGCGCAAAAAAGAGCTACAAAAAGCAACTCCTTTTTGCACCCTCAAAAGGGTGTCATAGCTGTAGTGGCACAGTTATATGGTGTCCTTTCAGCACTGCATCATCACCATGATACCACGTGCCATCTGAAATGGCATGCAGCATCAGGGACCCTGGGGGGGGGGAGCAGAGTTGGGCATGCCCCCAGGTCGGCCTTTCAGGCCAGTCTGTAAAGGCCCTAAGTTTATTTTGGGAAAAGGGGGTTAGAAATTGGGGACAAATTCTGATGCAAATAGGCCCACTGAATCAATGGGATTTACCTATTTGTTGAGTCACCATGTAACAGCTGACTCAATGGGCCTAGTCTAGTTGGAAGTAAGCAACCAGGTTTCATTCACAGAGAGCCTTGATTATTGCTGCTGTATCTAATGGGGTTAACTTGTAGCCTTCCCTTCAGAGTGAAGTTGCCTCTCCAGTACTATAATGTGAAGTTGGGATGTAAAAAATAGTCATTAGTACAGTGACCTCTTGGTATCCTATGGGTTTTGATATCTTCACAGATACCAACATTTGTGGGTGCACAAGTTTCATTATATAAATTGGCATAGTAAAATGGTGCCCCTTATACAAATTCACAAAATCAAGGTTTGTTTTTTTGGAATTTATTGAGGGGGGGGGGGGATAATTCCAAGACATGGATGGTGGAATCCGTGGGTACAGAATCCATGGCTAAGAAGAGCCAACTGTATTTGTATCTTTTTTTAGAAAGGGTATCTCAACACTTGACATATGACACTGAGGAAAAGAAGACCAGATGTGATAGAAGACCAGATGTGCAAAATATGTGCTGGGGATTCCCAGCAGACAATGAGCACTAATTAGCAGACATTAATCCTCTTTTGCACATCCTCTCGCCCTGAGGCCTGCCATTAGCACCAGAAAAATACATTTGCAAATCACTCCTCCCTTCCCAGGGTCACACAGGATATATATATCTAGTCCTTTTCCAGGCTAACATTCTCTGAAGATGCCAGCCACAGATGCTGGCGAAACGTCAGAAAGAAACTCTTCTAGAACATGGCCACATAGCCCAAAAGCCCCACAAAAAACTATAGCTAAACTTTATTTCAGCAAGAGAAGTTAACAGTAAGTCACCTGAAGACAGAACTACCATCATACACAAGCACAAACATAGAATAAGAAATGCCATGTCCTATATTTTCACAAGATTTACCTTGGCCCCATTCATACTAGCATTTTTGTGATGAGCAGATCTGGGGAGATTGAATGACTGAATACCGAATCGAGGCCCCTGCTATGTTTACCCTGATCGAATCTCTCCATGACAATTTAACCCTGATGAAGTCCACATTACCCTTTGTATTGATTTAAAATGAAGCTTCCATTTTGCTCATTTTTGTTATTTTACACTGTCAATCAAATGACACACATCTATGTCAAACTGTTTGGCCAACCCCCTCCCCCCTCAGCCTTGGAGGATGACAATGGCAAGTCCCTCAGAACAACCCTTAGCAAGAAAACCTGGGATATGTTAGCCTTGGGCAAGTCACACTCTCTCAGTTATAATAAATAATATATATATAGTATATAGTAATATAGTATATAGTAATATAGTAATATAATCTCGCAGCATATGTGTGTGATAGCTTTAGTTTGTACCAACTTGGGAGCAGAGTCTTTTGTGGTTTTATTTCTTGGGAAAGAGGAAAAAATGTCCATCAACCCACAGCCCCACTGATAGGTTGGTTTTTTTTAATGTCAAGCAAATCTTGCATACCTTTGTCATACTGATGATGTGAGTATTTAAAGATGCAGTCTACTGTGGCCATGCAATAGCACATATGTGCATAAGCTATCAAATTTTATTTTATGTTATTATTATTATTATTATTATTATTATTATTATTATTTAAAAAAATCTAATGATGTTCCCAGGAGAAACCCCTCCCTGGCTTTGGTTTGTTCTGGGCTGGGAATCAGACATCAGTACAGATAAGATCAGAAAAAGAAAAACATGGTCAGAAAAGAAAAAAAGCCGGATTGCCAAAGCACAGGAAGTTTGAGTCCACTGCATTTCTGGAACTGCTTTTTCCACTCCCTCAACTGAGTGCCAAGAGGGAAAAATAATGGCATTTGCCTGGCAGGGAGATAGCAAAGGGGTGGGAATGATCTGCCTCCTGCACATTAACCCCTCCCTCCTAAATGCCCGAAATGGGATTGGGAGCAAGTTTCCATTGGTGACACCCTGATAAAACCTGGAGTTTTGGAAAAGAACCCAATCTTAGAAAAAATGGGTTAAGGGGGATTTGAGCTGCCCCTCCCCTGAATTCGGGTTGGGAAAAAAAAATGACACAATTGTGAATGACCCCTTTTAAAACTAGTTTGCAAGCCAGTTTATAATGTTGTGTGAACGGGCCCCCTTGATTCATTTAGAAATTGAAAGATCCCTGTACATAGCCTTATTTGTCTGCCCTCTCACACACTTCTGCCTTTGTGTCTTATATTTTTTTCCCTAGGAGACTGCCCTGGGAAAATCCTCCTCCACACATCTGTGCATTCTTCAGCCAGGTAGTTATTCTCTCTTTTAACCAACAGTATAGCACCATAACTCTCATCACTTTACTCTATTATAACACTAATCAAATTAACACAACAATAAAACACATCCATGGCAGACTCTGCCAGGTTCTTAGAACAGTAATCCTCATAACTACATATTGTGGTCTGGCTCCTATTTGGGAATAGCTTTCAAATAGCTAGCAATTTTCTTCCAATTTCATTTTCTCCTTATTTTTTGCAGGTTAACACTGTAAACACAGAGGTATTGCTGCTGCTGCTGCTGCTGCTGCTGCTGCTGCTGCTGCTGTTGTTGTTATAAAGCCCAGCAGTGAACTACAAATAAAAACTCAAGAAAATCCATGAGAGGTTGTTTGAGTAAGCCATGGTTGGTGCATGATATATTACATGTGTCCCTGTCCTATAAAAATGTATAGAATAACTCTGGGGCTGTACACACAGCTTGGTAAGGGGTGGTTCTATGCCACCTCTGAAAGTGCTGGCTTAGGGATGCGGCAACTGCATGCCACACCCCCCAACCCAGTATAAAAAGAAGCTATAAAATGCGGCTCCTATTTGCACCATACAAGGGGTGCCATGAGTGCCCTGGTGCGGCGTTATGATGCCCCTGGTGCAAAGTGACATTTGGGTGCTGCACACAAGGGACTTCATCACGGTGCACACCATCTGGACAGGTGCACACCAAGATGGTGCCAGGGCTGCACAAGTAGGGCTCTGAGCATGTGAACCCTCAGCCCTACTTGAGGGTCAGGATTTCAGGATTTCTGGGCCATACCTTGCTAAAGGTAAACCTAGTGCTTCTCTGTGTGCCTTTTGATTGGGTAAGACCTTAAAATTTGAAATTGTGAGCCATTTCATTGGTTCATTGGGGAGGAAAGAGAAATCTCATTTTATATAACTGTTTGGAGAGGATTTCTGGGCCATACCTTGCTAAAGGTAAACCTAGTGCTTCTCTGTGTGCCTTTTGATTGGGTAAGACCTTAAAATTTGAAATTGTGAGCCACAATTTTTGAATTTTTGAAAAATTGTGAATTTTTCTTCTGATACTCATTTTTATCTTTGATAGCCAAGGCAGATTGGAAGTACAGAGGGGAAGGTAGTCTGAGCTCAGTGTTGGAGAACAACTCATTCAATTTTTATACTTTTCAGTATTCCCTTAAGGGGCTGTGGGAATTCAGAGGAAGTGAATCAGGGACTTGCCTGTAGAATGAGCTAGCAGCCAGGAGCTCTCTAGATAACTATAGGCCCAGTTGACTGAGCTCACTAACAGCCACACAAGGATTCTTTACACTGGTGTTTAACAGGAAAAGCCCACAGTCTTGTTTCAGTGCCTCCTTAAGACTTCTCACTTCTCACTATGGACACTGAGGGACCTGCTGCAGTCACCTGCAACACCTTTGGAATGTTTGTCTTCTTGCCTATAGATGTGGGGAACTTCACCTGCACCAAGTGCAAGTTGGTAGCCCTCTTGGAAGAGAAAGTACAGCAGTTGGAGGCCCAGGTGTCTACACTTCAGCATCACAGAGAGCATGAGGTTCTCCTGAACAGAAGGACCGGACGGTCATGGACAGGAAACACACAGAGAAAGTTGCTGGGGAAGACGAGGTCACTTCACACACAAAAGAAGTAGATGGTTGGAGGAATGTTACACACAGAAGTAGGGAAACCACGGTTCGTTCTGTGAGCTTGCAGCTACAGAATCGCTTTGAATCTCTCTCTGTTACCAGAGATGATGAGGAAAAGCAGCAGGGACAGAGCAGGGGAGCCTGAGAATAGCACCAAAGGGAACAGCCACTGCTAAGCCTCGGAGGAGGCGTGTGGTGGTGGTGGGGGACTCCTTGCTGAGGGGTACAGAAGCAGTAGTTTGTGGGCTTGACAAGATGTCTCAGGAGGTGTGTTGTCTCCCTGGGGCAAAGATCCGTGATGTGACGGAGAGGCTGACAAGACTTGTCAAGCCTACTGACCGTTATCCCTTTCTTTTGGTTCATGTGGGAACCAATGATACTGCAAGGCACAGCTTTCAGAAGATCATAAGGGATTATGAGGATCTGGGTAGGAAGCTGAAAGAGATGGATGCACAGGTTGTCATCTCATCTCTTCTCCCGGTAGAAGGGCATGGTCCAGGAAGGGAGAAGAAAATAGCAGAGGTGAATAACTGGCTCCGTAGATGGTGCCGCCAAGAACAGTTTGGACTCTTGGATCATGGGCTGCGGTTCCATGAGGAGGGATTTCTGGCAAAGGATGGGCTGCATCTCACACCAGTTGGCAAAAACATTTTTGCCAATAGTCTCAAAAATCTGATCAGGAGGGCTTTAAACTGAGTTATATGGGGGAGGGAGACATTATACTGGAAGGCAAAAGGGCTGGAGAAAATAGTCAAAATGACAAAGAGGGAACAAGACAAACAGTGCAAGGACCCAATAGTGGAAAGCAAAAAATTTTGCACAGGCAGCAAGATAAGGGAACACATGTTCTTAGATGTCTCTACACTAATGCACAGAGTATGGGAAATAAACAGGATGAACTGGAACTCCTAGCACAACAAAGCAAATATGATATAATAGGCATCACTGAAACCTGGTGGGATGAGTCTCATGATTGGAATGTAGGAATAGAGGGATATAACCTTTTTAAGAGAAACAGGCCAAACAGGAAAGGAGGAGGAATAACATTATATGTCAGGGATATTTACACCATTGAAGAGATCCAGGACATCAGTACTGGAAGCCAGGTGGAGAGCATCTGGATAAAAATTAAAGGAGAGGGAAACAACAGGGATGTTACTGTGGGAGTCTACTACAGACCTCCAAGTCAGACGGAGGAATTGGATGATGCCTTCCTAGGACAGATGACCACACACTCAGAAAGGAGAGATGTAGTAGTGATGGGGGACTTCAACTATCCGGATATTTGCTGGAAGTCAAACTCAGCCAAATCCTCAAGGTCTAGCAAATTCCTCACTTGCCTGGAAGACAATTTCATTGTCCAAAAGGTGGAAGAGGCAACAAGGGGATCAGCTATTTTAGATCTGATCTTAACCAACAGGGATGACCTAGTCAATGGAGTGCAAGTGGTTGGATCCTTAGGTGGAAGTGACCATGTTCTCCTGGAGTTTGTTATACAGCGGAAAGGAGAAGCCAGGCATAGTCAGACACGCACTCTAGACTTTAGGAGAGCTGACTTCAATAAACTTAGAGAAATACTGGGGGTGATTCCATGGTCAGGAAAACTAAAAGAGAAGGGAGTTCAAGACGGAAGGGAGTTTCTCAAAAAGGAGATACTGAAGGTGCAATTTCAAACAGTTCCAATGAGGAAGAAAAATGGAAGATATCTCAAGAAGCCAGGATGGATGACTAAAGAACTAACAAGTGAGCTAAGTTTTAAACGGAACATGTATAAGAAATGGAAAAGTGGGGAAATCACGAAAGAGGAATTCAAACAAATAGCAAGCATGTGTAGGGATAAAGTCAGAAAAGCTAAAGCGCAGAATGAACTCAGGCTTGCTAGAGAGGTTAAGAACAATAAAAAGGGCTTTTTTGGGTATGTCCGAAGCAAAAGGAAGAAGAAGGAAACAGTAGGGCCACTGCGTGCAGAAGATGGCAAAATGATAACAGGGGACAGAGAAAAGGCAGAATTACTCAATACCTTCTTTGCTTCAGTCTTCTCAGAAAAGGCAAAGGGTGCTCAACCTAAGGATAATGGGGAAGAAGACAGAATAGGGGAATTTCAGCACAGAATAAGTAAAGAGATAGTACAGGAATACTTGGTTAACCTAAATGAATATAAGTCTCCAGGACCAGATGAACTACATCCAAGGGTATTAAAAGAACTGGCAAATGTAATATCAGAGCCATTAGCAATAATTTTTGAGAACTCCTTGAGAACAGGAGAAGTCCCAGCAGACTGGAGGAGGGCAAACGTTGTCCCCATCTTCAAAAAGGGAAAAAAAGAAGATCCCAACAATTATCGTCCAGTTAGTCTGACATCAATTCCAGGAAAGATTCTAGAGCAGATCATTAAGCAGAGAGTCTGTGAACATTTAGCAGGGAATGCCATAATCACAAAAAGCCAACACGGGTTTCAGAGAAACAAGTCTTGCCAGACAAATCTGATCTCTTTTTTTGATAAAATTACCAGTTTGGTAGATGAAGGGAATGCTGTGGATATAGTATATCTTGATTTCAGTAAGGCTTTTGACAAGGTTCCCCATGACATTCTTGCAAGCAAGCTTGTAAAATGTGGGCTAGACAAGGTAACTGTTACATGGATTTGTAATTGGTTGACTGGCCGAACTCAAAGGGTGCTCAACAATGGCTCCTTTTCAACCTGGAGAGAAGTGACCAGTGGGGTCCCACAGGGTTCTGTACTTGGCCCAGTGCTATTCAATATCTTTATTAATGACTTGGATGACAGAATTGGGGGCATACTTATCAAATTTGCAGATGACACCAAATTAGGAGGAGTAGCCAATACTTCAGAAGATAGGATTGAAATTCAGAATGACCTGAATAGACTAGAAAACTGGGCCAACTCTAACAAAATGAAATTCAATGCGGAGAAATGTAAGGTACTGCACTTAGGACGCAAAAATGAAATGCACAGATATAGGATGGGGGACATCTGGCTGAATGAAACTACGTGTGAAAGGGATCTAGGAGTCCAAGTAGACCATATGCTGAACATGAGTCAACAGTGCGATGCGGCAGCTAAAAAGGCCAATGCTATTTTAGGCTGCATCAATAGAAGTGTAGCGTCTAGATCAAGGGAAGTAATAGAATCATAGAATCATAGAATCATAGAATCATAGAGTTGGAAGAGACCACAAGGGCCATCCAGTCCAACCCCCTGCCATGCAGGAACTCCAAGTCAAAGCATCCCTGACAGATGGCCATCCAGCCTCTGCTTAAAGACCTCTAAGGAAGGAGACTCCACTACACTCCGGGGGAGTGTGTTCCACTGTCGAACAGCCCTTACTGTCAGGAAGTTCCTCCTAATGTTGAGGTGGAATCTCTTTTCCTGCAGTTTGCATCCATTGTTCCGCGTTCTAGTCTCTGCAGCAGCAGAAAACAAGCTTGCTCCCTCCTCAATATGACATCCCTTCAAATATTTAAACAGGGCTATCATATCACCTCTTAACCTTCTCTTCTCCAGGCTAAACATCCCCAGCTCCCTAAGGCGTTCTTCATAGGGCAAGGTTTCCAGACCCTTCACCATCTTAGTTGCCCTCCTTTGGACATGCTCCAGTTTCTCCACATCTTTTTTGAAATGTGGTGCCCAGAACTGGACACAGTATTCCAGGTGGGGCCTGACCAAAGCAGAATAGAGTGGCACTATAACTTCCCTTGATCTAGAAACTATACTTCTATTGATGCAGCCTAAAATTGCATTGGCTTTTTTAGCTGCCGCATCACACTGTTGACTCATGTTCAGCTTATGGTCTACTTGGACTCCTAGATCCCTTTCACATGTGGTCTCATTCAGCCAGGTGTCCCCCATCCTATATCTGTGCATTTCATTTTTCCGCCCTAAGTGCAGAACCTTACATTTCTCCGCATTGAATTTCATTTTGTTAGCACTCGCCCAGCTTCCTAGTCTATTCAGGTCATTTTGAATTTTGATCCTGTCCTCTGGGGTATTAGCTACTCCTCCCAGTTTAGTGTCATCTGCAAATTTGATAAGTATGCCCCCAATTCTGTCATCCAAATCGTTAATAAAGATGTTGAATAGCACTGGGCCCAGGACAGAACCCTGTGAGACCCCACTGGTCACTTCTCTCCAGGATGAAAAGGAGCCATTGTTGAGCACCCTTTGAGTTCGGCCAGTCAACCAATTACAAATCCATGTAACAGTTAACTTGTCTATCCCACATTTTGCAAGCTTGTTTGCAAGAATGTCATGGGGAACCTTGTCAAAGGCCTTACTGAAATCGAGGTATACTATATCCACAGCATTCCCTTCATCTACCAAGCTGGTAATTTTATCAAAAAAAGAGATCAGGTTCGTTTGGCATGACTTCTTTTTCTGAAACCCATGTTGGCTTTTTGTGATTATGGCATTGGCCTCTAAGTGTTCACAGACTCTCTGCTTAATGATCTGCTCTAGAACCTTTCCTGGAATTGATGTCAGACTAACTGGACGATAATTGTTGGGATCCTCTTTTTTTCCCTTTTTGAAGATGGGGACAACGTTTGCCCTCCTCCAGTCTGCTGGGACTTCTCCTGTTCTCCAAGAGTTCTCAAAGATTATTGCCAATGGCTCTGATATTACATTTGCCAGTTCTTTTAATACTCTAGGATGTAGTTCATCTGGTCCTGGAAATTTATATTCATTTAGGTTAACCAGGTATTCCTGTACTACCTCTTTACTTATTCTGTGCTGAATTTCCTCTATTCTGTCTCCTGTTCCATTATCCTTAGGTTGAGCACCCTTTGCCTTTTCTGAGAAGACTGAAGCAAAGAAGGTGTTGAGTAATTCTGCCTTTTCTCTGTCCCCTGTTAGCATTTTGCCATCTTCTGCACGCAGTGGCCCCACTGTTTCCTTCTTCTTCCTTTTGCTTCGGACATATCCAAAAAAGCCCTTTTTATTGTTCTTAACCTCTCTGGCAAGCCTGAGTTCATTCTGCACTTTAGCTTTTCTGACTTTATCCCTACACGTGCTGGCTATTTGTTTGAATTCCTCTTTCGTGATTTCTCCATTTTTCCATTTCTTATACATACATAATAGTGCCGCTCTATTCTGCTTTGGTCAGGCCCCACCTGGAATACTGTGTCCAGTTCTGGGCACCACAATTCAAAAAGGATATGGAGAAACTGGAGCGGGTCCAAAGGAGGGCAACTAAGATGGTGAAGGGTCTGGAAACCAGGCCCTATGAGGAATGACATAAAGAGCTGGGGATGTTTAGCCTGGAGAAGAGAAGGTTAAGAGGTGATATGATAGCCCTGTTCAAATATTTGAAGGGATGTCATATTGAAGAGGGAGCAAGCTTGTTTTCTGCTGCTGCAGAGACTAGAACGCGGAACAATGGATGCAAGCTGCAGGAAAAGAGATTCCACCTCAACATTAGGAGGAACTTCCTGACAGTAAGAGCTGTTCGACGGTGGAACACACTCCCTCGAAGTGTAGTGGAGTCTCCATCCTTGGAGGTCTTTAAGCAGAGGCTGGATGGCCATCTGTCGGGGATGCTATGATTGGGAGTTCCTGCATGGCAGGGGGTTGGACTGGATGGCCCTTGTGGTCTCTTCCAACTCTATGATTCTATGATTCTATGATTCTATGAACCCTAGTTCGCCTGCAGGCCAGCACAAAGTGCCTGTCTGTCGAGCCCCTCACTTAGTTTAAAATTTCAAAGTGCTGTCTTTCTGCATTTTAAGTGATCTCTGTAATGATCAATGGATGATAGGGTCCTTTGCCCTTTACAGAAACTGGCTTGCATACAGTATTACAACTATATGTGACAGTATGTGTCTCTAGTATATTCTTGATGACATACTACTCTTACAATTAATTGAAAAAATGCAAAAGTGTGCAAGTAAGTATAATGATGATGGATGATAACATGAACTTTATCAGTTGCAATTCCATGTTAGCTGAGGAAGCTAACATTAATTTGCAGTTTAAAGCAGTTTGCTAACATTTAACTGAAATGATTGCTAGAACAGAAGAAAAGGCTATTGGCTAATTCATAACAAAAGCTCTTGTCTCACTCATCATAAAATACTTTCCTTACTTATCAGATATGGCAGAACTAAATTTTCAGGAAAAATAATGAAAATAATGAAATTAAGAGTGGTATAATATGCCAGTATGCCATATTGATTTGAACATTAGACAAAGACATTGGCAGACCAGGGTTCAAATCCCCACTTGACCAAGGAAATCAACTGGGTGACCTTGAGGAAGTCAAAGTCTGTCAGCCTCAGAGAAGGGCAAGCATAAGCGCCCTCAGAACAAATCTTGCAAAACAAACAAACAAACAAACAACCTTTGATATGGTCTCCATAAGTCAGATATGACTTAAAGGCACACAACAACAATAAAAAGGCTGATCTGATATAATCATAAGAGGGCAAAAGTTGCCCCCATCTTCAAAAGGGGGAAAAAGAGGATCCCAAAAATTATCGTTGAGTTAGTCCAACATCAATACTAGGAAAGATTCTAGAGCAGATTATTAAACAGAGAGTCTGTGAACACCTAGAACGCAATGCCACAATCACAAAAAGTAAACATGGGTTTCAGAGAAACAGGTCATACCAGGTAAATCTGATCTCTCTCTCTCTCTCTCTCTCTCTCTCTCTCTCTCTTTTGGGTAAAATTACCAGCTTGATAGATGAAGGGAATGCTGTGGATATAGCTTACCTTGATTTCACTAAGGCCTTTGACAAGGTTCCCCATGACATTCTTGCAAACAAACATAAAAATGTGGGCTAGACCAGGCAACTGTTACATGGATTTGTAATTACTTGACTGACTGAACACAAAGGATGCTCAACAATGGCTCCTTTTCATCCTGGAGAGAAGTGACCAGTGTTATGCCCAGATTTTGTAGGGCTGTTCTTTGTTTCCTGAGAGTGTTTAAATGCAAATTCCCTCCTTCAAAAGATCTACCCCAAAGCCATGCTGAAACAGACACTTGAGACACCAAATTTGGTTAAAATCACTATGCATGTAACATTTATTTTAGAATCCAGACATACAGAAATCCAAGCATCAAGAGAGCTCTCTCATACACACATACATACCTATATCCATACATACTGTGGCACTTCGCTGACAAGGTGGCCAACCTTGTCACAACGCCTGGGTGAAGCTGTTGCCGCGGGCAGGAGCACAGTCAGGAAAAGCCTTGCCTTTTAAGCTTTTTCAGTCTCAAGGTTCCGACCACCACCTTTTGGCTTTAGTCCACACTTCTTCTAACATTTTCTTCTGACCTTTTCGGTCTTGTTGTAAACACATTCCGACTCCTTACATACTGTCCATGGTTTATCTGTTTCTGACAAGGCATGTTGTCCAAGTTCTTGCTAAAATGTTCTGTTTCTTCTGATAAGCAGACAGATATGTCCTGATGTCCAGACACACCAAGGATCTGCATCACCACTCCTGGGATTTATGCTTCTCCTGCCAGGTTACCTCTCTGTTTGCCAGGTTCCTCCTCACATCATGCATTGTGGTTCTCCATTTTGGTTCAGTCAGCAACTGTCAGAAAGTGCCACTCTTGCTCGCATTCACATGTTTTCTCACATCACACCAGTGGGATGCCACAGGGTTCTGTCCTGGGCCCAATGCTATTCAATATCTTTATCAACGACTTGGATGACAGTATTGGGGCCTACTCATCAAATTTGCTGATGACACTAAATTGGGAGGAGTAGCTAAAACCACAGAGGACAGGATCAAAATATAAAATTACCTGAATAAACTGGAAAGCTGAACCAAAGCTAACAAAATGATATTCAACACAGAAAAATGTGAGGTAATGCACTTAGGGTAGAAAAACAAAATGCATATGTATAGGATGGGGGACACCTGGCTGAATGACACTACACGTGAACGGGATCTAGGAGTCTAAGTAGACCACAAGTTGAACATGAGTCAACAGTGTGATGAGGCATCTAAAAAGGCCAATGCAATTTTAGGCTGCATTAATAGAAGTATAGTGTCTAGATCGAGGGAAGTAATGGTGCCACTCTATACTGCTTTAGTCAGGTCCCACATGGAATATTGTGTCCAGTTCTGGGTGACACAATTCAAAAAGGATGTGGAGAAACTGGAGCGTGTCCAAAGGAGGGTGACTAAAATGGTGAAGGGTCTGGAAACCATGCTCTACGAGGAATGACTTAGGAAGCTGGGAATGTTTAGCCTCGAGAAGAGAAGGTTAAGAGGTGATATGATAGCCCTGTTTAAATATTTGAAAGGATGTCATATTGAGGAGGGAGCAAGCTTGTTTTCTGCTGCACCAGAGAACAATGGATGCAAATTACAGGTAAAGAGATTCCATCTCAACATTAGGATGAACTTCCTGACAGTAAGGGCTCTTTGACAGTGGAACACACTCCTCTGGAGTGTAGAGGAGTCTCCTTCCTGGAGGTCTTTAAGCAGAGGCTGGATGGCCATCTGTCGGAGATGCTTTGATTGGGAGTTCCTGCATGGCAGGAGGTTGGACTGGATGGACCTTGTGGCCTTTTCCAACTTTACAATTCTATGATTCTATGACTATAATTACTATTTTTGTTATTATTATTGGCCAGTATCCACTTGGGAATATATGAATGAATAACCCCTGTAATTACACAGCTATAGAGTGATTCCCTGACTAACCCCTCAATTCGTACTTATTAGACAGTAGCCCCTGCATCTGATGGAGACTCATTCTCCCAGCATGCAAGAAGAAACTGGTTGATGTTCCCACTCCCTCCAGTGTATGATCTCTGTTGTGACCAGCAGAATGTATTCCCTATCACAGTCACCCCTCATGCCAGCTGGGAAAGGAGGTGGGAATGTCAGTCAGATGCCTCCTGAATGATGGAGGAACACACCCCCATGGATTGCAGCAGCAGCTGCCCAGTCAATGAGAATCAGGAAGTTTCATGATCCAATGTATCTCCTGAACTAGGGTATATGTAGAGATAAATATGAAACAGTCATGAATCCATAACTCACGTTTACACATTCATAACTGCCCAAGTAGATCCTGGCCTTCCTTCCTTCCTTCCTTCCTTCCTTCCTTCCTTCCTTTTCCTATCTTCCCCCTAGTTTGGGATTCAAAGTACTTACAACAGTAACAATAAACATTGTTAAAAATTAACAACACACAAAAAGTAAAAATAAATTAAACCACCATAAGAAAGTAATCAACCATGATAAAATGAAATCATCATAAACAAGAACAAAATGAAGGTCCAGCAAACTATGTAAGCCTACTTCCTTTTATAATTTTCTATTATTGGAATAGCAAGGTTTTTACTTATTTGTGGAAAACAAGGAGGGTGCCAGTCTACCCTTCCTGGAAAGGGAGCTCCAGAGCCTGGGAGCAGCCATAGAGAAGGCCTTTTCCTATCTTAAAAGTACCTGCAAGGATGGTGAGGCAGAAAGCAGATCTTCTACAGAAGATCTCAAAACAGTGGCAATTCCATACATGATATAGTCTTTAGCACAGAGGTATTGGAAACTTTTCAACAAGAGGCAGGAACTGGGCCTATTAAGGTCTATTTCCTATTTCTCTTGTCCATTGGTCAGACTATTCAAACACATAACTTACAATTCATTTGGAAATCAGAGCACACTTAGAGTTTTCTTTTCATAGAGGTTGCCAGAGAAGGGGTACTTTATACTGCCCCCCTCCCTGGATGTTTTATTTGGTGTACTGGGTACTTCTTATTTTGTTCTTTCACTACAATGTTTGGGAGAAGGAACAGTTTGGATATGAGAAACTGCTGATGTCAGGTGCAGAATGTATGAAAATCTGAGAATGAACATTTTGGCAGAGATGGAGAATGGTAGGCTTAAATGGCCCAGGATCAGGGCTGTGATTTACAGATGCGAAGAAGTGATATGACCAAGATAAGGAGTAGGCAGCTCTAATGCACAGTCCTCTGCATTTCTACCCCTGACCCCCGACATAAATTATTATATACAGTTCCTGTTAAGGAGAAGGTTATTTTGCATCAAAAGGACATCTCAAGTTTTGCTCTTAGAAGTTTTCAAGGGAATCTCATGAGAAAGGGGGATTCAGCTCCCAGGCAACTCAACAAAAATTACCACCCCATTCCATGCTGTTTCTCATAGCTAGCTTGTGATTTTCCTGTGCTTTCTTCTAAAGTTATGGCATGTTTACACCAGCTATTGTGATTCACCTTTTTATTTCCTTCACCTTAAAATTTCAAAGGTTTATAAGCTTATAAGCTGTTATTAGTGTATTGATCAGGAAATGTTTTTCTAACACTCTCGGGGAAAATAAGAACACTTTTAATGGTACAGTAGATCACAGAAACTTGTACTGTGGAATATGCTTCTTCCCTTCCAGGAGGAGGAGGTGGAGGGTTTTTGTAGAGGTGGACATAAACACTTACCTACAATACTGGGCATCATAATATGCATATCTGTTTCCACTTCTTACAGCGGAAAACATTGAAGCAAGTATTGAAAATGTGATTTGGGTGATGTAGAGCAAGAAATGTAACTTGTTTTCATTCTCAGCATAGCTTTATCCAAATCACAACAGCTGTTATGGACTCACTAGTATATGTTCTGAAATATGCTGGACATTTATGACGAATTTTTAGAATACTATACAAAGGGTTCCTTTTGTTGAGTTTGAAATCAGAATACTAGGGTCCCTGCAGGTTTTGGTCTCCAGGAACCAGCAAGTCCTAGGATAATCTTGTGATGTATTTTGAAACTTAGTATGACATTTTTGAGTCTCTGAGGGTTTTCTGATGCCTTCTGGATTAGGTTTTCTGTGGATGAATGAACTGATGTTCTTCCCCCACCCTGATATATTATGTTTTGAAGCAAAAATATAACAGGAAGAGTCAACTATAGGGAGCATGGAACTAGTTATAAATGTAGATGATGTTTTTGCTAGGCTCTGATATGAAATTTTGGGTTTGTTATATGTACTTTAAAATAATGGTGAGTATTATTATGTCACCAAATTTTGTGTCTTGGATTAAAATCTTTCCCATCAACTGAATACTGTTCCCATTTCTAGACTGTGCTGTTACTGACATTGAGATATTCTGAAATTTTGGTGTGTGTAATTTTCCACATGACCCCAGATGGGCGCTGCAATGCAGTCCACCATAATCCCTATAGCAAGGGGACATGTCTGCACCACACCCAGATGAGGTCAGCCTAATGGGACAATTGGGAACAATGCCCCGGGAACCTGTAGGCTAAGCAGATAGTTTGGGAATTGCAAATGGGACATTAACACCTCCATTATCAGAAGGATGTCTCACCGAATGACCCTGATGGACTTAATCAAGCACCATTCCCACCTTGAATACTGCCAGACCATGACTTCACCCATAGATATGGAATCACTTTTGCCCAGAGGCTAGATTTGGCCTATATAAGATCCCTGAAACCCTTGCTTAGTGTGTTAGTTTAGATTCCATGGGGACACTCTGTCTCTGTGAACTTTAAACTAGCTCTGTTTGTGTCCTACTTCATCTAAACCAATTGGATCTAGAAGCAAGCCTCATTTTGTGTAATTATCACCATTAGTTCAGCCTCCAAACTTTTCCAAGCTAATTCCTGATTTCTTGGGCCTTGTATGAATGTGTATGTGTGTTAGTAACTTGCTGTGTGATCTCCCCCCCCCCCCATAAAAGAAACAATTAATTATAGGAATTCTGCCTCTGCAATTTCTTTGGTCCACCTTTCTCTCAGTATACACTAAGGGAAACAGTCTTGAGGGTTATTTGTGGCTTAACCTGCTTTGAGCTAAAGTAAAATTCTCCTACATAGATTTTTGGCTACAGTACATAGGTCTGTATAAGTTGACTCATTGCCCCTCAGGCTTGAAAGGAAGTTTTAGGATTGATATTACTTCTCTTATTTACATTCTCAGGCTGCATAAAATGAAAAGTATTCATTGTCAGTGAATACTTTGTGACAATGAATACTCTATGAGAAACAGAGGCCAGGGTTATATCCACTGAACCTATATCAACACTAAATTCACCTTCTTTCAGCTTTTAATTGTATATTACTGATGTAATGTTAAGAATAGCATAACACAAAATTTTTCATATGTAATTTGTGATATAGATGATTGATAGATAGATAGATAGATAGATAGAATCTTTGGTGTAAATGCATGGAGAGTGAGACAAAGGGGGAGAGAGAGAGTTAGATTGGGTGGCATATTGTTAGTGGAATACGCATGTTTAAGTTTACCTTATACCTGAATATGACTATTTGTGGTTACCGCAGAACTTGGTACAGTGGACGCTTGGTATCCTTTGGGGTTTGGATCCAGAACCCCCCATCAATACCAACATCTGTGGGTGTTCAAGTCCCATTATATACAGTGGTGTAGTAAAATGGTGTCCCTTATATAGAATGGTAATATTAAGTGTTGTTGGATTTTTTTTTAATCTTTTCTTTTTTGTGGAATATTTTCAAGGCATGGATGGCTGAATCTATCAAATTAGAAACCATGGATATGGAGGGCTGACTGTATTCCTTTTCTTCCTCTGCATTGGCAAAACTCCTGCCCCAGATCTACTATAAACCTGTCAAAGCAGAGAGCAGGAATCATTACAAGATCACCTTGCTATATCCCTGTAGCCAGACATGAAATGATTACATCAGTCACTAAGTCATCCAGAGGACCTCAACAGATATTGTAATCACATGGCCAGGGAAAGGGCTTCAACATCCCTCTAGTAGGTCAAGGCACAGTAAATGGTAAAATATAGCACTGAACTATGAAGGATTGTGGTCAAAATAACACTACTAATTGTGTGTAGAGACCAGTGATCTTTTACAAGCAGGGGTGTGTGTGTGTATGTATGTATGGTCTCTATCTACACTTACAAGTCTTCATGCATGAGGAACTTATTATTCTCCTGTGTTAAGTTATCTGGGTATGAGTAGATATAACTGTGAATTCAGTCTGTTAAAATATATAATTGCATACAACAATTTCTTTAGCATTCTGATCTTTACAGTGGTATATGGGATGTATATGCAACTGAATATCTCTCTTGGATTCAGCCAGAGTCAGTCATTTCCCCTTCTTCCTATTGTTTAGATTCACTTTAAGAATTTGTTCTGGATCTGGAAAACCTTATAAGTTTTTAGAACCACAGAGAGCTACAGGAAAAAATCTAATTTCCAATGGCACCACTGAATCTTAGCCTCTGTTCTGTATTTTCTTTTACTTTTTTGTGACATAATTGTAGCTAAAAGTGAGTCAAGTCAACAGTGAGTCAAATCTACTATCAATTTCATGCACTATTATTTCCACACATTGTCTACAACAAACCTGTGTTTGATATTCTAATGACAGATTGGAACAAATGAATCTATGAAAGTGCAGAGATAAATATGTAATTTTTCCCAGTCTTGCCAAATGTCTTAACAGCTGTTTACCTAAAACATAAATCCAGCAAATGTGATTAATACTGATTAGCTCTGATTAATTTCATCAAGCAGAGAGCACTAATCAACAAGCATGAGATTGCTTGAACAAAGATTAGAAAGCAAACATATTTATTTGAAGACATTTGCTGCCTGGAGTTCCTCACAACCCCAGTTAATAGATGAAAGAGGAAGGAGTGAGTACATCCCATAAAGTGTAAAAACTAGAGATGGAAAGAGTTGTTGTTGTTGTTGTTGTTGTTGTTGTTGTTGTGTGCTTTCAATTGTAACCTAACCTGAACACTTTAAAACATAGGGTTATAAATAGTCTGTATTAATTTCCAAAAATTGGGAAGAATAACATAGAAGCAAGAATTTGGCACAGTTCTGATCCAATATTTGCACTTCTTGAATTGTTTTGCCAAATGATTCTACATAGAGGTTTGGGGGGAGGGGTTGAAAACAAACAGGCTAGCAAACACTTATTTACAGAAACACAAGCAGATTTTTTTTGTGTGTGTGCAACCATAGGTGGCTTTTTTCAAGCTCCCTCCCCAATTATACAGAAAAAGTGGGCAATTTTCACATAAAAACTCACATTCGGGAAATTATTCCTGAAACACTTGGGTATTTGTGAACAATAGGCAAAAAATACACAGAGATATTTGTGTGCCGTTGTGCCCGGGCTATATGAAATTCAAAGGGACATGGACGTGATGATTCTCTCCCTGGGAGATTGCTTCTTGCCCTCCTCTAGAGGCTTTGGGGCTCCCAAGGACCAGCCTGAACAGTTACTTTAGCAAAAAAAAAAAAAAGTTTATTTCTTAAGGCAGAGTAGCAAGGTACTCAGGTTCCTCTCTTTATAGTAAACTTTCTGTTTATTTGCTTGATAAAGAGAGGAACCTGAGTAACTGAGTAAGTCCTTAGTAACTGAAGTCCTGGAAGATTCAGCTGGATGGCTCACCAAAGTCTCTCTCTCTTTGACTTTGAGGCAAGGGTCTCAGCCAGATGGCCTATATGAAGGCAGGGAACCTTCCTCTGTTGTCAACCGGCTGTTTGAGGGTGCCCGAAGCTCCTCAGTGTCACTCCACCATGCATAGTTCTGAGTATGCTGTACGAACTTCAAGGACTGAAGAATTACATACTGGAAGATGGCTTGACCAAGGCCTGGCTAGCACACCCTCCAACACATCCACTCTGTAGAGTCTCTGATAGTCTAATGAAAGGAAAGATGGCTTCCCCTTTCCAGGTCATAAATGCAATCAAACCTTTAGCAAGTTACAAAACACATCAAAACAGTGCAAAAAAGGGATTTTGGAACTTAAAAACTCTTTGCAAACTTAGCAGGCTGCAGCATGTCACAAATGCAAACCTCTAAACTCAAAGTTTTAAATGCAGAAGGTGCTTGCTGCGCCATCATAATTTGTATTTCCCTTTAGTGCAGAGATACCTGGAAATTAATCATTTCATGTGATGAAAAATAGTCATATATTTGCATCCCTAGAACTGACTAGGACCTAAATACCCTAAAGGTATCACACCCTGTCTGATTTTTTGGAAGCTAGGAAGGGTCATGCATGGACTGGTTAGCACCCAAATGAAAGGCTATCAGTTAATACCAGGTGTTGCAGGCTTATAATTCAGAGAAAGGAAGAAGGGGGAAAAACATCTCTAGATACTGCTTGCCAAAAAAATAAAAATAAAAAAAAATGTGAAATTCATGGGCTCACCATAAGTTGACAGATCTTGAAGACACATATGGATGGTTGCAGAGTTGAATAATAAGCACACATTTTAGAGGAAGCTATAGACTGGGCATATATATATATATATATATATATATATGAATAAGATTCAAATGAAGTCTGAAATCCAGTCAGTAACACTGGGAAAGTCATCTGCCCCATTAATTCAAAGATGTATGCCTGTTAACTTTGAAAATGATGACTATTATGAAAAAAATTGGGGTTTTTGTCACCCACAGTTTAGTCTGTAGCATATAAAAATAAAATGCATGACTCATAAGCCATGAGAAGATTGATGGATGCAAATTTTTTTTCTGCCAAATGCTTTATCAGCTGTTTGTCTATTCTAAAACACTGCCCGGCAAACATGATTGATTCTGCTGCTTATGGTACTGTGGAAGAAATTGTGTTGATAGTGTTTTCTTTTGTTTTAATTAAAGCAAACCAAATGACATTGAAAATACCATATGAGCTTTCTTTCTGACCACCGGCAATGCCATCATTACATAAACTTCATAACTTCACAAAAGTTCTCTGGTGTGAAAGTGTGAGGATGAGTTAAAATTGGTGTGATGCCACCCTACAAATATGCATTTGAAAATCTGAATAGTTCTATGAGGTGACAATCTGGGAAATCCTGTGTAGAGCCAGTCAGTCATAGCTCATGAAATGTGGATGGGGGCGGGGGGGGGAGTTATGGGGTAAAGAAAATTCTTAAAATTGTTTAATTGCTTTTTTTAAAATTTAATATTTATGTATTTTAATATTTTGTATTGTTTCTAAATTGTATTGTTTTATATTTGTTCACCGCCTTGAGTCACTATATTGGGAGAAAGGAGAGATATAAAATGATGATGATGATGATGATGATGATGATGATGATGATGATATGCAAATGCAAATGCATTTTTCAACAGGCAAATCTCATGGAGACTTTTTGAATAAGTACAAATTGCATAGGATAATCAACTTCTTGTTTGGGTAGTGGTCTGAACATGCTGAATCAAAATGTGAATCAAATTAATTTCTCTTCCATCTCTAGCAAGGGGATGACCTAAATGTCAGTAAAAATATATCTTCCAATATTTCACAGATGAAAACAGGAACAGTCATGCATTTGAAACATATTTCATAAAATGGGCATTATACATGGCTGAAGATTCGTCTCTGTGTGCAGTACATTACATTTGTTATGTTCAATAGTCAGTTCTGTACTAGCTTCTGAAGCACACTATATCATTAAACTGTAAGGCCTGTGCAAGCTCTCCATGAAACTGGCTGTTCTTACAGGATATCTCCAACTCAAACACATTAAATATTGTTAATTACGGTCTGCAATTAAAGCAGCTGCGGGAGGGATGTATAAGAGAGTGCATACATTTTGCCAGCATTGCAATGATGTAAGGGGTGACTAGAGCAAACATTCTGGCACTTGCCCCCACTGGGACCACAGTCAATCTCCTTGATGATCAGCTCTTGAAGGTTGTCCAGAGAGATAAGCATGGCTGGGCTTTTTGTGCAAAAACATATTGTCTAGGTCTAAACTAGCAGTTTAAGCCCCCCTCCCCTCTCCTCTAGCATGACTGATATTTTGTTGGCCTTCAACACTTCCAGTCTGCTTAGGTTCAAAGTAAACCTGTTTGTGGGTGGCATGACTAGGGATTTTCCCCCTATAGGCCTTGAGTGTTTGTTTGTTTTGCTTTTTTTTGTTTTTGCTTTTTAAAATATGGGTGTGTGTTTTCATCTAGCCTACTGAATCATAAAAAAATGGCTTGCACTTCAACAAGTGGAACTGATAAACATATGCAAAGCTGTTCTTGTTTAATTGTTCAGCATCAGACATAGGACTTTATCACATGGGAGGCAAGCATCACTAAAACGACATTAAATCCTGTCAGTATTGTGCCTTAATGGGTTGATTTTCACACAACATCGAGCAATGTCTCCATTATCATGCTATTATCCCATGAATAAAGTGGCATAATTTTGCCACTTTATTTACAGGACAATGGCGGAATAATGGAGACCCTGTGTGAAAATCAACATTATTGTGCTATACTGATAGGATTTCATGCTGGCTTGCCTCCCATGTGATAAAGTCCATAAAGAGAAAGGAAAAGGAGGTAACTGGTCTATCACTGAATCAGAATTTGTGCTGTCTTGAGATGAAGTGAATAAAGAAACTAAGTGCTGAAAAAGACTGGCATAAAGGCTTAGGGGTGTGGCATAAAGACAACTCCCACCAAGATGCCTGGAAGCCAGCTCCAATCCATCTGGCTGCCCACACCTGGGCTGGCTTCTGGGTGCTCTGTTAGCATGGCACTTGCACGTCACACACTGCCAGAGCACCTTAATGCCAGTTTCCAGCCACAGCAGATGGGAAAAGCAGCCTTTTTGCTGCCTGAAAAAATGAATGGCTCTTTGCCATTCCTCTTTCAGGTGGCTTCAGGTGGGCTGCAGTGTGTGGTTGCTGCTGTGCAATCTACCTTTGGAAAGGACTGCTTGAAGCCACCTCTATATTATTATATTAATGTCATATTTTTCAAATCTTCAGCCAATAAAGCTAATTGCTGGTGGTTGGTGGAGGTGATGGTGATGATGATGATGATGATGATGATGATGATGATATAAAAGAACCATATGCTCAAATATCTTTTGAAAAATAGCACACAGTATGTATGTGGCTAAGGATTGTTCCACAAAACTTATAGCTTAGCTGACAACCTGTACTCCCACCCATTCCCTGCAGTAATTGCAAGAAGGGAGTTTCACATCTTTGGATTTCTATATTTCAAAATGAATGAGGGAAGAAACCTTGTACTGGATCACATTGTGAATCCCTTTTTGCACACTGCCAATAGTTCACATGAGAATTCAAAAGGTTACACTGAGTGACTCTCCCCATGCTAAGTGCTCATAATTATATTTGAAGGATACTGCATTTGCATTTGTGCCTTGCTGGGTGTGGAGGGGGGGGGGGGTGGAGAGAAAAAAATAGCACTTTCATTATTTGATGTAGTATTGTGCAAGAAGGCTTCACAGTTCTGTAAGTCAAGATTTCTTTAGAAAGAACATAGCCTAGCTGAAGAGATGTAATTTGTTAAGGTGATGTGGCAAATAGGTTAAACTCTGAACTGATTTGGAGATGTAAAGTTTGCATGTTCTTCTCCATTTCTCAAGTGTGGTACCTGAGCAATGTTGTCAGAGAATTCACAAGGAAGGTCACATAATGTTTAAGTCTGGACTTAAACTATTGTAGTTCTATGCCATTTATAATATCTTACAGAGTCCCAGGGGACAAACAGACCTATCAAGAAGAATTGAAAAGGCTAACCCTGGGATACTCATTTTCACAGTATGGCACTGAAATGGAAGCAAAGGAAAGGAGAGGAAGAATTTATGAATATAGCAAATTGCATCATACTATGTAGGTTTGCCAGATTTAATCCAGGTCTAGTCTACATATAACTGTACTGTGTAAATTGGTGCACATTTTTGCACATTGATGGTTAATTGTCTTCATTTTCCTGTGCAAAGTTGCTTCTTCTGCATCTATTTACCCTTCATCGTCCAATAATGCACAGCTATCTGATGCACAGCTATGTAAACAAAACAGATGGACAACCCTATATGTGATAATGTGCATTTCTGTAGACAATCTGGTAAATACTGTGAAGCCTTTTTTGGCATAGTTTAAGGAACCCTCCCCCCCGACACACACACACATATAAAAAATACAGAATTCCTGTGAATCACATGTGGCCAGATCACATTCTATTTGACTAGAATGAGGAGTATTTTAAACATGTAAACTAATCTGAAGTTTTTGGTCATGCGATCTAGGACACTCACAATCTGGGCTAGATTCCAAAGTTTCATTTAAAAAAAGAAAGAAAGTAGAGCAGGATTATGGGGCAAAATGTGCATTCACTCTATTGTTCAATAGTTCAATAGTTTTGTGAGGAAGAAGCCAGACCCTATTTTGAGGACATTTAGCCAATGAGTGAATTCTCCCACCTAGCACTGATAGTAACATATCTTATAGATTTAGGTATGACTCACTGTCTCTTAATACCAGTCTTCTTTTTCCTGGGTCAATGTTACAATTTTTTCAGGAAAATCTAGCATTTTGAGGTAAGTCCGGCTGAAGTCTGTTTTGCAATAATTCTTGCAAACACTTCATACCAACCATAATGCCATTGAGGAGAAAGGGAAGAGATGCAACAAAGCAATATAAAAGTTGGAATACAGTGGACCAATATTTAAGGTTCCACGGACTTTGTTGATTTTCATTACTTGTTTGATATTATCTATTTTATTAGATTTCCAGAAAAAATAAATAAAGCAGACTCCATTTTGTTGGGGCAGTTAAAGTTCTCCTCCTGTTTGTGGGTAAAAGCTTGAACTAAATGAGAGATTTTGGCCAGATGTGTTAAACATATTTCAAAACAATATTTTAGAATTGAAATACTGTATATGGAACATTTTGATTTTATTAACTCCTTATTGCACAGTAAGCATTCAAAAGAGAATAAACTAGCCTAGAACATCAAATATCTAATAGGTCAGGCCTAGCAATTTCAGCAGTTTTATGAGACAAGAAGGGAATGATGCAAAAAGCCATGGAAATTACACAGGAATCACTTTCTTGTAAACTTTCTAGGCCAAATAGAAAACAGCCCAGAACACAAAGGGGGCGATACAGACCACCAGAAAGGGGCAGTCTGGCACCACCTCTTTTTGTGGAGCAACTACGCTGCAGCAGCTAGATGCTGCAGTGCAGTTACACCGCAAAAAAAGGAGTGGGTAAACAGAACTCCTTTTTTGTGCTGCAGATGTGGTGTGAATAGGGGAAAAGGCGCCATTGGGCCTTTCTGCTGCCGCAACTGCGTAGTTGTATCTAGCAGCTGTGCAGCTATGGTGCCACCATTACAAACGTCATCTAAATGGCATTACATAATGGCAGCGGCGACATTACATGTTAGGGTTTGTGAGCGTGCAAATGCAGCATGCTCACGAACCATCCAGGTGCTTCTTAGTGCCCGTCTGTTTTGGGCCTGTGTTTTCAGACAGCCACATCTACCAAATTCAGAAGCCCAACAAGATTAGATGGGGTTGATTGAAGAAACCACTCAAATTCTACAGAACCCACCTTTTTTGTACCTCGCTGGCAAAATGTCTGCATTCTAGAAAATGTTTCAGTGACTAAGCCATTATTCCTCCACTCTTATATTTTGTAGAAAAGAGAAGAGTCTTTGCTTTATACCTGTCAGGCTGATTTTCTAAGAGTTGCCATGTTGGTTACCTAGGAATCCAAAACCCATTCATATCAAACAGTCAGAGCAACTTCTGCATCTCTCCTAAGTGGTTACTTTTTGTTGTTGTTGTTAACTATCAAAATCAAAATTCATATATTCTCTCAGATAGATAGATAGATAGATAGATAGATAGATAGATATCTTATAGAAAGTCAATCAAGGATATATATGCCAGTCTGTCTGTCTCTCTGTGTGTGTGTTTCTAGAGAGAGTAATAATATTTATTAGTAATCTCCAACTATTGCTATAATTCCTCCCTTACTCTAAGTTAAGCAGAACCATATCACTTTGGCTCACAACTACAGATACTTATATTAAACTAGACAAATTACCTCCTTCAGTTTCCCATTTAACACCAAGCTATCATTACATCAGCCGTGTCTCTCAACCTTCAACAAAGAAAGATATTTTCTTCCTTTCATTTTTACTATAAATCACTAGCTGCTTTAAGATAATTATTTTCTTTTTTTAGCTTTCCTTAGCTAATTCCGTATGAAGTGTGCCCATGTCATACGTGGGTACTCCTTAAGCGGTTTTCAGCATATGCTGGAAGCCATGCTGGGAAAAGAGGTGGAGTGCCCTGGAAGGGTTAATGACATATATGCCTGCGGCATGTGCGCCACCACACTGCGGCATGCATGAACCCCATTCATTTAAATGGGGCTCGAGCATACGCAGAATTCCCCTTATGCAGGGGAGGGGTCTGGAATGGATCCCCCATGTAAGGGAAGGGCCCACTGTACATCCCATTGTCGTATTCATATCCATTCAATATATATAAATCAACGGTAAGGTTTTTTTAAAAAAATGATTTCTTATATCTACAAGCATTATTTTATATCAACTTTCGTCACTTTAAAACAACTTCCATCAACAGGCCTTAAATTAACATCTTAAACAAACAAACAAACAAAAAACAATCCTCTCTCAAATTCTTTTTTTCTTTTTTGCCAAATCTTTTCACTTGTGCACATTGGGCATCAATCAGCAGATTATACCAAAGTTAAGGAGATATCCTTCCGTAAGGAGCATTCCAGTCAATTTCATCCTTCTTATTTCTTGCCCCTTCCAAAGATCAAAATGACCACAAAATGCCATAGTTTTTCTTCCAAAACCTCACTTTCACAAAATAAATAAATAAATAAAAAATGTTTCCTTGCTTAGTGTCCATTAAAGCTTCTGTGCAGAGGTATGAGCTTGATTGATTTGTCCCATATTCCCTGCCCACTTTCTCTTCTCATTGATTGCAACCATCCCTGTGAGCATGGGCAAGTTTTCAGTCCCTTGTGGTTGATCTCCTCTTACTCTCCTTGATCAAGGAGATAATCACTGGATGGCTCTTGCCTCCAAGCTAGTGATTGTCACTACTGCCATTTTCCCTTTCATGAAGCCCCATAAAAGAATATCAACTAGCCATTGCCACACCCAGAAGCCCCCTTAAGTGTTCTTAAGCTGTGGTCTTGCAGGAAATCAACAGGAGAACAAGTTGCAGATTGTACACTAAGATTTCTTCTAGTAACACTTATAGCACAGATAAATACGCTGCCTTTGGAGGCAGAGATTACATATATCTTGAATCAGTATAGGCACATTCTTCTATCAAGCTTACGTCTCTATTAGAATTACAACAAGGCAGCACACCTCCTCTCCAAATTGTCTGTTCAATTTATTTCTATACCAGCATTTGGTTGGGTATTAAATAACAAGCTTATTGAGAAAGGAATATCTTAACATAAAAAAAAGTATGGAATATCAGCTATTGCCTAGCAGCAGCCGAGGTGGAGCAATATCTGGTGACTTGCTGCTCAAAAGGTTTCTATTTTACATACCTTCCAGTCTTCATTTAGCTACTCTGGTAAACAATCTCACTTATCTCCCCATTCAATCATCTGATCAAACTGCTGAAGTTTGAAGTGAGGCAGATATAATTATTATCCTACCTGTCCCACCCATTGCACATGATCTTCTATCACAAATCTACTGATGTTCCCTCTTCTTGAACACAAGGGCACAGATATTTTATTACTAGATTTTGTTATTATTATAAGCCTGTTATTTATCTTAATCTTATCTTTAAGATAGCTCCCTGTCTGGGACTAAAATGCCTTTATTTTCATAATATGCTATTATATAATACACTTTATTTTTTTTTTAAAAAAAAATATTTTATTGTCTTTTCACACATTCATGATAATAATAGATATATAGAATGTTCAATCTCATCCTCTCCCATAACAAATACAAACACAAACTACTGTACATAGACGACTTCTCACACTCCAATATACTTCTATTGCAGTTCCAAGAGTTTAACAGAAATATAAAAACAGCTCACCCTATTACATTAGAACACTAACTGTTTGGCGAGTCATGCCCACCAAATGCAGCATTTGTACAAGATTAGATGGGAATGATACCAAACCCAACAGTAACTGCTTTCTACTACCCATTACAGGTGAAATATGTGTGTGCTAGAAAATTGCCAAGAGCTAGCCTTCAGAATCAATTATTAAAAATATAGCCCTAGGCACGAGCTTTCCAGAAAATGATGTCTGGATTGGTTACAAGAAGGTGTTTCTTTTGGGGTTTTTGTGTGTGTGTGTGTGTGTGTGTGCGTGTGGTATTTTGCATCGTTCTCATCTAGTTGTGTATGACTGGTAAATTGAGTGGACATAGATCCTTGGAAATTTGGCATTCTGAGCCATTTTCCTGAATACAGATTTTTTTTTTTCCAGGAAGGATCCAAGAAGGATCCAATCTTGTGCATTTTTGAAGGCTTCTTGTGTTGCTGCCATCTGATTTTACAGGGATAATGAATCCCATGAGAACCTCTGTCTGGAAAGTTAGTATTCTTGGCTGTTTTCTGGAATACAGCAGTTCCCCCCCCACCCCCCACCCCCCGAATGGGTAAATGTTGATTCCTGTGAATTTTGTCATCACTCTCATTTAATTTTATGAAACTGATGAATCTGGTCAAGGTGACCATTTGGAAAGGTGCTGTTCTTGGCTCTTTCCTAGAATATAGAAGTTTTTTCCTGGAGCAGGAAGTACAAAATGTTTTCTGTGCAATCTTTGTGGCTGTGGCATCACTCTCCTTTTGTACAACTGTTCAATCAGGAGGATGTGTCCTATAGAGAAGATGGCTTTTGGAAACTTTCGGAACTAAAATCCTTGCATACTGAAGTCCCATTAAATACATTATATAAAATTGCAAAATCAAGGCATGCTTTGGGAATTTACATTTTAAAATATTTTTAATCTGTGGATGGTTAAACCTGGGAATAGAAAATCTGTGGATATGGAGGGCTGACTATACTTTCCTCTTCCTTGTTCTAAATTGTAGCTACTAGTGGCTTCTGGTGATATTTTTAGCGGTTCTGTTAAAAAAAGACAAAAATGATATAATGTTCTCATGAGGATACAGTAACACTAGAAGTACCTGTGCATGACAAAAGATTGTTGTTGTTATTGTTATTTACCACACCAGAACTGTACACAATCCATTTTACATGGTTCCTGCTTTTCTGTTAACCCTCAAAACAACCATGTAAAGCAGGTTTTCTGAGAAGCAGTGATGGTTCAAGGGCACATAGGAATTTATCACATGGGAGGAATTTCTCTCAATTTTGAATAGAGCCAATTTGAATTCACATAAATTCACTAGTTTAGCGAATTTACGTGAATTCTAATTGTGTTTGGAATGCATTCAGAATGGGTTCCCATTGCCTGAAAATGACCCCCCCCCCAATTGCCTGAAATTGCGTGAGATATTCTAATACGCAATTATGTGAAACCCCATGATTGCATTCGGAATGACTTCCCATTGCCCGAAATTGCATGACATACACTCATACACAATAATGTGAAACTCCATGATTGTGTTCGGATTGCCATTGCATTATACCCCCAAATTCCGTCGTATGATAAACTCCACAGTAAATTCCCTGACCATAAAGGGATTTGAAGGTGGATTGCTCTATACCAAGTTGAACTCTTTAAACATTACTATATTATTTCTGTCAGAAAAGTAGTTATTATAAAAATGGTACCAAGGATGAAACATAGTAATAGGGGAAAATGCAATTATTAATGCGATGAATTTTCATAATGAAAATGAAAATGAATAATATTCATTATTATAATATTTTAGATACTATACAAATTAGATTCCTGGATTCAGCAGTCCAGAAGATGGCAGCCCTATTACTATCTCTAAAACAAGTGTGCTGTAGTGTATTCATTTATGGACTGAGTCACTCTGAATCCTTTCTCATCCATGGAAACTGATTCTAAGACTCAGAGGAGGGTAATGACAAATCTTTTCTGAACATATCCTGCCAAAAACAAACAAAAAAACAAACAATCCATGACAGGTCATCTTCAGGTCTCCATATGTCAGAAATGACTTGAAGGCACAAAACAACAACAACAATTATTAATTATTATATTTAGCCTAGTCTTGTTAACCTTGTCAGGGAAAATGCCCCTGGATTTCAGTCAGCTCTTTTCCAGCTCATTTATCTGGAAATATCAGGAATTTAAGCTCAGAGTTTTGACATGAAAACTATATAACCTTCTGAATTTCAAATTAATACTTTTAGTTTAAATTTATAGATTTTAAAACACACACACACACACACATATTGGAACAAGATTTAAATTGGTGTTCAATTGATTGTTCTACCTATTTTAGTGATTTTATTTGTGTTTTAAGGGAAAGAAAATAAAGACATAGACACCAACAGCTGAGACTAAACAGCCCTAGGGTAATAAACTATGAATAAATTGTAGGCCACAATCCAGCTAGTTACATATTTAATCGTTTGGGACTATTATTTTTTCACTAGGCATGATCATCATGCTGGGCGTTGCTAAAACTGAGGGCTATTAGGTTTTTAGGTGTAAGAAGGCCTCAGCCAGTGGACTTCCTGTTACATGAATGAACCACAGCTAACTTTTTTTTTTTTTTCATTTTCCACACTACACCAGAGCGAGGCATTGTAAAATGATATATGTCTAGTAAAACTGAGCCTCCTGCTCTAGGGCACACAGGATGAACAACTGTGTGGGCCTAGGTAGGGTGTTTAGTCATTGGAAACTGCCTGAAAATGCTGGGTACAGGTACCATGTCCAAATCTTGTTTATTTAGTATGTGGGTGCATCATCTATCTGTGTATCAATCCACACACATCAATAATTTTCAGCACCTTTCTGGTTCTTATTCCAAAATAAGGTTATGATTCTAAGATGTATGCCTGGAAATACGTCCCAACATTGTCAAACTGGACTATGATCTAACTCGTCAAGCAGTAGATGGAATTATCAAACACCCAAATACTTTGTAAAGTTCATCTCAGTAAGAATGGACAAACTTTATGTCACTTTTGTCAAAGGATTAAAATTTCTTACCCAGTGCTGTGGCCCAAATCCAGCTGAGATTCTTCACACTTATGTTTGACTGACAACTAGGCTGGCTCTCAGATCTGGATGCAGAAACAATATGCCTAGAGCCATTAATTCATTCCCCACTTCCATTTGTGATTTTGTGTGTGTGTTTCTTTCATAGAGTGCTAACATTTGAATAGTCATGGGTAAGGGAAAGGCATTCTAAACTCTGATGTCTTTGCATTATATACAAAATTTAGAATGTTTGTTTTGTAATCAAATAAGGTTTTAACATTCTAAAATGTACTATTTCAACATCTTCCTGTTACTAATCCTTATGAGTAAATGGATGATTTTCCTGCCAGTTAGAACATCCTGGCTCACTCGTTTCAGCAGAACAAATCAATCCTTGCTGGCATGATAATCATTTACAGGGAATCAACTATACTATGGTTGTCTACTTACCCAATGATATTAAGGTTAGCTGTTGAAGCCAAAATAGTACTTAGCCATACTTCATAATCAAACTAGCACTTAAAAACAGTTTTATGCATCTGTGCATTTACCTGAACTACTTCTATCATCTGACATTTCTATAGCAGCCTAGTTTTTTTAATATACACAGCTGCCAAAATGCATATCACTTCAAGTCAACAATTTTCCATAACATTTTATGCATATCTTCTTAAAATATTCTCTTTTGATGTTGAAGCCTCTAAGCAAGAAGGGGAGAAAATATAATTTCACACAATACTTGCAATTTTACAAGTATTCCTGCCTGAGTTCTTCAGCTGGGTATGCTTCAATGTGTTTTCTCTTAAAACCTAAGACAATTGCTCAAGTACTCACATAACATTCATCAAAGAAAGAAGCTAAACAGGAATTATATCAAGAAACAATTACCAAAGACTGTCTGTCTAAACTGGGCATTCATGTTGCTTCAAGGATGATATATATATGTAAGATTTAGAAAAAAGATTTTTTTAAAAAAAAATAATTAAAAATAGCAACAGTAAAATGTCAATATTTTAAACTTTTAAATTTTTAAAAGAAGACATTGCTAATTCTCTAGGATAGTGTAGCTCTTAAAGGAGAAGAAGTAGATTTGAGATGGACAACTCTAGCCTGATAGAAAATTCCACCATTTTGGCTATACTGTTGTCACTGAAGGCAGTGGGTGAATGTTGGAACAACTATTAGTGCAAATGTTGGATCCAAAGTCTTCTTCCTGAGAATTGCAATGTGGAAGGGAATAAACAATGCCAGCTTTGAGCATAATTTAGTTATTTTGCTCTCCTATTGAAAACATGAGAAGAAAGAGCAGACAGTACCTCCACCTCACACACACCTTTTGTCATGGCCAGTATAAACCTGCCATGGTTCCTCTTCCACACATTCTTTCTTTCTTCCCTGCCGCTATAGGATTTAGGGGATTATCACATGCACCTTGTCCCATCATTTTCCTAATGGAATACACACACTTTTAACTTTCAAAAAGGGATCTTACCGCCCGTATACAGCCTGTATGCAGCCAGAGCTTATCCCACAACTTTTCAATCCCTTCCTTGAAAAACTGTGGGATAAGACCGGGTTGCATACTGGCTGCATACGGGATAATGCAGTAAGACCCGTCTTTGAACAGTAAACATGCATGTATCCTATTGGGAAAATGACAGGATAAGATGTGTGCAATACTCTCTATAGTCCTTAAAACCTTTGAATGAATAGATTTTAATTTGAAAAACTGAATGATGGAATGAGTGTTTCCCAAATTTTGATTGGAAAGTCATTACACAATCAGGATGCAATCCTGAACTGCTATCACTTGCCATTTAATTTATGTGGTACACCCACCCCAGCTTCCTGCCCCCAGAAGAGCCTCTGATGTTGATCTTAAACTTCAAGAAGATTCATACAGAAAAAGATAGTTCTATACATAGGTATGCTGGTTCCAGATCATGTAGATTTTAAAATTTTAAACTACTTCCATGGACTGAACCTATAATGTCAAAGAAAGTCAGTCCAGGTCTTCAGGATACTGGTTCCTGATCAAATTCCTTAGACTACTTCAAAGACACTACTACATATATTGCATGATAGCTATAGCTGTTGAATTTACAAGCTGTTAAGATATATTGTTGAATACCCATGTTAGGATGTGTGCCTTTTGATTGGGTAAGACCTTAAAATTTGAATTTGTGAGCCATTTCATTGGTTCATTGGGGAGGAGGAAAGAGAAATCTCATTTTATAAAACTGCTAGGAGAGGCTTCTGGCCATACCTTCCTCAAGGTAAACCTGTGCTTCTCTGTGTGCCTTTTGATTGGGTAAGACCTTAAAATTTGAATTTGTGAGCCATTTCATTGGTTCATTGGGGAGGAGGAAAGAGAAATCTCATTTTATAAAACTGCTAGGAGAGGCTTCTGGCCATACCTTCCTCAAGGTAAACCTGTGCTTCTCTGTGTGCCTTTTGATTGGGTAAGACCTTAAAATTTGAATTTGTGAGCCATTTCATTGGTTCATTGGGGAGGAGGAAAGAGAAATCTCATTTTATAAAACTGCTAGGAGAGGCTTCTGGCCATACCTTCCTCAAGGTAAACCTGTGCTTCTCTGTGTGCCTTTTGATTGGGTAAGACCTTAAAATTTGAATTTGTGAGCCATTTCATTGGTTCATTGGGGAGGAGGAAAGAGAAATCTCATTTTATAAAACTGCTAGGAGAGGCTTCTGGCCATACCTTCCTCAAGGTAAACCTGTGCTTCTCTGTGTGCCTTTTGATTGGGTAAGACCTTAAAATTTGAATTTGTGAGCCATTTCATTGGTTCATTGGGGAGGAGGAAAGAGAAATCTCATTTTATAAAACTGCTAGGAGAGGCTTCTGGCCATACCTTCCTCAAGGTAAACCTGTGCTTCTCTGTGTGCCTTTTGATTGGGTAAGACCTTAAAATTTGAATTTGTGAGCCATTTCATTGGTTCATTGGGGAGGAGGAAAGAGAAATCTCATTTTAGGAGAGGCGCGCGCCTAACGGCGCGCGAATTTTTTCTTTTCATACTCATTTTTATATTTGATAGCCAAGGCAGGGGGGAAGTACAGAGGAGAAGGTAGCCTGAACACAGTGAGGACAAACTCATTCAATATTTATACTTTTCTTCCCACTATTCCCTTAAGGGGCTGTGGGGATTCAGAGGAAGTGAATCAGGGACTTGCCTCTAGAAGGAGCTAGCAGCCAGGAACTTTCTAGATACCTATAGGCCCAGTTGATTGAGCTCACTAACAGAGCTTGGGGACAAAGGCCAGCCACACAGGGATTTTTTACACTGGTGTTTTACAGGAGAAGCCCACAGTCTTGTTTCATTGCCTCCTTAAGACTTCTCACTATGGACACTGAGGGACCTGCAGCAGTCACCTGCAACACCTGTGGGATGTTTGTCTTCTTGCCTATAGATGTGGGGAACTTCACCTGCACCAAGTGCAAGTTGGTAGCCCTCTTAGAAGGAAGAGTTCAGCAGTTGGAGGCCCAGGTGTCAACACTTCAGCATCACAGAGAGCAGGAGGTTCTCTTGAACAGAAAGGACCAGATGGTCCTGGACAGGAAACACACAGAGAAAGTTGCTGAGGAAGAAGAGGTCACTTCACACACAAAAGAAGGAGATGGTTGGAGGAAAGTTACACGCAGAAGTAGGGAAACCACGGTTCGTTCTGTGAGCTTGCAGCTACAGAATCACTTTGAATCTCTCTCTGTTATCAGAGATGATGAGGAAAAGCAGCAGGGACAGACATCAGGGACAGAGCAGGGGAGACTGAGAGTACCACGAAAGGGAACAGCCGCTGCTAAGCCTCGGAGGAGGCGTGTGGTGGTTGTGGGGGACTCCTTGCTGAGGGGTACAGAAGCAGTGGTTTGTGGGCCTGACAAGATGTCTCGGGAGGTGTGTTGTCTCCCTGGGGCAAAGATCCATCATGTAACTGAGAGGCTGACAAGACTTGTCAAGCCTACTGATCAACACCCCTTTCTTCTGGTTCATGTGGGAACCAATGATACTGCAAGGCACAGCCTTCAGAATATCATAAGGGATTATGAGGCTCTAGGAAGGAAGCTGAAAGAGATGGATGCACAGGTTGTCATATCATCTCTTCTCCCAGTAGAAAGGCATGGTCCAGGAAGGGAGAAGAAAATAGCAGAGGTGAATAACTGGCTCCGTAGATGGTGCCGCCAAGAACAGTTTGGATTCTTGGATCATGGGCTGCGGTTCCATGAGGAGGGACTTCTGGCAAGGGATGGGCTGCATCTCACACCAGTTGGCAAAAACATTTTTGCCAAAAGTCTCAAAAATCTGATCAAGAGGGCTTTAAACTGAGTTATATGGGGGAGGGAGACATTATTTTGGAAGGCAAAAGGGCTGGAGAAAATAATCAAACTGACATAGAGGGAACAAGGCAAACAGTGCAAGGACCCAACAGTGGGAAGCAAAAAAATTTGCACAGGCAGCAAGTAAAGGGAACACATGTTCTTAGATGTCTCTACACTAATGCACAGAGTATGGGAAATAAACAGGATGAACTCGAACTCCTAGCACAACAGAGCAAATATGATATAATAGGCATCACTGAAACCTGGTGGGATGAGTCTCATGACTGGAATGTAGAAATAGAGGGATATAACCTTTTTAAGAGAAACAGGCCAAACAGGAAAGGAGGAGGAATAGCATTATATGTCAGGGATATTTACACCAGTGAAGAGATCCAGGAAGTCAATACTGGAAGCCAGGTGGAGAGCATCTGGATAAACATTAAAGGAGAGGGAAACAACAGGGATGTTACTGTGGGAGTCTACTACAGACCCCCGACTCAGGCAGAGGAATTGGATGATGCCTTTCTAGAACAGATGAGCACACACTCAGAAAGGAGAGATGTAGTAGTGATGGGGGACTTCAACTATCCGGATATTTGCTGGAAGTCAAACTCAGCCAAATCCTCAAGGTCTAGCAAATTCCTCACTTGCCTGGAAGACAATTTCATTGTCCAAAAGGTGGAAGAGACAACAAGGGGATCAACTATTTTAGATCTGATCTTAACCAACAGGGATGACCTAGTCAATGGGGTGCAAGTGGTTGGATCCTTAGGGGGAAGCGACCATGTTCTCCTGGAGTTTGTTATACAGCGGAAAGGGGAAGCCAGGCATAGTCAGACACGCATTCTAGACTTTAGGAGAGCTGATTTCAATAAACTTAGAGAAATACTGGGGGAGATCCCATGGTCAAGAAAACTAAAAGAGAAGGGAGTTCAAGACGGATGGGAGTTTCTCAAAAAGGAGATACTGAAGGCGCAATTTCAAACAGTTCCAATGAGGAAGAAAAACGGGAGGTGTCTCAAGAAGCCAGGATGGATGACTAAGGAACTTTCAACTGAGATAAGCCTTAAACAGAACATGTATAAGAAATGGAAAAATGGGGAAATCACGAAAGAGGAATTCAAACAAATAGCCAGCACATGTAGGGGTAAAGTCAGAAAAGCTAAAGCACAGAACGAACTCAAGCTGGCTAGAGAGGTTAAGAACAACAAAAAGGGCTTTTTTGGGTATGTCCGAAGCAAAAGGAAGAAGAAGGAAACAGTAGGGCCACTGCGTGCAGAAGATGGCAAAATGCTCAAAGATGACAAAGAAAAGGCAGAATTACTCAACACCTTCTTTGCTTCAGTCTTCTCAGAAAAGGCAAAGGGTGGTCAACCTAAGGATAATGGAGCAGAAGACAGAATAGGGGAATCTCAGCACAGAATAAGTAAAGAGATAGTACAGGAATACCTGGTTAACCTAAATGAATATAAATCTCCAGGACCAGATGAACTACATCCTAGAGTATTAAAAGAACTGGCGAATGTAATATCGGAACCATTGGCAATAATCTTTGAGAACTCCTGGAGAACAGGAGAAGTCCCAGCAGACTGGAGGAGGGCAAACGTTGTGCCCATCTTCAAAAAGGGGAAAAAAGAGGATCCCAACAATTATCGTCCAGTTAGTCTGACATCAATTCCAGGAAAGATTCTAGAGCAGATCATTAAGCAGAGAGTCTGTGAACATTTAGAGGCCAATGCCATAATCACAAAAAGCCAACATGGGTTTCAGAGAAACAAGTCTTGCCAGACAAATCTGATCTCTTTTTTTGATAAAATTACCAGTTTGGTAGATGAAGGGAATGCTGTGGATATAGTATATCTTGATTTCAGTAAGGCCTTTGACAAGGTTCCCCATGACATTCTTGCAAACAAGCTCGTAAAATGTGGGCTAGACAAGGTAACCATTACATGGATTTGTAACTGGTTGACTGACCGAACTCAAAGGGTGCTCAACAATGGCTCCCTTTCATCCTGGAAAGAAGTGACCAGTGGGGTCCCACAGGGTTCTGTCCTGGGCCCAGTGCTATTCAATATCTTTATTAATGACTTGGATGACAGAATTGGGGGCATACTTATCAAATTTGCAGATGACACCAAATTAGGAGGAGTAGCCAATACTCCAGAAGACAGGATTGAAATTCAGAATGACCTGAATAGACTAGAAAGCTGGGCCAACGCTAACAAAATGAAATTCAATGCGGAGAAATGTAAGGTTCTGCACCTAGGGAGGAAAAATGAAATGCACAGATATAGGATGGGGGACATCTGGCTGAATGAAACTATGTGTGAAAAGGATCTAGGAGTCCAAGTAGACCATAAGTTGAACATGAGTCAGCAGTGTGATGCAGCAGCTAAAAAGGCCAATGCTATTTTAGGTTGCATCAATAGAAGTATAGTGTCTAGATCAAAGGAAGTAATAGTGCCTCTCTATTCTGCTTTGGTGAGGCCCCACCTGGAATACTGTGTCCAGTTCTGGGCACCACAATTCAAAAAGGATGTGGAGAAACTGGAGCGGGTCCAAAGGAGGGCAACTAAGATGGTGAAGGGTCTGGAAACCATGCCCTATGAGGAACGACTTAGAGAGCTGGGGATGTTTAGCCTGGAGAAGAGAAGGTTAAGAGGTGATATGATAGCCCTGTTCAAATATTTGAAGGGATGTCATATTGAGGAGGGAGCAGGCTTGTTTTCTGCTGCTCCAGAGACCAGAACGCGGAGCAATGGATGCAAGCTGCAGGAAAAGAGATTCCACCTCAACATTAGGAGGAACTTCCTGACAGTAAGGGCTGTTCGACGGTGGAACACACTCCCTCGGAGTGTGGTAGAGTCTCCATCCTTGGAGGTCTTTAAGCAGAGGCTGGATAGCCATCTGTCGGGGATGCTTTGACTGGGAGTTCCTGCATGGCAGGGGGTTGGACTGGATGGCCCTTGTGGTCTCTTCCAACTCTATGATTCTATGATTCTATGATTATCCATACCATTGTATTCCAGTTTCTGTGTAGGAGTGTGAGAGCTGGAAAGTGAAGAAAGCTGACAGGAAGAGAATCAAGTCACTTGAAATGTGGCACTGGAGGAGAATTCTGATGATACCATGGACTGCTAATAAGACCAACAAATGGGCCCTAGAACAAATGAAGACTGAACATTCCCTAAAAGCCAAGATGGCTGGATATATCGTAAGAAGACATATAAAAGACAATGATGTTTGGCAAGGTAGAAGGTAGCAGGAAAAGAGGAAGATCATATTTCAGGTGGACAGACTTGATCAAGGAAGCCATGGCTGAGTTTGCGAAACCAGAGTGGAGCTGTTGACAGCATGATTGGAGGTCTCTCATTCATAGGATCACCATAAGTCAAATATGACTTGGCAGCAGTTAACAAGCTTAAGAAAAAATATAATATAATATAATATAATATAATATAAAGCATAATTATACAATTGGGCCATGCTTATCAAAGCTTTCTGAAAGCTCCATTCTTCTGATACCACTACCATTACAAAAAATTCCCTGGTCCTGGATCTGAAATATGCTTTTAAGGGGGAAGGGAGATAAGGTAAATATTTTTATAGTTCTAAATAGCAAATCTTTTTTTGTTTGGTTTGTTGTTGTTGTTGTTGTTCTGTTTTGGAGTTTAGTTGTAATGGAAGAGTAAAGCGTGTGTAGGGGGAGAACAAGACAGAGAAATTACTGGCTGACTTGAAATGAAATGATGTGCATTGAAATATGATCATTTCTAGTTCATTTGCTACTTAAACCTGGTTATCTTAAGCAGTCAGGGAAAAAATATTCCTGTATCAAATGTGCAACTAACATATAATGGTAGTGATGAAAAAAGACAGAATTCCCTGATGGTTCTTGCTCTGGGCACATTGTCTCTCTCAGATTCTGTTCCCTCAGTTAAGAATAGGCACATTAAATATTTCTTTCTGTCTCTCTTCTCCAGGCTGCTCCTCTGAATAGAAGCAAAGATACAATTCATTTTCAGAGAGCCCTTTTCAAAGGATATAACCAGCCGCATTAATATATCATGAGTTAATCCTGATTAATGCTAAGAGAGAGAATCTGATTGCAACTAATTAGGCAAAACTGATATTCTGAGCAGCAGTATCACTTTACCCTACTACCAGAGCACTTGTTCTATGAAGATAAAGGGGCAGCGGGGGAGGGGGATATAACATAAAGGTTTTTCATCAGAGCCACTATTTCCAGGCTGTTCAATCAGGGGATCTCATCCAGGTCAACAACAAGCAAAATTTAATATGCACATGGATTATCCATTAAATGAAGTATGCTGTGGAAAGGATAATCTCTTCAATTGGGAACCATGAAGTAAATCCAACTGCTACTCCCAACTATGGGTGACATAGGAACAATGGGGTTTACTTAATTGTTGACTTACAATTTAGCAATTTATCCAGTGTACCAGCTGCTTCATGTTCTCCACTTGATGTGATGTGACAAACAGAACAACATTTTGTTTTGTACCACTGTCCAGGAGATTGTTGCATTCATATTGTTGGTGTTTTGTTTTTGTTTTTGTTTTTTTTAAAATAGAACTAACATTTTTGTTCTGGGGGTGTGAGTAGACTAATTAATTGCAGATGAAGACCATTATTCTGCCAGGGATTATTCTTCTGATCCTAACTCAGGAACTCATTGGCAGGCAAAGGGCAAGCAACATCTAAAGTCTGCCCACAGACCACCCAAAACCAGAATTTAAGCAGAATTTAATTATCACCCTGCAAATGCTAGCACCACAGAAGTGGTAAAGCAGGTCATACACAGGGCTTCCTCTCTCTCACCTCCATCCTTTAATCTCTGTCCAGAACTCAGCTGCACATATTATCACATCCGCTCGCCACTTTGACCATGTTTCTCCCCTCTTATCCTCCCTTCACTGTCTCCTCTTCCCCTTCCGCATCCAGTACAAGCTTTTGTTGTTGACTTTCGAAGCCCTCCACGGACTGGCCCCTCCTTACTTGTCTCAACTTCTTTCTCTCACACTCCTTCTTGTACCCTCCATTCTGGTAGTCAAGGTCTCCTGTCCCAGCCGAGGATTTCCACTGCCCTGTCCTGGATACGTCCCTTCTCACTTGTTGCCCCTAACTGCTGGAACCTTCTTCCCCTACATGGGTGCCTCATCACTTCTCTAACCAGATTCAAAATTAAATTAAAGACTACATTGTTTAGCGAAGTGTTCCCAGGATTGTGCCATCTGCTCCAGGATGCCCCTTATAGCTATGTATTAAGAAGCCGTGCCCTCCCTCCAGTCCATCTGCCTTGGTCCTGGCCCTGGAGGGAGAGAAGAACCACTGGACCTCATCCCCTTCCCACCACCTTCCCCCCTTCCTTTTGTGTTGTCTCTTTTAGACTGTAAGCCTGAGGGCAGGGATCCATTTTACGATTGTATGTAATTTACGATTGTATGTACAGCACTGTGTACATTTACAGCACTATATAATTAATAATAATAATAATAATAATAATAATGATAGTAATAATAGTAATAATAATGTTGCATGAATGAAAAGAAAATCTGACAAATGCTATCCCAAGATATCAACAGAACAGAGATAATGTCCTGTTATATATGGAGCAAAATACACTATTGACCTGCTGTTATTGCAGTTTACTACCTAGTATGATGAAGTCCAAAGTCAAAATGCTTTCCTCCCTCCCTTCCTTTTCAAGCAGTAACTGGATATATAGGAGATTACATGGGAGGCGGGACATCATTGTCCCATCCCTGTCCTATTTTTCCTGTGTGATTGTGAGAAGGACTTTCAGGTGACACCACACTTATCTGGACATTATCCCATCTGGAATAACAAGTGACAGTGATCACATGAAAGACTTTCATATGATGTCGTGTTGATCCCTAATTGTCCCATCGTTGAAGTGGCATTGCCCAGCATTTTGCATTAATGAGAGGTCTTGTCAAAACAATGCCACTTCAATGACAGGATCAGTACTACATTATGAAAGACTTTTGTGCAGTCACTGTCATAGATGGGATAAGGATGGGGGAGTGATCCCATTCATATTCCATCTCTGTGTTAGAACCTCCATAGTGGCAGTACATGAGGAGAAAACATACTGTAAGATGCACTAAGTAAATGAGTGTCAGCTGGCAGAAAACCTCAAGAGGTCAAGTTCTCCAAAGAATTCCTGCCAATTTTATGATCCACAAGAGAGCAGATTCAGGTCTTAAATGAGATGAGTTTTTTTAAAGAAATCTCAGAGTTATCTTCCAAGGCTTTTTGATCTTGGAACTTCACTAACTTGCTTAGCTGGATGCCTGGATCAGGATGTTAACTTTTTCCTGCATATGTGTGAACACAAAAAATGGAAGAAAAAGAGAAAGAAAGGGGTGAACATTTTATTCAGTGTGTCATGTGTACATGTCTATGGTACCAGAGATAATAGAATAAACCATATTAGTTTTAAAAAAAAGTCTATGTGCAGTATGTATCCAGCTTTCACAATATTGCTGTGAAACTGAGTAACTAATGAAGTGGAGATGTTGCAATATGTAGTGTAGACAAGCTCTCTCCTTGCTCTTGCTTCTGTCATTGAATTCTTTATGAAATAACTTACCTGGGGCACAGCATATTGATTGTTTCTGTACATTTATAACCAGTGCTTCCATAAGAACACAAAACATGACACCTGCTACTGGCTGAAGAATTTAACATTGGAAAAAAATCTCATTTTGGTTTGAAGAAGAGCAGGCTTCTGCCCTCAGAAGAGTTGATGCAATCAAATCATGGTGAATTCTTCAGATTTAATTGATAGTTTTGTTAACTTCAGAAAATGTGCACCTTCATTTCAACATTTGAAAGAAGAGACAGCATGATATCAAATAGGAATTTGTCATTTAATAATGATATTTTTAAATTAAAGCAGGTAATCTTTCTTTGATTAATATGCATGAGCTCCTCTGTGATCAAATTATTGACAGTAATAGCTGGGTTGAGCTGCTATTTCTTTTTAACCAGTAGTTTAAGGTATTTGATGTGTAGTTTACTTCTGGATTCCAATTTGAAAACGTGTTCTCATGATAAAGATAACAGATGAGAATTCTTTATGAACATTTTCCTTCAAAGGGCCTCTGATGCCATCTAGTGTTCAGCTAGGTTGCCTTGTCTTAAAGAATTACATACTGGACATTACAAAAATGCTACTGAATGTGTAAAAATAATAATTTTAGTTTTGGATTCTACGATATATGCAATTGATTCAAGGTATAGATCCACTTCAGGAAGATTTTAATTGAGACGTAAGGTACATTTATTAAAATAGTGTCATTTTTTAGTACTTTGCTCAATTAATGCATGTCAGGAAATAGATTATAGCCCATGAAAGATCTTGATAAAATAAAGTCATAGCACTTCCCTTTTTATGCTCAGACTAACACAGCCACCTCTTTAAAAGCAGACAGATGTCTCTTTGCAAAATGTCCTTTTTAGCTTGCTATTTTTAAAAAAGAATTTTGTCTTTGTAGAACCTTGAGTCTGATCAGTTTAATAGCTCAGACAGGCCAGACTTAACCTTAAGTAACCTTAATGCAGCTATCCCCCAGAAAGATACTTGCAATCACTTGTTCCTTGTATGACCCATTGAGCAAAGTTTGTAATTAACAAAAAATCCAAGATCTGCATGGCTTGTTTTAATTATCTTGCTGATAAGCTAAGTGTGTAGAAGTTCAGTCTTTTGCAGCTCTATAGACTTCCACATATTGATGGACTGTGATTCCCTGCGGCCCTAGCTAGGACAGCCAATATCAAAGAATGCGAAGTATTGCAATCCAACAGTAACTGAAGGGATGTGTGTTTCTCACCCTTGACTAGAGTGATCTAATTCCTAAATCAGGATCATTTAGCACTAGCCACAATTTGGAAAGGCTTTTGAAACCTTCATTTGTGCATTTTTGGTTTGAATCCTATTGCTTCCTTAAACTTATTGCAGACCCTCTTCCTTCTCCTCCTCTGAGGCCAAAGTGTTCTATCATGATGAATATTTCAGGAGTGGTTAAAGCTGACCTGCTAGCTGTTGTTGGGCTACAACTCCCATCCAACCTAGCCAGTATAGCCATTGGTGGCAGATGGCACAAATTTCAGCCCAGCAGCATTCCTGTTGACCAACCCTGGCATACTGAATGATTTTTCTTGCTTATACATGTGTATGGCCACTTCTGTTCTTTGATTTCTTAGGGGCTGAACAGACCACTCCTACGGGGTGGCCTACAGCCACTTCTTTTCAACAACTATCCATCAACTACACACTACAGCCCCAATCTGGCCTTTCTGGGGCACAAAAAAGGAGCCACAGTAAGGGCACCATAGCCACTGATGCCATGACTTTTCAGCACTCCTTTGGTACTGTGTCAGCTGGATCCAGCAACAGAAGAGCACCTTGACATCCCCTGCCCTGTGGTGGGGTGCACGGCATCATACCGGCATGGGGGCAGAGTCAGGGTGTGCATCATGCAGACATGAAGCCCCCACTCTGCCAGATGCTAGCTTTTATTACCCGTCTATACTGCCTCTTAGTTTCCATGTTTTTTTAAATCAAAGTTTGTTTAAATGTACATTTATCACTGTCACATCAGTCAGAAGTGTGGTTGCTGGATTTTTGGAACAGTGTGTGTGTGTGTGTGTGTGTGTGTGTGTGTGTAAAAGGAACTTGAACCTCCCACATATCTTAGAGCTTATTACATGAAATTATATATGAACATGTTAAGCTTTTATCTCACTTTACCTACACATAACCCACCTGGCTGGAGAAAGACATTGGTCTGTTCAGAAAAGTGAAGACAACTAGGAGAAATAATCATAAGACTCTCAGTTGTGCTAACCTTGTGATCTCTCATGCGGAATGGACTTGGTATTATTCAAGTTGAAATATCATTATCTTTAAAAACGGATTTTAATCAGAGGATGACAGAATACTAAGGCAATACTTGTGTGGTTAATCATAGCTCATTAATGGAGGATTATTGGTCTCAGAATGATTCCTAATTATGAATCACAGAGAAGGGAAAAAGCAGTTTTACCCTGCCATATGAGTTTTTATTTTAATGAAAATAAGGGTATAGTCATGCCCAAAGAGCTAATAAATTTATGGCAGTAGATCAGATTTAACTTAAGTGTGGTGGAAGTAGGGACATAACTCCTTGCTTATCTCACATTCCCATGCAAGGAGAAGGAAACACAACATTATTCGTTTTATCTTGAGAGGAATCTTGAATTTGTTTCTCTTTCAAGCAATGATAGCTCTTTCTTGTCATCTAGCTATGATCTGGTGGAAGAAGTCAGAGGCCAGTCCTAGATGGAAATTAATTTAAGGATACTTGCACTGTATTCTTCTGTGGGAGTCTATTGTGGGAGTCTATTGCAGACCCCAAGTCAGATGGAGAAACTGGATGATGTTTTCTAGAACAGATCACCACACAAGTAGTAGTGATGAGTGACTTCAACTATCCTGATATTTGATGGAAGTCAAACTCAGCCAAATCCTCAAGGTCTAGCAAATTCCTCACTTGCCTAGATGACAATTTCATTGTCCAAAAAGTGGAAGAGACAACAAGATATGATTCTAACCAACAGGGATGACCTGGTTAATGGGGTGCAAGTGGTGGGATCTTGAGGTGGGAGTGATCATGTTTTTCTGCAGTTTGTTATACAGTGGAAAGGAGAAACCAGGTATAGTTAGACATGCATTCTAGACTTTAGGAGAGCTGATTTCAATAAAATTAGAGAAATACTGAGGGTGATCCCATGGTCAAGAATACTAAAACAGAAGGGAGTTCAAGACAGATGGGAGTTTCTCAAAAAGGAGCTACTGAAGGCACAAATTGAAACAGATGACAGGATCAAAATTCAAAATGTCCTGAATAGACTAGAAAGCTGGACCAAAGCTAACAAAATGAAATTCAATATGGAGAAACTGCACTTAGAGTGGAAAAATGATATAGGATGGGGGACACCTGGCTGAACAATACTATATGTGAAAGGGATCTAGGAGTCCAAGTAGACCACAAGTTGAACATGAGTCAACAGTGCAATAGGCCAATGCTTTTTTAGGCTGGATCAATAGAAATATAGTGTCTAGATCTAGGAAACTAATAATGCCACTATAGTCTGCTTTGGTTAGACCTCATCTGGAATACTGTGTCCAGTTCTAGGACCACAATCTAAAAAATATGTTGAGAAACTGGAGCATGTCCAAAGGAGGATGACTAAAATGGTGAAGGGTCTGGAAACCATGCCCTATGAGGAATGACTTAGGGAGCTGTGGATGTTTAGCCTGGAGAAGAGAAAGTTAAGATGTGATATGATAGCCCTGTTTAAATATTTGAAGTGATGTAATATTGAGGAGGGAGCAAGCTTGTTTTCTGTTGCTCCAGAGAACAGGACCCGGAACAATGAATGAAAGCTACAGGAAAAGAGACTCCTCCTTAACATTAGAAGGGACTTCCTGACAGTAAGGGCTGTTTGACACACTGCCTTGGAGTGTGGTAGAGTTTTTTTCCTTAGAGACCCTTAAGCAGCTGCTGGATTTCCATCTGTCAGGGATGCTTTGATTGAGAGTTCCTGCATGGCAGGGGTTGGACTGGATAGTCCTTGTGGTCTCTTCCAACTCTACGATTCACTGATGTTATGATTCCATGCGCACTCTATGAGTCAAATCATTTCTCTCAGACATAGAATGTCTGCTGACTTCATGTAACTGATGAAAGTGATGATAAGAAGGCATGATGCTAAATCAGGGGCTCTTCTCCAGCTTAAATCGATTTCTTCCAAATTATTAATTTTGAACATATTCCAGATAAGATGACCACCTGCCCTAGATAGACTAGGATTTGCCAAGTTCAATATTTTATACCTGTATGTCAATATTTGTTATTTCATAATGTTTAGTAATTTTTCATGCAATAGAAGTAGTGGTATCTGATGTCTACATTAAGTGTAGTATTAAGATTAGCCTTACTGATTTATTTCTATCTCACCTTCCCCCAGCCTTGGGACTCTAGGCAGCTTATAAAAATTTAAACCAATACAGATAAATCTCACATACTGAAAACCATAAACCCCATGCCTTGTATCAGTTATATGTCTGACATGGTTCCTTCTAATTTTTGGCAAATACTCATCTAGCAGTCTACACTGTTCAGAGCTGCAGGGGAAAGAAGAGGAGAGGAAACACTGGATGTATAAGTTTTCCAGTTTAATGTTCTACTTGTAATATTCAAACCCATCTTCAGAGGAAGCTACTAATAAGACAAAATGCTCTCATATATACCTGCTTGAGCCTTAACATATTCTAAGATCCTGTTCAAAAGTAAGACAGGTCAATATGAGGTGTGTGTTGTTGTTTTTAAATACATACTATATATGTGCAACACTTAATATGTATTAGTCATAAGTATGTAAATCTTTCATTATTTCACTTTCTGATTCAGTAACAAAGATTTTCTCCATCCTGGATGAATTATGAGAGTTTTAGCCTCATTTTCTATGTCTCTCCCCCCCCTCCACACACACACATTTTGAGGCTTTTTGTGTGATTTTTTTTTCCCACAGAAAATCTGGTGTGTGTGTCTTTTTCCCCCCTGTTCAAAAACCTTAGGTCAAGATTACACAAAAGCAAGCTTTATTACACACTAAACCTGTGTGTGTGTGTGTGTGTGTGTGTGTGTGTGCAACCAGTTTTTCATTTAAAAAAAAATCTCCATATCCAATCATCATTATTTCTTAGTGATCAACCACTATCTTGTTGTGTAGAAATTTCCTTTCTTGTTAGGGAACAATACAATTTTTGAGTATTCTTTACATCCCTAGTCCCTATGAAGCTGCTGGAGACCTTCTCATTTGAACTGCGGATTCATTTTTTATGTGCAGCTACCCTCTGTTGTAGGTTATCAATGTAGGTTACCCTCTGTTGAAGGTTATTAGAGCATCTTAATTAAACAGATCAATAATAAATAAATAATAAATATATCAGTATTTTAACCATAGCAATAAATAGCATACCCTTCTTCCAGACAGGAAAGTATTCATAGAATCTGATCTAGCCTTGCCCTATGAAGATGTAACTGTCTTCCTATTTGGGCTTGGGCTTTGCCTAAGCAACAAGATCTCAACACATCTTACTCACTTTACACATTACCTTGTAGTACCTCTCAACAAAATATGAATAGGGTGCCCCAGTGCAAGAAATTGCCTTGCCATATAAGGAAATCTGGGAGAATTCAAGAACATGTGGACAGGATAGGTTGATCAAGATCAGAATTGTATAATCCCTGAATTGATAGGGATAAAGGTGGGCAATAGGCCTGGTATTTCCACCTGAATAGAAAGCCATGTACACTCCTCCTGAATAGAAAGCCATGTACATTTGCACTGATTGTCCAGACATTCACAACTTGCTTGCTCATTCTTCCCTCCTAGAAATCCTTTCATGTCCTGAAGCCTGCCTTTTAATTTGTTTTGTCCTATAAATATGCCTGTTCAGACACTCCACATTTGGTCTCATTTTTAGCTTAGACTGGCACTTTGGATCTCACCTGATTCCTCAGCACAAGCATGGCCATGGCATGATCCTAGGGCAACCGCTCAGCCATTTTATATCTCTCAGTGTCCCCCCCCTCCCCCCAGTTGGAGTTACACATATGGAATTGGTACAGTATTGCCCTCTGCAAACACCTTTGACTCACTATCCTCTACCACCTTTCATAATCTAGTTCTTGAATGTGTGTGTGCCTTGTGTGAATGGAGATTTCCTTTAATTATAAATAAAATTATGTCAAAGCTGTACTCTGGAGTACTGTTTCTAGGAACTGTTGTACACAGGCTTGATTCCTGCTTTAGCTGCCCAAGCCATCTCAGCTACTCTCATTTGAGCTAATACATATTAAGTGCAGGTGCCCTCTTGGGATTCTTGCATTTTGGGAAACACTGTGCTGGGAAAAGAATGCTGGTTTATCATATTCCTCTTCCCTCCTCCTTAGAGGTATGCCTAATGGGTCTTATCGATGTATTTCTTCATTAATTTTCTTCTCCAAGGAACCAGTGGTTAATTTTAGCAATACTTACTTGCTGCAAGAAAGTCCTCAAAAACCATAGTATTTTCAAAGCCTATTCACAATTCAGGATTATTCCTGCCAAAAAATTTAATGTGGTCATTTTGCACAGAAAATAGCATCTTTTTGTGCAGGAAGGAACTTTTTCTTTACAGAGAAAATGTTGTCTCCTTGACAAAAAATACTTTTTTCTTCTTTTCTGGACAACCATTTGCAAATATTGTGCATAATAAGTCCAAATGGTGAAGACTATAGTCACATCAGCACTCATCTTGTAAGGGTTTCCTGACGTTGAAGAAAATTGGTTTTTCGTGTATTGAAAACTATTTTCAACTATTCTTTCAATCCTGAGTCTTGATGCCATTGTTGTTGTATGTCTTTAAGTCTTATTTTAGTTATGGTGATCCTACAATGACCCCATCATCATCATCATCATCATCATCATCATCATCATCATCATCATCTTTATTTCTTACCCGCCCCTCTGTAAAAACACTCGAGGCAGGGTACAGCAAGATTAAAAAACAATTACAATTAAAATAATTCAATGATCCCATTTCAAACCTCCCACACCTTAAAATATAATTAAACTAGCTGAGTTTAAAATTAGCTTTCAAGAATAAAACAACCAACATGTTATACACATAACACCACAATGCTGGCCACAGCATGGGTAACAACAAAGTACGGGGGGGGGGAGGGGACAGAGAATAGGCTGGGAGGATTGTAAATAGTAGGAGCCGGATAGATTATACAGTTTCTGGGAAGGCCTGCCAGAAGACATACGTCTTTAATGCTGTTTTGAAACAGTCTAACGCTGTAATAAGACGTATCTCATCTGGCAGGCCATTCCATAGCCTGGGAGCAAAAGTTGAGAAGGCCCTCTGGGAGGTCTGTGCTAACCTGGTCTTCATGGGCTGCAATAGGTTCCTCCCAGAGGACCGGAGTGTGTGTGGGGGGTTCATATGGGGAGAGGCGGTCCCTGAGATAGGATGGACCCAAGCCATGCAGGGCTTTAAAGGTTAAAACCAACACTTTGTACTGTGCCCGGAAACTAATCGGAAGCCAGTGGAGAGCTTTAAGCACAGGTGTAATGTGCTCTCTCCTGGATGTTCCACTGACAAGCCTGGCTTCCATGTTTTGGACTAATTAAAGTTTCCGAGTTAGGCACAAGGGTAGCCCCATGTAGAGTGCATTGCAGAATCCAAACGTGAGGTTACCAAAGCGTGCACCACTGTTTCCAGGTCTCTTAAATCCAGATAGGGGAGCAGCTGGCGTATCAGCCAAAGCTGATAACAGGCACTCCTGACCACCGCATTCACCTGACTCGTCATGTGAAGTGACGAATCGAGAAGCACCCCCAGACTGCGAACAGAGACCTTCGAGGAGAGTGCTCCTGTAACAGCTAGTACCTCCGTTTTGTCTGGATTAAGTTTCAACCCATTTTCCCTCATACAATCCATTACCACTGCAAGACAGCCATTGAGAGGAGAGACGCCATCTGAAGTCTGAGCTGACGATCTGGACATGGAGAGGTATATCTGAGTGTCATCAGCGTACTGAAGACACTGAGCTCCATGCCTCTGAATAATCTCACCCAGCGGCTTCATGTAGATATTGAATAGCATCGGGGCAGAATGGCGCCTTGAGGGGTGCCACAATTTAGCTCAATCTTGGAGGAGCAGCTGTCCCCGAGCCTCACCCTTTGAGATCTCCCAGAGAGAAAGGACCGGAACCACCGGAGTGCGGTGCCCCCAATCCCTAACTCCCTCAGTCGACACAGAAGGATGGAATGATCTACAGTATCAAAAGCCGCCGAGAGATCCAAGAGCACCAGCAGGGTCACACTGCCCCTGTCAATACTCAGGCGGAGATCGTCGGTCAGCACAACCATGGCAGTCTCAACTCCATGTCCTGTCCTGAAGCCAGTTTGAAATGGATTAAGATAATCGATTTCATCCAAGACAACCTGGGGTTGAGAGGCGACTGCTCTCTCGATCACCTTGCTCAAGAAAGGGAGCAAGGATACTGGCCTGTAGTTGTTCCTGTCCAGGGGGTCAAGGGAAGGCTTCTTCAGGAGGGGCTTGACAGCCGCCCACTTCAGACTGGATGGTAAACTGCCTTCTCTAAGGGACGCATTGATTGTGTCCTGAAGGAATACCCTCAGTGTGTCCCCTCCCTGGATGACTAGCCAAGATGGACAGGGATCGAGGGAGCAAGTCGTCTTTCTCATGCTTCCAAGGAGCTTGTCCACGTCATCGGTACTCACAGGTTGGAACTCATCCAGTAAAGTAACAGCAATGGAGTTGTTGGACACCTCATCTGTGGATTCTGGTGGAAAATTGACATCTAAGTCGGCCCTTATCCGAGAGATTTTATCTGCAAAGTGGGTGTTAAACGCATCACAGCAGGCCATCATAGGATCAAGTAGGGGATTTGGCGCAGGAGGAGCCTGCGTCAGTTTCCCCACCACCCTAAACAGTTCTGCCGGGCGAGACTCTGCAGATGCAATGCGTGCAGAGCAGAAGGATCTCCGCGCTGCACGCAAAGCCTCCCGATAGGCACGAAGGTGCTGCCTATGGCGAGTCTTGTTGGATAGGAGCCGAGTTTTCCGCCACTTGTGCTCTAATCGTCGTCCAACCCACTTCATCTCCCTGAGTTCCTCTGAGAACCAGGGTTTGTGGTTAGGGGCAGGCTGGAGAAGACGCTCGGGGGCAATCTCATCGAGAGCCTTGGGAAGATCAGTATTCCAGGTGGTAACCAAGGTTTCGACGGGATCACCGGCACTACCAACCATTAAACCCTCTAAGGCCTTCTGGAAACCAATTGGTTACATCAGCCTTCGAGGGCGGACCTATCTAATGGGTCTGCCACCCCTAGAGGGCGGATAGCGGCTTTTAGTTCCAACTTGATCAGGAAATGGTCTGTCCATGACAAGGCAGAGGTTTTAGTTACCTCTGCCCACGGTTCCCGTTCCGCACTGAAAATCCCATCGAGTGACCAGTTGGGATAGGTTCATGCCTGTCATGGAGTCCATGAACTCCATGAGCTTCTCCAGACAACTCAAATGGGCTGGACTCAAGAGGAATGTTGAAGTTGCCCAAGACCAAAAGTCTGGGTGTCTCCAACAACAGCTCAGAGACCAGCTGAGACAGCTCGGCTAGGGAGTCTGTTAGACAACGGGGTGGCCGGTAGACTAACAGAATCCCCAGACTTTCCCTGGTCTTCAAGCTAAGGTACATACACTCGATGTGGACTGTTTTCTGGACAGGTTTCCTGATCAAGGTCAAGTTGGTCTTGTGGATTATAGCCACGCCGCCCCCTCGCCCATTTTCCCTTACCTGCTCACTGACCGTGTAACCAGCTGGGAGAGCCTGTGTCCACGTGGCAGCACTGGCATCTCCCAGCCAGATCTCGGTAAAGCATGCCAGGTTGGCTTCCTCATCCACAAGGAGATCGTGGATGATAAGGGTCTTGCTCTTGGCCGACCTGACATTGCAAAGGAGCAAGTTAAGGGACTGTGGAACGGTTGGTGCGCTCTCCAAGTTATCCTGGAAACAGAGTGAACTGAAGAGGAGATAGATACCAAACATCAATCCCTACTTCTTTTGTAACATGCATTCACTCTGTTGCCTCCGTACCTTCCCTGCCCCCACACAAACTTAATATCCACTAGTGTCACCTAGTGGGTTTCCATGGCTGAGCCAAGATTCGAAACCTGGTCTCCAGAGTCATACATACATTGCATTCTTGTTGCCTGGCCTCCAGAGTCTTGAGGCCTGGTCTCCAGGGTCATACATACATTGCATTCTTGCATTCAGTTAAGCACAGTTTAAAAGTGGTGAATCATTTTTAACTCCCTACAGCTTATTTCTGCAAAAGGATGCTTAGATTGCAATGTAAGTTAGTCTTGTAACTTTTCACAGGTTTCATCTAATTTATATTGTAATGATCTGTGCATATCTCTAAATAGTGCTGTATAACAATGATATTGTTCTTAGAGCTTTGCTATGAAAAAAAGGTTGAACACACTTCTGGTTCTGCACCACTTCCACCTCATCCAGACATGTTCTGCTATCATAGCTATTTTCCAGCAAAGGCCTTTCATTTTGTAATTACTCCACAGTTAACATTTCCACTGAGAGGATTTTATTACACTAATGTGGTAGATTCGCAGCTCTGATTATAATTACACCCCGGCTTCAATTGCTTTGGGAACAGTTCAACTCAGAAAGTGAATATTGTGTGGTTTCTCACTATCAAATGACATGAAAAGCTTAACAATCTTTTGTTCGAGTCCATTTAACTTTTTGATCCTATGACTTCACTTAGAAATCTGCAAAATAAGCAGAGGAAGCTAAAATACCAAAATTAAGTGGACTGAGGAACGCATCTTTTGCTCTTTGATCCTTATCAGATTAGGCTCCTTCATTTTGTGAAGCTAGTAGGAGGTTCTGCTGAAGGATAAAGAGTTTGAAGAGGAATGGGTTCAGTAGATGCACTACAAAATAAGATATTTTTTTTCCAGAATGGGAACATATATTTGGAAGTTAAATAAAAAAGTAGCACCATTAGGATGGAGGCAGATTTTTTTTTTGAGGAAGGGGTCTGTCTGTTTGTTTTGTTTTGTTTTAAACATATGTGCTAGAAGCCAACCTACAATATGAAATTGTCCCACTCCAAACCTTTGGGTCAGGAAGACCTGTATTTTGAATTGGGGATCCAAGCAGAAATTTTGCCTGCATGCCACTCCCAGATGTGGTCAATGGCAAAAATGGAAGGAAAACCAGTCTAGAACGTGCCCTTATGATGCCAGAAGAAAGCAGATAATTCTTCTGAAGTCTATAAACCTTCCAGGTTCTTAACTTTGATTACTTTTTTCACTTAGGCTTCTGAGTCATTTTTGTTTCCTTATGTAAGGTGAAGTCAGAAACTGTTTCATGATTATGACCATCAATTTTGTTCATTCCAATATCAAAAATATGAACAAATGACATGCATTTTGATAACCATCTTCCTCAATAGCACTTCTAATAATAACTCTGTAAGAATCCACTAATTTAAGCTGCTCCCAGAAGATTTCAGGAAACACAATTTCTCCCTATAAATGATCAGAAGAAAGGGGCAATCTGGAGAATATGGAACAATTGTGGACCGGAGAAACTGCTTTGGGCTATGTGTAGTCCGAAATCCATACTTTGGCTCATGGACTGGGAACTCAACAAAAAAAGGTCTGACTGCAAGACCTGACATCTATATGGCTCAAGCCCAGGTTATCTGGCCGACCATATCTCCCTGTACAAGCCAGCCTGGGCTCTGAGACCATTAGGAGAGGCCCTTCTTTCAGTCCCACAACTAGCTGATGGGGATGCAAGAGAGGACTTTCTCAGGGGCTTTCCCTAGACTCTGGAACTCCTTCCCAGGGAGACCAAAATGGCCTCCTCCTTGTTGGCTTTCTGGAGGCAGGCTAAAACCTTTCTATGTGCTATGTGGCCATGTTCTAGAGAAGTTCCTTTCTGACATTTCGTCAGCATCTGTGGCTGGCATCTTCATTCTCTGAAAATAGCCACATAGCCCGAAAGCTCCACAAAAAACTATGGATGCTGGCCATGAAAGCCTTCAACTCCACATTAAAACCTTTCTGTTCAGAAAGTTTTAAGGAATAGGCTAAGAGATATCATCATGTTTTAATGACTATTTTAAAGAGCTTTTTAAAAATCACTTTATTCTTTTACAGTGTAATTTGTTTTAATGTTGCAATATTTAGTTCTGCATTAATGCTCACTATGTTTCAATTGTATTTTTGTTTTAAACTGAAAGCCACTTAAAGTCCTAATTTTGTCGGAAAGTGTGATATAAATAAAGACAACAACAACAGGCTTGCCAGGTTTGCTGCGAAGGCCTGACACAGCCTAAATCTTGGCGAGATTTTTTTCCCACAACCTTATCTTTATCACAGTCAGCCAGAGCTTGGAAAAATTACATATTTGGACTATATGTTTGTTTATTTAATATCCTGACTTTCTCCCAGCATAAGTTTCAGGATAACTTGTAAAGCCATAATCCAACTAAAAAAAAACCCTCTTAATACAAAAGTTAAAATACAATTAAACTAAACTTCTATTTTAAAAAACACAGATTAAAAACACAAAAAGTAGTTTAAAAGCACATTTAAAATTTAAAAATATAGGAAAAACAACAAGCCCACATGACTGACAATAGAGTCATATTTGTTGGGAGATGAATTTTCATAATTAACAACTCCTCTTGCTCTCATTTTGACTAGTTAGTTTATTGCTGAAGCTCTAAATTACAGATGTTCTTTGTACTGAAACTTCCCATTCAAAAAATCAGTTGAATAAAAATGTAATCATTTGCTATTTTTCTCCCTTAAAAGAAAGCACTTTTAAAACAACCACATATGCTTCTCTATTAACTGTCTGAGATATACACAATTTAATATTTCTGTGTTCTTATTAGCACTTATTGGAACTACAGATTGCTGCATAGCTAAAAATGAGCTCTGCCATTAGCAATCACTTTTTAAGAAGGCAAAAGATGGAAGATTAGACTTAAAAGCATACAACAAACTGAAATGAGGCTTTCAAAACGTCCTCTCTTCATTGAGCATGAAGGTTGCCTAAAGCTGATAGAATATCATTTCTTTCCTCTCCATTTATTCTATTTTTTCCTTTACATTTGTTTAGTCGCTCTTCATGGAGCCAATGAAACTGCAGCTTTCTTTGGCTCATGGCTAGTATCAGTCATGTTCAAGAATTTTGCAGTCTTTCAAGATTTCTTTCTTAAAGTATCTAAAACTGTTTTAGAGAAAGTCACATCATTGGTCTCTCTAACCAGCTACTGTTTGTTCAGATTAGTAATGATAGCAGCTTTCCAAGATCCCAGACAGTGTACTTTGCACTGATTTACCAGTGTCACATTTTAAAAAACAAAAAAATAAACAGTGTTAATGGAAACTGCATTGGTTTACAATGTGGCATGTCAGAGAACCAGTGTTAAAGACACATAGGACTTGTCAGCATGGGCCAAAAGTCTTGTTGGCTCTCCATTTTCCTGTTCATATGACATGCATCAGATGACATGCCATGTTCTGAGGCATGTTCTGCATTAGAATGTTCCAGTCCAAAATATATTTTATAAACTTACCCATTATTCTTGATCTTCCAGGAAGATCTGGAGCCCTCCATTCCCATGCCATGGTAGCTGGGCACCTTATTCTGATCTCAGAAGTGAGTGACCCACGACGGGATCAGATGCTCCAGGTAATTCAGCAAAATACCTTTGCAGACAGTCACCATGACACAGGAACAGAGGGCCAGTTAAAGAGGGCAGAGTAGGGCAGTTGTAGGGCCAAGATATTCATATTATAGTGATTAGTGCACACAAGCCTTAGACCATTCAGCTCTTTATAACCAGGAGTTGTCATTATTTGCAAAAGTTTAGCCTGCTTTAATCTTATAGTCTGTCTTTCTGTCATTCAATTGTACTTTTTAAATGCACACCTGGGGCTTGCAGTCTAGCTGCTAAGCATTAAGGAAAGTGCAACTTCATGTCACACTTTCCTGCCAATCTAAAAAGCCCCAATATGTTTTTGTTTTTCATTCTGTGCTTGTTTATATATCATGCTCATATGTATTTTAAGATAATGAAGAAAATTGTTTTGAAGCTCCCCCACCTCCACCCCGCAGTAGTGGATATATTCTTTCATCTTAATCCAAAATTAATTTCTAAGAGAAATCTTGATGTTCCAAGAAATTTGTAAAGCTAATTTTGATGAATGGTGAAGGAAAAGATAAGAAAAAATTCTCATGCAAGTTCTTTCTTGTAGGGAACAGTATTAGGTGACTTTTACAATCTCCAGGGAGAACAGGACAGTCACCTCAGGTAGTGTAGGGAACAAGGAGAAATTGTAAAAGTCCTCTAATCAGATTACTAGAAAAGTTACATTTCTGAAATAATTTTCAAGGAATAAAAACAATATACATGTAAAAACAGGCAAAACTGTCATGCATGCCAGGCCCTAACTCTAGGTAGAATTGGAAATCACCTGAGGCAGCTGATTTTGGATGTCATGAAGGGGTAGCATGTGGGATTTTCAATTTCATGTGATAAAATATTTTGGGGTTTGCTGTAAGGTGTCCCTCCTTGGGAGACCATTTCACCAAGAAAACTCTTTTGTTGAGACAGCTGAAAAACCAACAACTAGAGAGGGGGAAGTCAGATAGAAAACATGTCCAAAAAAACCTAGCATGGTTAGAAGAAATACTATACATGTAATTGGAACATATAATAATATTACCGCCCTTCCTACGATCAGGGCAGTGTACAGCATAAGAAATAGACATTATAAAATGGTTAAAACAATATTAAAACAATATGACAATTACAATAGCAGTATGTCAGGGCCTGGACCCAATAGGGGGAGGGGGAATCACTATAAGGGAAAGTATCAGGGGTATGCTTGCTCAAACAAGTATGTTTTTAGACCCCTTTTAAATGAAATAAGGGAGGCGGCCAGACGGAGCTCAGTGGGCAGAGAGTTCCAGAGGCTAGGGGCCGAGGTGGAGAACGCTCTCTTTATAGTTGTTGATAATTTAGCCTCTGGAACTCTGAGTAGCTGTTGCCCAGTAGATCTAAGTGTGCGGGGCGGATTATGTGGGGGGAGGTGGTCCTTTAGATACTCTGGGCCCAAGCCATTCATATAATGTGAGAAGCATGAGCCTGGGAAAACTAGACATAACGAAGAAGGAAATGGAATGCATGAATATAGCAATACTAGGAGTGAATGAGTTAAAATGGAAAAGAATGGGTCACTTTCACTTTGACAACTATACAGTAATTTATTCAGGAAATGAAAAAAAAGAAGAAGAAAAAATGGGGTGGCTTTCATACTAAGGAAATATATAGCTAGAGCACTCAAAGAGTACAATTCAAAGTCAGACCATATATTATCAATAAAGCTTCGGGGTAAACCTATAAACATCACAATAATCCAGGAATATGCACCAACCACAGCTGGAGATGAAGAGAAAATTGAGAGATTTTATGATGCAGTCCAGGAAGAAATTGACAACATACCATCACAAGATTTCAAACTAATCATTGGAGACTGGAGTGCTAAAGTTGGCAACAAAGAAGAATCAAAAATAGTAGGAAGATTTGGATTGGGAACAAGAAATGAAGCAGGGTCTGATAGAATTCTGTAAAGTCAACAATCCATTAATTGCAAATACCTGCTTCATACAACCAGATAGGAGACTATACACCTGGACATCAGATAAACTACATAATTGGAAGTAGAAAATGGAGAAGCCCTATCCTTGTGACCAAAACCAGACCAGGAGGTGGTTGTGGCATAGACCACAAACTGCTCATAATAAAAATCAGAGTTGAGCTGAAGAAGACAGCAAAAACCACCATTATACCAAAATATGACCTGAACAACATTTCAGATGAATTCAAGGACAAGGTAAGAAACAGATTTGAACTATTGAGTATAATTGACCAGGAACCTGAAAAACTGTGGACAGAAGTCAAAGACATAATTAAGGATGAATGCAAGAAAACCCTAACAGTGGCCAAAAAGAAAGATAAGAAACAATGGATGACAGATGAAACACTCCACACAATAAAAGAAAGAAGAAAAACAAAAGCAAAAGAAGATAGGAACAAAGCCGGAAGTATGAACACAACTGAACAACATCTGACACACATGGATAAGAAGAAATACTACAATGATCAATGCAGACAAATAGAAGAAAACAATAAAAAGGGAAGAATGAGAGACCTCTATCAAAAAATCAAAGAAATTAAAGCCAAGTTCAAAACGAGGGCAGGGATGTTCTATGGAGAAAAAAAAAAGAACATAATACAGGAACAAGAAGAAATAAAAAGATGCTGAAGGCAATACACAGAAGAGTTATACAAAAGTGATGAGGGAATGAATGATATTTGGAATGAGAAGCCATATGAAGACAAACCCCAAATTCTAAGAAGTGAAGTGGAATCTTCAATAAAGGAAATGGGAAATAATTAATCACCAGGAACAGATGATATCCCAATTGAACTTCTACAGTGCCTACATTCAGATGTTACTTTAGTGCTAACTCAAATATGCCAACAAATATGGAAAACAAAGTGGTGTCCAACAGACTGGAAATGCTTGATATATAACCAATCCACAAGAAAGGAGATAAAAAAAGACTGCAGCAACTATAGGACAATAGCACTGATCTCACATGCAAGCAAACTAATGCTCAAAATTCTGCAGCATAGACTCCAAACATACATGGAGAGAGACTTTCCAGAGATGCAAGCAGGATTCAGAGAATGAAGGGACACTTTGCAAACATGCAAGGGCTAATGGAGTGCACCAAAGAGTTCCAAAAAAGAATTAGAATGTGTATCATAGGCTACAGTAAAGCATTTGATTGCATAGATCATGAAAAACTATGGAATGCACTCAAAGACATGGGTGTACCACTACATCTGATGGTCCTGATGAGGAATTTGTAACAAGGATACGAGGCTACTGTCAGAAAAGAATTTGGGGAAACAGAGTGGTTCCCAATAGGAAATGAGGTCAGGCAAGGCTGCATCCTATCATCTTACTTGTTTAACTTATATGCAGAAAACACCATAAGAAAAGTAGAATTAGAATCAGCACAAGGAGGAGTGAAGATAGGATTAACAACCTAAGATATGTGGACCACACCATAATGTTAGCAGAAGACATTCAGGTATTGGAACAGTTAATAAGGAATGTCAAAGATAATATGCAAAGGGAAGTCTGACACTGAACATAAAGAAAACAATAATAATGACCACAGAAGAAATACACCAATTCAATCTAGATAATGAGGAAATAGAAATAGGTAAAGAATTCCCATATCTAGGATCAAACATTGACCAGAATGGGGACTGCAGTCAAGAATAAGAATAAGACTAGGAATGTGAAGAGCAACTATGAAAGAACTGAAAAGATACTGAAGAGCAAAGACATACAACTGAGTACTAAAGTCAGAATCGTTCAGGCCATTGTATTCCCAATTATCATATACAAATGTGAGAGCTGGACAATGAAAGAAAGAGACAGAAAGAAAACCAACTCATTTGAAATGTGGTGCTGAATAAGAGTACTTAGGACAGCTAAGAAGACAGACAAATGGGTTCTTGAACAGATCAGACCAGGGGTCTCCTTGGAAACTAAGATGATCAAGTTGAGACTATCGTACTTTGGCCATATAATGAGAAGGCATTGATCACTAGGGGAAAAAAATGCTAGGAAAGGTAGAGGGTAGAAGAAAGAGGGGAAGACCACAAACAAGATGGATAAGACTGAATCAGGGGGGTTATGGGCATGGGCTTGCAGGATCTGGTCAAGGCAGTGAAGGATAGGGATTCTTGAAGATGTCTCATCCACAGGGTTCCCATGAGTCAGAACTGACTCAAGGGCAGTTAACAACAACAATGCTGCTATTTAAATTGGGAAAGGCTCTGTTTGCAGTAGCAAAATATCTTGGGAAGTTCTTGATAAAGGTAGATCTATACTTAAGAAGTTAACATTAAGGAAAATAACCATTTCTCTTTTCTACTTCCCCTTTTACAGATTTTGGCTGAACTGCATGATCACAGTTATGAATGAGTTACTAGAGTTCCACATTCATGGCCCAGTCATATTCATGATCCCAGTGCATTTACAATTGAGACAATACTGCAGGGGACATGGAGGGATTGTAAACATCCCCCAATCCTGTCCTACCAGGCAGCACAGAAGTATGTTCTCCTGTCATTCAGGATTCATGGACTGATATCCTCCTCACCACTCCTCAAGACTGATATCCCCTTCATCTCCAAGGATTTCTGATGTGTGGAAGAATGCATGGCAGGAATCCCATTTCTGATTATTCCACTGGGGATTGCAGACAGCAGAACCAATGTGACTAATATAAGAAATGAACTCTAATTTCCCAGTGCAATTTGGCTGTGTCCTGCAAGACCACTAAATAATTCTTATTTAACATGTGCAACTATTCTGTGGCTTCAACATGATGCACATACATACATTTCCTTACAGTTTCTGCCATTGATTCTACAAATTGCTCTAAGCATAATATGCTTTTAACTTGAACATTATCTGTGGCATGGAATTATGGGTTGTTTTCACAAATGGCTAAACAAATTGATGGGACTTCGTGTGCTTAGTGTTCTTAGATGTTTGGTTAATGGAGTCTCCATTGTTGCTTTCTGGGGGGAGGGGGGTTATGGATATGGGAGGAGGGTCGGTTGGGGAGGCAGAGGGTAACTCCCTTGGTATGAGCGGGGCTCCTATCCGAGTAGTGTGGGGTAGGGGGAGGTATGGCGGTAGGAGTATGGACCAGTGTTACAAGGGAAGGCGAGATCGATGCTTAATACCTATCTCTCCTTCCAGTCCCTCTCCTAACCAAAGGGACCTGAGGGTCACTCCAGCCGTACCACAAACCCTGTCTCTGCTCCTGTGCAACGCCAGGTCCATCAAGAACAAGACCCACATTCTGCATGACCTGCTCGAGGATAACAACTGTGACCTGGCATGCATAACCGAGACCTGGCTTGGGCCTGAAGGGGATGCTGTGTGGGTTCAGGCCCTCCCTTTCGGGTACTCGGTGAAGGACCAGAACAGGTTAGGTGGGCAGGGGGGGTGCTGCCTTGGTGCATAAAACATCTTGTCACTAACCAGGAACCATGTTCGTCAGACTTCCTATATCAAGTGTATTTATCTGACCCTGAAGGCTAGAGACAGTCTAGAGATTCTGTTGGTCTACCGGCCACCCCGTGCGCTAACCGACTCCCTTAACGAGCTGACACAGTTGGTCTCGGAGCTGGTGTTGGAGTCTCCCAGGAGACTTTAACATCCCCTTTGCGGCCAACGATGTTCCATCCGGTGCGGCTCGGGAATTCATGGATACCATGACAGCCATGGGCCTGTCTCAGCTAGTTACAGGTCCAACGCATTCTGCGGGGAATACACTCGATTTGGTTTTCTGTATGGACATGGAAATTCCGTGGGAGGAAATTACTAATATTTCCGCCCTGTCATGGACGGATCATTAGTTGGTAGAGGCAAGCATCAAGACATCAACCCAGATCCCCCGGGGGTGGTGGACCTATTAGAATGGTCCACCCTTGAAGGCTGATGGAACCTGATAGGTTCCAAGAATCCCTAGAGGGATATATGGTTGGAAGTGACGGCGACACTGTTGATGCCCTAGTTAACACCTGGGATACAGATCTCTCCAGGGCTATACACAGTATCGCTCCCAAGCGCCCTCTCAGGCCTGCTTCCAAAAAGAAGCCCTGGTACACGGAAGATCTCCGAGCCAGGAAGCGGGTTCTGCCATGGCTAGAGCACGCCTGGTGGAAACACCAGTGTTTATCCGACAAGGCTCTTGGAGGACTACGGAGAGGCGATACAAGCAGCTAAGAATTCGTTCTATGCTGCTCGTGTCGCGTCCGCGGAGTCGCATCCAGCAGAGTTGTTCAGGGTAGTGAGGGAGCTAACTCAGCTCCCTCCTGCCCCGAACCAGATCCTTGAACCTACAAAGGCCTGCTGTGACCAATTTAACAACTTCTTTGTGGATAAAATCTCTCGGATAAACTGAGGTCTGGATGCCAGTGTTAAAGCAGAATCCAGAGCAGAGGCGTCCAGAGCTTCTGTGGACTTGGTTGTACTGGATCAGTTTGAGTCTGTTAGTACCGAGGATGTGGACAAGATCCTTAGAAGTGCTAGGAAAACAACCTGCTCTCTCGATCCCTGTCCCTCGTGGCTAGCGGCATAGGGGGGACCGGCTGTAACATCATTGTTACATCGGATTCTTAATACATCTTTGAGGGAAGGACAGATTCCCGATAATCTTAAATTGGCCATCGTAAGACCTATACTAAAAAAGCCCTCCCTTGACCCCCTGGTTCACAACAACTATCGGCCAGTTTCGCTGCTGCCATTTTTGGGGAAGGTGATCGAGAGGGCGGTTGCGATCCAGCTTCAATCGATCTTGGATGAAACGGATTATCTAGACCCATTTCAAACCGGTTTTCGGGCGGGCTACAGGGTTGAGACTGCCATGGTTGCCCTGGTCGATGATCTCCGTCTGTGCATCGACAGGGGGAGCGTGTCCCTGCTGGTGCTCTTGGACATCTCAGCGGCTTTCGATACCATCGACCATGGTATCCTTCTTGAACGCCTAGTAGAGGTGTGAATCGGAGGCACTGCGCTCCAGTGGTTCTGGTCCTACCTTTCTGGGAAGTTCCGAACGCTGGGGGACATTTGCTCCGACAAGAGGGACCTCAGATCTGGGGTCCCTCAAGGAGCTATTCTGTCCTCCATGCTTTTCAACATTTACATGAAACTGCTGGGAGAGATCATCCGGAGGCATGTGGCGCGGGGTTATCAGTACGCTGATGACACCCAAATAGTCTTCTCTATGTCTCCGACTGATGCAGTGACCAGGGATGGCGTCACTCCTCTTGTAGCCTGTCTGGAATCGGTAATGGGCTGGATGAGGGAAAACAGACAGCCTGAATCCAGAGAAAACAGAAGTAGTCGCTATAGGTTCTCCCGGCCCTGGGATGGTGGTGGTTCCACCTGTCCTGAGCGGGCTCACGCTTCCCGTAAAGGACACTGTATGCAGCTTGGGGGTGCTCCTTGATTCGTTGCTCCATCTTACTTCTCAGGTGGATGCGACGGTCAGGAGCACCTGTTTTAAGCTTCGGCTGTTACGCCAGCTGCGTCCCTACCTGGACCGGAGGGACCTTGAAACTGTAGTACATGCTCTGGTAACCTCTCGATTGGACTTCTGCAATGCGCTCTACATGGGGCAGCCTTTGTATCACACTCGGAAGCTGCAATTAGTACAGAATATGGCAACACGGCTGGTCACTGGTGTTCCCAGGGCCTGCCATATAACACCGGTACTGAAAGATCTCCATTGGCTGCCTATTCGCTTCCGGGCTCAGTACAAAGTGCTGGTTATTACCTATAAAGCCCTAAATGGCTTGGGCCCAGAGTACCTGAAGGATCGCCTCTCCTCATACAATCCGCCCCGCACACTCAGATCCACCGGGCAACAGTTACTAAGAGTTCCAGAGGCCAGATCATCAGCCACCATGAAGAGGGTGTTTTCCTTCTTGGCCCCTAGCCTCTGGAACTTGCTGCCCATTCGGCTCCACTCGGCCGCCTCTCTTGCCCAGTTTAAAAAGGGGTTAAAAACACACTTATTCGGGCAGGCTTACCCCTGATATTCCTCTCCGTGTTGTTATTTCTCCCTCATCCTCCCCCACTGTGAGCTGATTTGGCATATTGCTATTGTACTGCTGTATTGATATTGTTATTGTTTATTTTTGGAATGTTTTTAATTGTTGTATATGTTGTGCACTGCCCTTATCATTGGAAGGGTGGTATAAAAATAAAGATTTTATTATTATTTATTTATTTATATACTGCAAAAGTCTTCCCCTGGGTTTCTGAGTTTGGAAACTATTGTCTTGAATCATTTGTTTGACCATTGTTCTATATCCTATGAGGGGGTATCCAAAAGTTTTAATGATCACCTTTAAAAAAAATTGGCAGAAAGTTTGTTTTCATTTGTAGTTGTTAACTTATCTCTATGTAGTCACTATCTTGATTTATACATTTTTCCCAGTGTATCTTTACTCTCCAAATACCTGATATTGCAGAAGCCTGTGCCTGATGAGGATTTTACACTTTATTTTTACAAAATAAAGGATGCAATGAGTTGATTTTCTCACCAACTTGCACTTAGGGACCAATTATGACACTGACAGAATTTCATCAATACGCCATAATACCTTCCGGGTGATAATTATTACTTTACGATACCCCCTCGTAAGGCGCAAGCTGCAGACTTCTACAATATCAGGTATTTGGAGCTTCAAATGTGGTTCTCTAGGGAGGGAGAAAATCTTCGTTATTTTTGTTGGTCAGTAACATATGTTATTTAGACAGCAGTTGGGAAAGAATTTTTTGTCAGTTTCTTAAAGAAAAATCACCTCCATGGTATCTCATCACTTAAATTACTCCTTCTATGAAAAACAGGAATGATGTCAGATAGATCTGAAAATACAGATCCCTTTGCAGTCACTTTCTATTGACAATTTCAGAGACTGATGGATGTAATTTTATCCCCTCACTTTGAAACTCAGCTATTGCACAGTTTAAAAATGTGTGTTGTGTTTTGCCATTTTTTCTCTTTCTTCTGTCTTCCAAAGAAATCTGTGTAAATCATGACTGTCTTCATTGTTTCTATAGATTTTTTCTTTGTTCCAAGTATCTTGGTAACTGGTTTCTTGGATATATGTTTTGAAGAGGGGGAATTTCAGCACTATTCAGTTTATTTATATAATTACAGATACTTTTCTGTCTTCTTCCACATTTCATTGGACTATGAAGGATAATATCATAGCTTATCTTTGTCCATTTTTTTGTAAAACCAATCAATCAATCAACCCATTGTCACCTATATCCAACTGAGTTTTGCTTGTATTTAGCCTAAGTTCAAATTTGCTTCAAAATATCAATTATTATTATTATTATTATTATTATTATTATTATTATTATTTCTATGTCTCGCCTTTCCATCAGATCAAGGCAGGATTACAGCAATGAAATACACACAATACAATCGATAGAATAATAAAAATAAAAACCTAATACATTAACATATGCACACAATACAATATCAATAAATAGTTCACAGTATCACCTATACATAACATCAATTTAACTCATGCAATACAATATCAATGGGCAATCCACAATATAAACATAGTCAATTACAGTTACAATACAATTACAATAAGCATAGGTCAATCAGTTACAAGTCCTCAAGTCCTCCACAGGGTGGGAAAGGTGTTCTCGTGCTGGTGCTGTTGGGGGGGGGGGAGTCCGGCAGGCTGGCATTTTATGGAGCGCTGCTCACACTGGTGCTCTGCCCCTCCCAAAGTCCTCTGCAAGGCAGCAAAAGGTGTTCAGGCACTGTTGGGGGGGAGATCTGGCAGGCCAGCATTTTATGGAGCACTGCTCCCACCAGCGCTCCGCCCCTCCCAAAGTCCTCCACAGGTGGTAAAAGGTGTTCTGGCACTGGTGCTGTTGGGGGGAGTCCGGCAGGCCAGCATTTTATGGAGCACCACTCCCACTGGTGCTCCGCCCCTCCCAAAGTCCTTTGCGGGTGGCAAAAGATGTTCCGGTGCTGGCGCTAAATATCCCAGATGTTCTGACCTCTCCTCCTCCTCTCTCAGGATGCTGCTTCAATATGAACTTGAATTCTTTTAAAACAATGTCTATATATATATATATATATAGAGAGAGAGAGAGAGAGAGAGAGATTAAATTGGTTATTGGCATACCAAAAATAAATTAAATTAATTAAATTCACCATAACAGCTCAAAATTTTCAGAACACACTGACTCTCAGCCAAGGGAAAACACATATTATTTGTTGTTGTGTGCCTTCAAGCTATTTATGATTTATGGCTACCCTAAGGGAAACCTATCATGGGGTTTTCTTTGCAAAATTTGTTCTTTGCAAGAGGTGGTTTGTCTTTGCCTTCTTCTGAGGATGAGAGAGTGTGACTTGTCCAAAGTCACCCAGTGGGTTTCCAAGAATAAGCAGTGATTGAAGCCCAGGTCTCCAGAGTCATAATCTAGGGCTCAGACCCCTACACCACACTGGCTCTATAGCACAGATTATATCTGATTAAAATCTGTTCACTCCAAATGTGAGAGGGGAAAAGGTCACTGGGTAACAATAAAAAGAATTCTAAATAAATAACAGAACAATCCTGTGGATGTCTCCTGGAAGGTAAGTCTCACTTGGATCTTACTCCTAAGTTATTAAGAGCTGCAGCCTCATGTGAACATTAGATAGATAGATAGATAGATAGATAGATAGATAGATTCAAGAATAAAAAGGTGAAAGTACTGCATTTACCTCATGCATCTTGATGTATTCAGGAAAAGAATATGGAGAAACAGAATGGTTCCAAATTGGCAAAGGGGTCAGGCAAAGCTGCATGCTATCACCTTATTTCTTCAACCTGCATGCAGAAAATATACATGCATCAGCCTTAGATTCAGAGGCAGAAGAAATGAAGATCAAGTGAAGGACATTAACAACCTAAGATATGCAGATAACATGATACTAATGGTAGAAACCAAGAGGGACCTAGAACTGGAAAAGGTGAAGGAAGAAAGTGCCATGATAAGGTTAATGCTGAGCATGAAGAAAACAAAAATAATGGCCACAGAAGATTTATAAGAATTCCTCTTAGATAATGAGAAAATTGAAAGAGTCAAAGAGTTTTCATACCTTGGTTTAAATATCTGCCACAATGGAGACAAGAAGTCAGAAGAAGATTAGGACTGGGAAAGGCAGCTATGAAAGAACTGGAAAAGATCCTAAAATGTATAGATATAACTCTTAACACTAAAGCGAGGATAGTCCAGGCCATTGTTTTCCCCATCACCATGTACAGATGGGAGAGCTGAACAGTAAAGACAGCTGATATAGGGAAAATCAACTCATTTGAGGTGTGGTGCTAGAGAAGAGTGATGAGAATGCCATAAGGGCCAAGACAAACAAGTGGGTAATAGAACAGATCAAACCAGACCTCTCCCTGGAAGATGGTGACAAAATTGATACTGCTGTATGTTGGCCACATCAGGAGAAGGCACGACTCATTAGAAAGGACAACGGTGCTGGGAAAGGTAGAGGGCTGTAGAAAGTGAGGAAGACCACATGTTAGGTAGGGTCTTTACAGACTGCCCAAAAAGGGTGGTCTGAAGTCTGCTTTTTTGCTCCAGACCTTCGCCACAGCAGCTAGATGCTGTGATGAATGTGCACAGTGAAAAAGGAGTGGGGAAACCCCCTCCTTTTTAGCATCACAGTTGCGATGCACTAAACAGAAAAGGTACCATTAAGCACATTTACACCATAGCAACTATGCAGTTCTGTATAGAAGTTGCACACTTGCTACAGCATCATTACGCACACCATCTAAACGGCGCTATGTAATGACGCCTGCATCGTTACGTGCTAGGGCTCGAGAGCAAACAAATGCTGCATGCTCCCTAGCCCTAATCATGGCGTGGGGATTGCCCTTTTGGGCCGTCCATACCGTGCCATAGATAGACTTGATCAGGGCCTGAGCAGAGCAGTTTAGGACATGGGGTCTTGGAGATATCTCACTCACAGGGTTGTCATAAGTCGAGGTCAACTTGAGGGCAGTTAATAACAACAAGTGCACTAATTACCTTAACAATTTTGCCACTTAACAGTGTCCAAGTATTCATTGTGTTGAAGGGTCTATAAAAATAACATCTATTAGTCACTGTTCCAGAGAATGAGAACAGCCAGCATTATATCATCTGTCAGATCCAACAACACAAGGTCACAAATTCAAGGTTACTTAGAGAAACTCTAATATACTGGTTTCAAATTAATCATTTAAGACACTTAGCTTCTTATTTTTACCTCCCTAAGAAGATTGTTGGATCTCCTACAGCATTAAAAAATTACCTATTAAAATGTGAACAAGGGTTAAGGATCAAAAACATGTTCTTCACTGATTTTATTGTACAGATTTCATAGGAAAGCCATTCCTAAAGTGATAATATTTGTCTAGGTCTGGATCCCTTTTTCATAATTGTATATACAGTTTGATTGTAATGGGAGGTTGTTTTATGGGGAGGTGCAATTGACGGGCAATGTTATGATCTGTATGCTTGGATGACTTGTGCATGTCTACACTGGCTGCCTAATTGGGGCCAGTTTGGAGTACTATGCTTACATTGGCTCTAATATGCAATGGTGATCACAAGTACCAGGTTGAATCCAGTATGATGCCTCATCGCTGTGTGTATGAGTCAATGAGGCTGACACCACACTAACCTGGGTGGCCTGTCCCCTTGAACCTAGTGCCTGGCCTTCAAGAGCCTGGCCAGTGCTGTCACTTCTTCTGAGGATGGAAATAGAAGCCCTTATTCCTTGTTGATCACATTTGTGGTCAGCCATTTTTGTCCTCTGCAGAAGAAGGAGGGCATGAAAACGCTTTACAGGGAGCTCCTGCCCATGAGGGTTGTGGTGGTGGAGATGGCAATTCCAAAAACAGGTCATACCCTTTCCCAGCTTGGAAGGGGGAAATCATAGCTTTGGTGTGTAAAGAGTGGATTAGGCTAAATTGGGCCCAATCCAGCAGTTCACACACAAAAAAGCTCAAGATCACTCAAGTGTTTCTGGGAAACACTGTTTTTTTCCCCTGACCTTGCTTAATTCAGAATGAAGCCAGATTACGGACTATATATTTATGGCTGTACATTGTGAGAACTGCCAGCACCATCTTCAGGGTGAGTTTGGCATGTTTCACAGGTGTAAACAAACCCTTGTCTCCTTTGGTGAATGGGGTGTTAATTTACAGATGTTTATGAAAATAATAATAATAATAATTCTATTCCTTCTCCCCTATACAGCTATTTGCAACTCTCCGAAAGATTTTCTGAAATATGTTATTCCCCCAGCACTTAGCTTCAGAAAACTGTATGCTCACTCTAATCTACATGGTAACACACCTTCTCGAAACAAAGAAATGGATTAACTGAAATTTGCCAAGGGCTTGTGAACTCAGACTTAACTGCAAACCACATTCTTGGAGAATGTGGGGATATCATATGGGTGGAGGATAAAAATTAATCTTCTATAAACTTCCTTAGGGGGACTGAGTGTGGACTCACTAAAACCACATGGCTAAGGTTGCTTTGGTCTGATCTTCATGTTACTGTCATCTTGTCTCTTGTGGATATGGAGATGACCAGGGGAATGGGAGGAGCCCATGTTACATGCCAGTAAACTGTGACATTCAGATGCATTTCAAAAGTAGCTAAAACCATTTATTTATTTTTCAGGAATGGGGAATTAAACTGTTACTTTTAAAGAACTGGAACTATAAGTGGAACTAATTGTTTTTGAAAGCATTGGGACTATAACAATATCTTTTCAAACTCTGCTGTTTAGTCTATACTGAGCTTCCATGCAAGGTCCTTGTAAGGTTTCACATGAGTGGGAACTAGGGAATTAACTGCAGCAATCCACTCATTACACCAAACCATAGTCTAGACTCCAGACAATACTGTCTGGTGGGTGGCTGCTTCACAAGGCAATGATTTCCCTCCCTGTCACAGCGAGGCAGGACCATGCTAGACATGATGCTAGACATCACAATGGGCTTGTGCTCCCTACCACTCTGGCTTCTTTGTAACTTGGTTTGGCCTATTCACCCTTTACAGGTTGCTTTGGTTTGGGTTGTCATATTTGCATTCCACTCTGGAAAGTTTAAGATGGAGAATATTTTTCACTTACTCTATGTTGTAAAGGAAACTTTGAGGAAATTGGCTTATGTGATGTTCTTAAACAGACAGTCATTTCAGCAGGCTAGTACATGGATGCTCTATCACAGGAAACAGGAGCACCCAAGAGAATGCTTAGGTCAGAAGAAGAGGTTGTGACCTGCCCTGTGATGAGTATGGTGGTACATATGTGGGGCTTCTCAAGGGAAGGAGTCTGGGACATGGGGGTCCTTTCTGCTATGGAATGTATAAAGAGGTCCAATACTATTATTAACCTCCATTGTTTGTAAGATTCTTCTCACAGATCTTTGTTAGAAGACAATAAAGTTGCCTCAATGACCCCCTCTAATGCCCAATTAAGCTTCCATACTTATGGTCAGAGCTCAGGTAAACTATGGTTTCAAATATCCCCCCCCCCCTTTTCCAGGACTCAGCTTCAGAAAACTGTATGCTCACTCTTGAAACAAAGAAATGGAATAACTGAAATTTGCCAATGGCTTGTGAACTCAGACCTAACTGCAAACCACAGTTAGAAAAAGATGTTAATTACAAAGTAGTGTCAAAATGTAAATTTGATATACTGGTTAGACAGTAACCTTGAAAAACCAAGGTTTACAGCCTGACAAAAATTGAATGGAATCATAATACCCAGCATCAGGATAGAAGGGAAAAAATCCACATCACAACTGAATTGGATCAAAGGACAGTTTTTTACTTAATCTGTAGAGAGAATGGCAATGAATAGTAAACCTTGGTCTGGAGCATAGATTAGGATTTGAATTTTCTTGGCTGTATCACAGATCAGTTCCCTCTTTACTTGGACTTGTTGAATTTAACAAGAACCACTGAGAACAGGACTGTTGTTATATAGATGTAGACCAGCACTGAGTTTCATGATACATTATGGCATGAATTTATGTCAGAATCTAAAAACTAATTTAGTTATATGTATAAAAGCTAGGCTGAAAGCAATGATTTTAGAATGATCTGAACAAAGTCCAAATTAAAATGAACATAGGGTTCATACACCAAATTGGAGGATGGTGTAAATGGGAATGAATTCACATAATAATGTTTCTAGAAGGCACAATCACTATAAACGAAGGAAAAGAAGTAAAACTGCAGGACTGATAAATTTCATATATGTGATTACTTTTAGATATTTATTTTCAGAGCTTCCAGATACCCATCTTCAATTCCAGGAGATGTCAGCAGAGCATTATGAGTTTGGAATATGCAACTCCAGCCAGTTTTACAGTATTTTTTAAAATACCAGAAGTGGAAATCTCTATATTAAACAGTCATGCTCATGAAAAAAAGATGGTGCCTGGAAGTATTACTTGCTCCTCTGATCTCATCACTGACATTGGTAATGGAAGGCCAGAGTTTTTCAGTTGCACTTTGATCTAATGAATTAGTTGAAGGATATTGAAACATAACTTTGGAAAAAACGGCCTCAGATCTTACTGCCAGCAGGAACGGGATAAGTAAAATAAGTCCACTTTGAAGATCATAGCAGGATTAAAGACAAATTGAAGGAGGAAAGTCCTGGGCAGACAATATTTGCCCTATTTGGATTTTGACAAAGGAGTTGAATAAATGACACCCCTATTGGGCTGAAAGAATATATCAAGGTGGAAAATGGTAGTAGAAGCTTTCCAAATAGTTGTATGAGTGAGAGAGATTATGCTCAAAATTGCACATAGTAGCCCTTTGTAGTCATTCAATAAGGTCATTCAGTGTAGTCATTCAATGTGGTCACCTCCAGTGTAGGTGGTTGCACTGGGACTGCAACATCAGAGCTGGATTTATGTATATTCAGCCAACTGTTTTAACCTTGGCATTCATGCCTGACATATAGAAATTAAAGATGAGTATCCACTTAGAAAAAAAAAGGTATCATTCCTAATTCAGAGTTAAAGTAGGTGAATACACCAGGTTTCAAAGCATGCAAAGCCCTGAATGTGGCTGGACGAATCTGTCAATTTCAGTTTTCCCCTCATTTGAGTGTCTTTACTCAAGTTTTTCTACCTGACATTTGAAAACATTTGCAAATGTTGATGAGTTCTTATAAACATGACAAACTGAATTGAAATGAATTGAAATTCTTGTCAATCTCTAATAGCAGAAGTGACCTTGTTTTTTCCTGTTAGACACAAATTATTATCAAATGTCAGTGGACATATCTGGTAGGGACATAACATTCTGTCAAACACATAACACAAAAAGCAGCTTACATTGTTCCTTCCCTTGTTTGGAAATCATAAAATGATTGTCAATTGGTACACACACTTATTGATGAAACTATATCATGTATCTCTGGATGAATCGTTATGATTTGAGAAAGACTAAATAATCTAAATAATCTAATGAAAAAAGCCAGCTGCTTTGGTATTTGTACTGGGAGCAGAACTAAGTTTGACATCTGCAGAAAGATTAACCACCACCTCTTTGAACAGACAACTCATTTAAAAGAAATTGATGAACATAGTATGAAATTCTAAGGTATCCAACCTGTCTGCTGTTATCTACAATAACATATCCTATCAAGTTGCTTAGAATAGAAATCCTAAAGAAAGTCCCATAAGCACACCTCTCCCCATTTCAAGCAGTAAAAAAATATAATAAAACGAAGGAAATAATAAATAGCTGCTGTTCCATGATAGCCAAAATTTGCTACATAAGTGACAGTTTCATTCTAATGATATGACCAATCTGTTATGTATGCATTTGTTCACATATGTATAAGAATGAAACCTTGGTCTGGGGAATTTATCATTAGCTCAAATAGAGGAGCGGTCTCTAGTCCTATGTTTACGAAGATAGCCAAGGTTATAATAGGTCAATAGGGAGAAGTGTTATGAAAACTGACTACCGATTATTATTCATACACACATAAGACAATCATACACTCACCCAAGAACTCAAGAATATAGTAAGAAGAGGCCTTCTGGTGGTCATATTCACCTGTATTGTGATGATCCAGGGTGTGGATTGATGAAGACTATGCAGCACGGAGGGGAAGGGGGGAAAGCAGCTAGAGGATGGGAACTATATCAGAACTCAGACAGATGTGGCGTCTACCTGGATTCTAACACAGAACACTGAACAAAGGATTTAGGGGACCTTATATAAGACAAAACCTAGCGTCAGGCAAAGAGTTATTTATTATACTTCGAAGCAAAAATCAGATCTACGTATTAAAGATTGCTTGATCTATAGACAGTCTCCAAGGTGAGAATGGTTATCCGGTGGCTCTGGCCTGGCGGAACATCCTGGGCCATAAATCTGCCCAAAGATGTGAATGACTTCCCTGATGGCAACACCAATCTTTGCCTTTTGATCTATGTTTCAATAGTGTATGTGAGCCTTTGCCTTGCATCCATGGAGGACTCCAACATCACCTCTCCCATCAGCCATACACACTAAGGATTTTAAGGCTCCAAAGTTCATAACATATTAGTCTGTTCCATCCTATTTCCACATTCATCAGTGATTTAAAAGAAAGAACTCTGCAGAACACAGTATTTAAGAATCTAAGAATATGGTATGATCTTAACATTAAATAATCATTTCTTTACAAGCAGAGGTAATGGAAATAATTAAACAATTTGTTTAACTGGGTGAATAAATACATCATTCTCTCTTACATCTTACAATCTTTCTTTTACTTGGCCCTGTAATGAGCCCTATAGGGTAAGCTTCTTCTATGTCAGCCCCAGAGAGAAAAAATAATCAAAAATATTTGGAAAGTGGTTGAATAATGAACTTCTCACATGTCAGGAAAACATGATGAGGAAACTTCTAAATGGATGAAAATCTTCATAGTGTGGGAGTTGTTCTGCAAATAAATAAATAAATAAATAAATATAAAATAAAAAATAAAAATGCACAGAAAACAACATTTCTTCATAAAAGATAGTGCTTTCTTTGTAGGATATTTGATGTGCTCCATAGTATAACTCTCACATTACAAATTATCCTTGAAAATGCAGTTTTTTGTGATACATTGAAAATGTGCCACAGTGAAGAAGAAAAAAACATTATTAATATTATTTTCTTACTTGTGAGAATATACTGTACATGCCTAGCACTGGAATGCTGCTAGAAACTTGGGAAGAGTGTAAGAAATTTGTTAAAGAAATCAATCAAAACCCATTTATTCTGACATGATGAGCCATGTTACCATTTTCCTCCTCAGTGGCTTTATACAGAGTTGGCCATTGGAGTCTGAGCATTCAGTTTTATAATTACATGGAACAAATCCAGAACAATTACATGGCCAAAGTACACTAAGTGGCTGCCTAGTGGATTGGAAGGAAGATGCCCGGAGAGCGTTCATGCTTAACATCTACTGCTTTATATAATTCAACCTACCATTTTCTTCTGTTTTACAGATGTTTCCTATTTCCTTTGTTGCTGCTACCCTTCAGAAAACATCACACCAAAGAAAGTGCATGATTTGATTGGTTATCATGGATCACACTCAAGTTCAAGACACTTGTTTATGATTATTTCAATCAGTCTGGACTTTGACATTTCAAGAAACAGATGAAATTACAAGGATGAATTCTGCATCATGTTTTTAAGGTATTTTTTGGTGTACTGACAGAAATATTACTTCTGAAACAGGACAACTTGGAAACACTTAGCTGGAGAAAGTTATAGATTCATTACAGAGGTCAATGTGAAGCTTCTTATGATGAAATTGGGTGACAACACTGGACACCAAGATAAGTGATTCAGATTGCATCCTCAGCCAGTCCTTGAGAGGTAAACACAAGACACTCTCCTTCAAACTCCCTGGAATTTGTAAGGTTCAGTAAAAACCTCATGCCTACCCCAAAAGCAGGTTCTTTTACAACCTCCAGGTCCCTAAAAGATGTTCTAGAGCCTACTACAATGGGGTGCTAAGGTGTACACCAAGCTGTTCTTTACCCCCCATTCAGGCCACAGATAAGGGACAAGGGACAATCCATACACGCCTTTCTGTAAGCCGAACATGTATTGTCAGCAGGTGAAGCACTTATGGCCCTTCCTACCTCACCCTTTCAAGTATTGATACGGCATCACTGCTGGGTTGGGGGTTGCACCAGGAGCCAGTTGTCTAAAACGACACATATGTTGGCAGGAAAGGGCATCAGTGACTTCATTGTTGACCCCATGGCTGGTCCGATGGCAGTAGTATTTATAATTAATTGATCACAGTCAGTAGTTCATTGTTGTTGTTCATGGTCATGAACAAAATGTCATGAATCAGATGTTTAAGGACAAATACACTAACTAACCTCATGAGCCATGGGGACCTGGGTGACAATTGATTAATGATCTGTACCGTTGCTGCATTGCCACACCAAAAATGAACATATGAGTTGGCAAACTTGTCTGCCCAAATGTGCACTGTGACCACTATTGGAAAGAATTCCAGAAAGGTGAGGTCTCTGGATAGGCCAGTGAGCATCCATTCAGTTGGCTATGACTGTGTACACCACTGGTCATTGAAATACAGTCCAAAACCATTGGAACCCACTGCATCTGAAGCAACTTGTAAAGCCCCGTGGAAGCCAAAAGGAGATACCATTGAAGGATTCTGGGAATGAAGGCCACATGCATAAAACTTATTTAATTTCACTGGTCACCCAGATCCTGTGATGAGGCCGAGAGACCACCAACTGTTGCAGCACATAAATGTCTATGGAGTGCGGGGCCCGAGGCAACTACCCTGCAGGCAAAGTTTAAGTGACCAATAAATTTCTGAAATTCTCTAAGGGTAGCTTTGTATATATACAAGAACAAACAAAGCCTTTCCCTAATGTTGGTTAATTTATCATTGGGGAGTCTGGAACACTGTTGTATAGTATCAATCTCTATCCCTAAAAACTTTAAGCAGGGACTCTGTCTTTTCATGAGCTAGTGTGACTCCTAAGTCATGAAGTGTCACATCAGAAGGGCACATTGACTAGACCCTGAACTGCTACAAACAGACAATCATCTAAATAATGTACTATCCCTGAAGACTGGATTTTATGAGCAACACCCATTCCAGAAAAGGTACTTAAGGCTTCAAATGCTGAGCAGGATATAGAACAGCCCATGGGGAGGGCTCTGTCCATATAAAATTTGTTCCCTGATGAAAATCCGAGCAACTCAAAGTCTTGCAGGTGAACCAGTAGCAATATGAAGGTGAATTTAATATCACATTTTCCAAGCAATGTTGTGAAGTCTTTACTATGCACAGTGGCCAGTGAAGGATGAAAAGAAGTGTATTGTACTGAGCAGAACTCCTGAGGTATGTTGTTAACTGAACCCCATCAACTAAATGACAAATGGTGAATTAACCTTTTTGGGTACAATGCCTAATGGGGACATCCTGAAGTTCAAAATGGGGGTTGATGAGTAGGGACCTAAAACTCTCCCTTCATCCAGCCCTTTTTTTATCCTAGCCCTAACTACATCCTCTAAACCTACTAAGGAATGCAAATTCTTTGAATGATAAGGTCTACGGTAGCCAAGAAATAGGATGTGAAAACCACCACGAAAGCCCTTCTTCAGATAGTCTGCTGCTGGCCAGTTGGGGAATATAAACAGCAGCTTGACTAGAATGGAAACTGCATTCAAGAAATCAGGAGAAGGATTAGAACTAGGAAGAAGATTTGTGAAAGAACTAGACAAGATTCTAAAGTGCAAAAATACTGAAAATTAAAGTGGGGATTTTCCACACCATCATATTTCCCATCACCAAGTATGGATGTGAGATCTGTACAGTGAAGAAAGCAGATAGAAAATCAACTATTTCAGATATGGTGCTGGAGAAAAGTTCTGTGGATACTGGGGACAGCTAAAAAGACAAACAAATGGGTAGAAGATGCTCCAGAAGTATTTCTTTCAAATAATTAGAAGACAAATATTTGACCCATTAGATACTAGTTATGTTAAAGCAGATCCAAGCCATGCTCTAGGGTAAAACAAATAAATAAGCAAATAAATAAAAAATAAGCCCTGTTTGCTTTGCCCCAAGCAGGAAAGTGGGCTTGGAGATGTCTCATCCACCATGAGTTGGGGACAACTTGAGGGCAGTTATCAACAACAACAAATTAAAGGCTTCAGATTTTGTAGATTTATGGTTCATAGACAATGACTCTTGGTCTGGATAATGATTCTCAAGTTCTGGCTCTGTAACATTCTTTTAACAAATTAACTTTGACCTTGAAGCTAATCTGATAAACATCAGACAATAAATAGAAGTGTCCTGAGTGCTTTTAAGTACCCGTTGCAAAGAATACCTTTGCTTGGCTCTTTACAACCATAATGGCTTTGTTGCCATTTTAATGCTGCAAACATCCAGCTATGTAATTGAATAATTAAAATCTGAATTGGGGGATTCACCTTCAACCTCCACTTCTCTAGGACAAGATAATAATGATGTATGAGGAGAAATTGAAGCTGAACATATGAAGAAGTGATTATTATCACCCAGATGTTGATTACTGCTTATTCATTCATGAACTGAATGTCAGCTGCTTGCAATTCAATGCAATTCAAAAAATCCTGAATACTTTAATTGGCTTCCACTCTGTGGACAAGCTGCCTAAAGAAATATCATCAATTGTTATCTAATTCTTCTTCAACATGAGCTTCAGATGCAAACATAATTTTCTCAGCAGAACATTAGAAATAGGCAGTTTACCCACAATGCTCTTTTCTGAAATGAAGTCTCACTGTTCTCATAACAATCTCATACAGCAAAGAAGTTTTGTGCCATATGGTTTACAGACCCATCTGTGTACCCCAAGGAAAGGCTTGACTTTCATCACAAATGAAAACTTGTTTTGTGAAAGGTTAAAGAGGCAGAAATATCTATATCTGTATCTCAAAAGCTTTTGACTGATTCTCTAAAACTTTGTTTTCTAGCTGTTCATGTCAAATACTTGTTTCTGTTATTGGAGAAGGCTTTTAACTTGAGGGGAAGTTATAAACTTCTAAATGCACCAAACAAATTGAATCTGTGACAACATACTGTGGGTGGTATTGGCAAAGTGCTTAAGGGACAAAAAAGTTTCATTTACTTATGCAGTACTTTCCATAGGGCTTGCCAGTGTTCTCTCTAGGAATGAGTGATTTTTTTTCTAAATTACATTTTAATGCGAATTTACAAAAGTTACAATTCCTGAACCATAATACAGTAAGATATCCAAAATGCATACTTTTCTGAAATGTTCACAGGTGTTGGGGATGAAGGGTGTGTACACAAAATGCACAAAGGTCAATATGTGCTCAAAAAATATGAAGACATTTGAAAGAGTGGACAAAAAATTACAGATTTTTTGAAAAATTTCCAGAAAGTGTTTTAGTCAATATAAACATTGCTTGAAACAAATGGGTACAGTTAAAAATGTATATACAAAAATCATACATTTAAGCATTTCTTAAGAAGTTTGCACACTTAACTATACAAACTTCTTATGCAAGCTAAAAATGAACAAATTATGCTATCTAGTATGGAATTGGAACAGAGTGAACTTAGCAGTGGTAAAATGAGAATGCTGATGAAATCAATACCATAGAAGAATTGTCCCCATGGTTCTTCTTTCTTTAAAAGTAGTAGTTACTGTATGGCTTAGTAGGAATTTTGTTCACATAGGTTGGGCTGCTGCTGCTGATTTCACAGTGATAATTTCTTATCACTTTAAATTATAGTATGGCGAACACAATGTATACTTTTAATTATAAGGCAGAAGTTATTTTAAAGATTGAAAAAGAAAGCAATGAAGCAATTGAATCTTGAATAACAAAGCAATCCAGTCTATATGTGATTAAGGTAAATATCACAACAGCCAAATATGACCTCATTGAAAATAAGCACAGTCGCCTCATCTGCTTAAGTTATATAGCAGGTGGTTTGGGTAGTAGGCATTCACCTAAAGAGGCTGACACATGAGATCACTGTCCAGTTCCTTGAATGCATAATTCAATGCAACTATAGCATGTAATTCAAAATAGTTGGTCTCTACATGTGTAAATGAAACACAGTGGGTTTTTATTTTTTATTTTTAAAGATGCACTCAGTCATTCTTTCCATCAGCAGCTAAAGACCTTTTGCTGACCAACTAGGGAACTAACAAGACCAGACACAGAGAACTGGGTTATAAATGGACAACTTTGGTCCAATACAGTCAGCCCAAAAGTGGTGTGGCGGCGGCGATACTAGGGTTCCAGACCACGCAGCAGCTGCGCAGTCCGGAACCCTAGTATGTAACGTGTCCCATCCACACAGGCGCTGCAATGATGACATTGCCGCTGTGTAGCATCTGCACGTCGCTGTGCATCACTGACATCATGAGTGTGCCAATGGTGTACTCATGACAAAAGACGGCTACCGCAAAAAGAAGAACCAGGTTCTTTTTACTGCAGAGGGCCACTGCATGATTTGGCGGCTGTGGCATCCTCCACAGCAGAAAGGGGTGGCTCCAAACCGCTTTTTTCAGGTGGTCTGTTGAGCCCCTTTATTTAACTTAGTCTATTTAACTGTTTTCTTCAAGCTCTGCAAAAAATAGGAGAGCAACCTATTGTGGGAGCAGCTGGGGCAGGTGGTAAGCTCCTAAATCACCTGCCCACTACCCTGAGCAAAACAACTGAGCCCCAAGAACAACTCAAGGTTGGGTTGTGCCCCAGGCAGCCCACATCCCAAACCCTAATCCAAAATCCTTTCACTTAACTCACAAGATTTAAGTGAGGGTTTATATTTTAGGCTAGCTCCAAGGCAAGCCTCTATTCCTACCTGTTTAGTCTCAGGATCTAAAGAGTCAGTTCCAGAGACCTAACCTTCACCCAAGAGGGTGCAGTAGGTTTCACTGAGCTATTATATCTTCCCCAATGTATGCTAGAAACCTATTTATGACCATACCCTAGCCAATTGTCAATGTCCCCAAACAACAGTGTGGGGTAGCAAAAATGGAAAGCAAAAATAGTCTTAGTAGGATGAAGTGTGAAAACAGGAGGCAAATCAACAACATGCAGGTGGCACCATATCATCAGAAGAAAATAAAAATGTGTAATGATTTTTGAGGAAAGTTATAGCATTGGGACTATGACTTTAAAGACCTGGGTTTGAATTCCTGCTTGGCCATGGAAGCCTACTGGGTGCTTGGTAAAATGGAAGGCAGCAGGAAGAAAAGATGACAGTAAACCATGCATTCAAGCAAGCTAGTCATGACATTGTGTTCACCAGACCTGAACAGGACAGTTGAAGACCAAGAGTCTCGGAAGTCTTGCCGTGAACACCTTCTTGTTCACTCACCACCTATCTCCTACTGAGGCACTGTTATCTTTGGTAGCATGTTTCAATAGTTTAACAGAGGCCAAGCAGTACTTCAAAACATGAATGAAGTTTATTTATAAAATAAAGAAACAAATATTGAAATATACTTAAAGCTTTGTTTGTCTTACTCCTTAGTTACAATTCCTTAAAAATAATACTACAGCCACTCAGGCAACCTTCTCCAATATTAAAGCCAAAAGCTTCCTTAACCTCCAGGCTTATTCTGAGCCTCTCTTTCTCAGACTCCCTCAAGCCTCTCTAGTCCCTACTAAACTTCTCAGACCCTTCCCTGGCCTATAACTATCCTATAAATGTTCCCACAGGAACTGCAAGAGCACACCCTCCCTCTGAAGATGTCTCTTCCCTCAAAACCTCAACAAAATAAAACCCCTTTCACTCCCTGTCAAGGCTCTTTTATAGCCCTGCCCAGCCAGCTTCTCATTGGCTGGACTCCTGGAGCTCTGTGATTGGCTGTTTCCATGGCCTGCTCACTACAGGTCTCTCATACACAGGACTGCCATAAATCCAAGTTAATTTGATGAAATATAACTACAAAAATTTCAAACTATAGCTTTACATGGTAGCATTGAAAGATATAGCCATGTTGGTCTGTAGAATCATAGAGAGATCTTGAAACACCTTTGAGACTAACTGAAAGAAAGAAGTTGGCAGCTCATGCTGCCAGCTTCTTTCTTTCAGTTAGTCCCAAAGGTGTTACAAGATCTTGAAACATATAGCTTTAAATGTATACATATGTACTTTTTTCTCTGTCTATTTCCTGATTACAGGATGATCTCAGAATCATCAAATCATTTAGATAAATGGCTTCAAAATTTGGATCCAGAGATCTTGAAGTACCTTAGTATGTTCAAATGAATTCTGAATTGTTAATGGTGTAACAACAGATTGTGATGGCAAACAATTGTCTGTATATATATTAAAAAAAAGAGATTGCATACCAATATTGATTCCCCCCCCCCCCCGCATTAGTCAAAACTGTTATCTGGTACAGAAATTGGAAGAAATGAGATGCAGTATGCATTGTCTTGGGCCATAGATTCTTCATTTACACATTCACGACTTCTCATCCTTTATGGGCACAACTTAGTGCCCATCATTTTGTATTATCAAAATTAGACTTCTGTTAGCTTCTGCCAGTCATTCCCATCTGATCATATTACTTGAATTTTTATGTTATATAAGAATTGGACTGTGAATTTGTTCAAATTGATCTTACACCCTCACTTGCCACTATTATTTTTGAACAATGTGTTCTCTCGTTTAAAGCGTGATTCAGAATTATAAACTTCCTTGAGTTCATGGGCATAAAGGCAACATTGTACAGAATGACACTACACATTTTCATTCAGAACTGAGTGTAGTGAAAAGACCCCAGAAACAGCAAACCCCGGAGACAGAAATAGCCAATCAACAAGCACCAGGTGACCAGCCAATTAGAAGCTGGCTGGGGGGGGGTTGGAGTTTTGGGCTGAGGAGAGGGATGCCACTGAGGGTGGTGCTCTCTAGGTTCCTGATGGGTCAGGTGTAGGTTAGGTTTTAGGGCAGACAGGGTCTATGGAGAGTCCAGGAGAGGGACTGATTAGGCTTTAGGTTGTAAGCCAGTTGATTTGAGCTGAGAGTATTTGGCAGATTGCCTGAGGGCTGAAGTATTGTGTCTATGTAACTGTGGTAACATAACTAAGAAGAAAGAAATGCAAAAGCTTTGAAAATAGTTTACTGATTACTTTGATGTTTGTTAATAAACTTCAGTAGTATTTTATTACAACTTGGCCTCTGTGAAATATTGTGGCACGCTACTAGAGACAACAAAGCCTCAGAAAAGATAGGCAGTGGTGGAGAAGATCTCCATAGAAGAAAAATACAATTGGTGGCAGCAAAGGGGAAGACAGGCATTCTGTGTGGGTGGACTGAAAGAGTCTGAGTAAGTGTCCACACCACCACACTGAGTTCTACTGTGTTCAGTGGATCTTAACTATCACATAAATGTGCATCAGACTGCAGCCAAAATGTTCTAACTAACATATATATGTAATTACAGAAAGTTCACCACCTTTTTCACCCTGAAAGAATCTTTGTGACAGAGCAGCAAAATAGAAATTCAATAGCATGAAGTAATGGGACTGTTTGGTAGAGCTTGAAATTAAACTGGCTTTTATTTTGTATTTGAATCTATTTCTCCACTAGATGGTGCTATTGGATAGGGAAATAAACCTAATCTGAAAAATGAGAAATTATTAAATATTACCTAAATCCAGCTTTAGGAATGAACTCAGTAACCCAACTTTATTCAGATACAGCCATCTATATTTTGTACAAATAATTTCCATTCCAAATACAAATCTCCTTTGTTCAGTACACTATATGTTGTAACATGCCATAATATTGATATGTTTTTATTTCTCCTCCCTACTCATGTTTCCTCTTTCTTATTCTTATCATCCAGAAAGCAAGGAAAGAAATTGTAGTTTGAAAAAGTAGGATCAGAATTGTACAAAGAAAGAGAAATCAAGATAGAAAATTATGTATGTGTTAACATATAATTTTAATATGCTCTCAAGACAGTGTTGGAGAAAAAAGAGACCATACTGAAAAGTTACTTTCTACTAAGACTATAGCTCCCTGGATTCCGCATCCTGTCTGAGGAACTGCAACAGTTGTAGTCAGACAAAAGAAGTTTCAGATATTCTACTAAAAAGTAGGATCAGAGGGATTGAATGAATGAAATTAATCATAATTAATGAAATTAATTGAATGAAATTAAAAAATCAACATGGGTTTCAGAGAAACAAGTCATGCCAAACAAACCTGATCTCTTTTTTTGATAAAATTACCAGCTTGGTAGATGAAGGGAATGCTGTGGATATAGTATACCTCAATTTCAGTAAGGCCTTTGGCAAGGTTCCCCATGACATTCTTGCTAACAAGCTTGCAAAATGTGGGCTAGACAAGTTAACTGTTACATGGATTTGTAATTGGTTGACTGGCTGAACTCAAAGGGTGCTCAACAATGGCTCCTTTTCATCCTGGAGAGAAGTGACAAGTGGGGTCCCACAGGGCTCTGTCCTGGGCCCAGTACTATTCAACATCTTTATTAATGACTTGGATGACAGAATTGGGGGAATACTAATCAAATCTGCAGATGACACTAAATTAGGAGGAGTAGCTAATACCCCAGAGGACAGGATCAAAATTCAAAATGACCTGAATAGACTAGAAAGCTGGGCCAATGCTAACAAAATGAAATTCAATGCGGAGAAATGTAAGGTTCTGCACTTAGGGCAGAAAAATGAAATGCACAGATATAAAATGGGGGACACCTGGCTGATTGAAACCATGTGTGAAAGGGATCTAGGAGTCCAAGTAGACCATAAGCTGAACATGAGTCAACAGATGCGACAGCTAAAAAGGCCAATGCAATTTTAGGCAGCATCAATAGAAGTATAGTGTCTAGATCAAGGGAAGTAATCATGCCACTCTATTCTGCTTTGGTCAGGCCCCACCTGGAATACTGTGTCCAGTTCTGGGCACCACAATTCAAAAAAGATGTGGAGAAACTGGAGCATGTCCAAGGGAGGGCAACTACGATGGTGAAGTGTCTGGAAACCATGCCCTATGAGGAATGCCTTAGGGAACTGGGGATGTTTAGCCTGGAGAAGAGAAGGTTAAGAGGTGATATGATAGCCTTGTTTAAATATTTGAAGAGGAGGGAGCAAGCTTGTTTTCTGCTGCTCCAGAGACCAGGACGCGGAACAATGGATACAAATTGCAGGAAAAGAGATTCCACCTCAACATTAGGAGGAACTTCCTGACAGTAAGGGCTGTTCGACAGTGGAACACACTCCCTCGGAGTGTGGTATAGTCTCCTTCCTTAGAGGTCTTTAAACAGAGGCTGGATGGCCATCTGTGGGGGATGCTTTGATGGAGAGTTCCTGCATGGCAGGGGGTTGAACTGGATGACCCTTGTGGTCTCTTCCAACTCTATGATTCTATGATTCTATGAATGATGGCTAAGTTCATCACCAAATCCGGATATGTGTGTTTAGCATTCTGCTCATTGCCAAGACCCCATAGAATATCACTTACAAGGAAGCATCATTGAAAAGACCTGATTCTCTTTATGTCTTGCTTGTAGTAGACCATTGTGGGAAAACTGCCCTTTGCCCTTTTTCTCATGCCCCGAAGAATTCTTATGTTCTTATGATGAAATTTTGGATCCTCCAGAACAGTCCTTAAGCCTGGAGCTTGTTTTAAGTAGCTGAATAGTGAAAACTCTCCATATTAGAAGGGGATGTGATGCAAGCCAATTATACTAATAAATAGAAGGACTAATAGTTCCTGTATTTATTTATATCCAGTGGTGCCAATTCAAACACTTCCTACTGCCTGCCATTAAAGGAACCAAAACAAAAGCAAACAGACAAAAAGAGAGAGAGAGAGGGAGGGAGAGAGAGAGAGAGATGGGTGCTGTGGTCAACCTTTTTTCAGACTACCTTTTCTTACTTTGGGGCTTTTCTGTCTTGCATCTTATCCCTTCTTCCCTGAAGCTATTACATTTCCTCTTAAAGGGTCTATTCTAAATGAAGACTGACATCGTGTCTTTAAATATCTGGTACTGCATTGCTTGGGTTCCAACAAATCCTTTAAAAAAAGAAAGAAAGAAAGAAAGAAAGAAAGAAAGAAAGACTTCTCTTTAAAAAAGAAAGAAAAAATATTAGGCTGGCTCACCATGTTCAGTTCACTTTGTTACAGAGGTATCCTTCTAAACCTTTCACTCCAGTCTGCCAAATTCCCCCTCCCATAGCACTCCATCTCTCAAGATGTCGAGAACTTTAATTAATTGTCTCTTTGACTGCCAAACAGGTTTTCCATTCTTTTGTTTGTTTGCCAGCACGCCTTCATAACACTCCAAGAGCTGTTGGAGAGGGCACCAGCTCCTCTATTCATCACAGGTGGGAATTTCATTTGATGCAGTTTTCTGATAAAATGTGCAAATATCTCCCTAAATAGTATGGGAAGAAATTGAGATTGCATACATGTGTGGTCAAATCTCCCTTTCCCCCTCTCTGTCTCCCCTTCTCTTTCTCTTTAATTTAAAGAATATTCCAAAGTCTAAGCATCCACACTCCCTGGTTTTTCATTATGTTCTGCCAGCTTAGTCTCAACATTAAAAACAATAAAACTCTGATAAAAACAATTATGTTACCAAAGTTTATACAAGCTTGTCAAATATATACAAAAAAAGAAAGAAAGAAAGAAAGAAAGAAAGAAAGAAAGAAAGAAAGAAACCCTCAGGGAAACACTACAGATGTGATTCTAAGAAGTTCATGGGAAAAGTGCATGGGAAAGTCCTCTCATTTATACCCACCAAGTAGAATTTAAGGAACACTGTCCTGAGCAAGGCTTGTCTCTTGCAGACATTAATCACTAGATAGGTTGGTGGCGGAACATGATGTCCTTAGATAGCCAAATTTTAACGTATAAAGCCTTTGTGACTTAAAATCAGCACTTTGACATGATAAAAAAACAAAAACAAAACACTGGTTACACATATGTGTATCTCTTAAGTGGTGGAGTAAAAAAAAATCAGCTGGTTAGTAGCTAGTCTGTTTTATATTTTATACCAATTGTAGCTTCTGGATGTGTTCTAAGTGCAGCAATACAGTGAATGCTTAGCAGGGATTTAGACTGCAAGGTGGCAGTGACATGTAAAACTATTGGCATACCAAACCAGCAAAATAATTGTGGAAATAATGGAAGAAAATAGTATTTGAAAATATTCTGATCATAAAAATGCGGAGAAAACAGGTGGTTTTCTGAGCGTGAGAACCTCTCAATGTGGATAAACCTGAACAGATAGAATCTTCATAATTTGGGACTCATACTGCACTTGGACTTTGTGGTTCAGAAAACAGCATTGTTAATTAATTAATTAGTTAATTAATTAATAATTTATTTCATTTTTGTGCCAACTTTCTCCTAGAAAGGGACCCAACAGATCTCACATATAAAACTATTTCAAAAACTTGGCTATTAAAATTTAAAAGGCAATTTAAAGTAACTAGACTTTTCTCTGCAAATTTCCTGAATATACACACACACACAATTAACATTTCTGCACAGAGGATGATGCATTCTTAGGATATGATTATTAGAAGCCAGTATTTGTTCTTCTTTGTTAAGAGAAAATCATCACAAATTAAAACTTTTTAAAAATGGGCTACTAGTTTATTAGATGGTAGTAGTGCTGGAGAAGTTACTTATTTGGATTTCAGAATCCAGAATTTGATGAGGCTCCCCATGGTACTGATTGAATGTGGAATAAATGTGAACACTGTCAGGTGCATTGATAATTGGTTGGAAACCTATGTTGAAAGGGTCATCATCAATGGTTGCATTTAAAATTGGATTGAAGACTCAAGAAGACTGCCCCAGGGTTCTGTCTTGGGGCAGTCCCTCTTTAACATTTTTATGAGTTAGATGACTGGGTGGAGGAAAACCTTATCAGGTTTGCAGATGTCACAAGACTGGGACAGAGTAGCTGGGACATTTGAAAATAGGAGCAACATTCAAAAGGACCTTGATAAACTAGAAAACTGGGCTGAAATTCAACAGCCTAATATACATCATCCTACTTTTAGGCTGCAAAAATCCAATGCACACTTGTAGGAAGAGAGATTCTTGTCTTATTAGCAGTACATGTAAAAGAGTACTTTGGAATTATTGATGATCATAAATGACTAATATCTTCTGGGGATGCTCTAGATCAGTGGTTCTCAAATGTTGCTCCTTCAACAATTTTGGATTTCAGACCCCAGAATTCCTGACTGTTTCTCAAGCTAGCTCGGTCTTATGGGACCTTAAGTCCAAAACACCAGGAGAACTAAAACTTGGGAACCAATGGACTAGATGGATTTCCTGCATTGATCAAGAGGTTAGACTTGATGCCTTATGGGGCCCCTTCTGACTCTATTTCTGTGCTATGATTCTAAGAGCAACATCTTAATTGCCTAATTAGTTGTCTGCCTAAGACTTGGTTCTTTTGAATTTCACAAACCTACTTCTTGCTTCTTTTTAAAGATGATCAGCTTTGAGGCATTATAAAGTTTGAGTCAAAAAAGCAGCTTACAAAGGACGGACCGGTCTTCTTTGCATAGAGAGAGCCCTCCCAATTTCTATATAAAGACATAGCACAGAGGCTTCTTATATGCCCCCAAATACTGAATTTTTACCTCTTAACCAAGGAACATTTGGTTTGTTCAATGTATGAATCAGTAAGCTAAAGAAAGTGAGAGGATTAGAATGTGAGCTTCTAAGGAAAAGAGAAAAATCAAGCAATTACTACACTGAAAATCCCTCCACAATAAAGTGGAAAATGCAATACAGATCCAATCCACACTGCAGAAATAATCCTGACTGATAATAATAATAATAATAATAATAATAATGTTTTATTTATACCCCGCTCTTCAGCCAAGACTATCAGAGCGGCTTACAATTTGTTAAACAAACAGCTTCATTTACAATTGTAAGCTATTTGCCCCCAACAATCTGGGTACTCATTTTAGCGACCTCGGAAGGATGCAAGCCTGAGTCAAGCTTCAGCCCTTTGCTGGTCTTGAACTCGCCACCTTCTGGTTTTGAGTGAGTGGCTGCAGTACAGGCATTTAACCACTGCGCCACCAGGGCTGATACTGTTTTAACTGCCCTGTCTCAATTCTAGGCAATTCTGGGAACCTTAGTTTTGTGAGACATTTAACCTTCTCTTTCAGAGAGCTCTGATACCACAATAAACTACAATTCCCAGGTTTCCTTAGCATTGAGCCAGGGCAGTTAAAGCAGTCTCAAATGGGATTGTTGCTGCAGTGTATCTTTCTACTCAACCCCTGATTTCATCTTCAGAGATAAGAAAATCTCTGAATGGATTTTTAAAATCCCGTTTTTCTTCTATCCCACCAAAAATTTTTTATTGCTCAGCCTTTCTTCCTCCCTTATTTCATGTCCATCTACCCCTCCTACTTGCTTTAAAAGGACCAAAGGGATGACCTACTTCTTTTTATGGGGGAGGGAAGTCATCCTGACAAAATCAGCAGTTTCACCGGGGGGGGGGGGACTAAAAAGATTAATATTTTGCACAGTTCCTATTTTGAGGAATAGAGAAGAAAACAGTGAAATATTTGTATCAGTACAGCATGTTAGCTGCCTCTTTGTAGCAAGCTAAATAATTTCGACTCTTTTGGTTTGGTTTTTGCATCCAGTTTAAAATCTCCAGTCTCCTTTTCACAGTATTAGTTCAGCTGTTATTGCATGCCTCTTCTTGTCAGGTGTTTTAAGCATGTTTCCATTGTTATGGTTGGGACTGAGGTGTTAGGAATTTTTCATAAACCAAAATACAAAACATCAGGCTATTTCTGTACTTTGTATAGAATAGGATTTTCCCCCCTTGGATCATATTACGCAGTTCTGCCCATTTCAGCTTGTTAGTCCACAGCAATTCTGACTGGGTAGTACACATACTATAATATCACTGTCAGTACCGAAAAGTGAAACTCACTCATAAAATCATTTTATTCTATTATGAAACATTTCGAGGAAAGACAAGCAGAATAAAAACAGAGATGAGATATATTCCTGTTCCTGTAGCAAAATATAATCAAAGAATGCACTGGATGCTGCTGCTTTAGCAACATATATTCATATGCTTTATTATTATTATTATTATTATTATTATTATTATTATTATTTATTATTATTTTACAAGTAAAATGTCCATCATTATGTGTGTATACAGCTTTGGCATTGAGAGGATACTTTGGCAGCTGCAGATATGTCAAAAACCATTAAACAAGGAGTAAGAGTTGATATCATGTTTGGAAAAAGTCAACACTGAACAAATAAAAACAAATATATAGTGGAAAATATTGATAAAATTACTTGGGTGTGTTTAAAGATTTCAGCATTCTCTCTATCCCCTCCTCAGATGGATATGGATTTCCTGCGTGCAAATTCTGCTGGCTCCCCAATTCAAACATTCCATTTCCTCCTATTGAATCACAGGGCAATAAATATCTTTGTAAAATGGTAAACAAACCATGAGATTCAGGTCACTTCATTTTAGGGAATTTTCTCATACAAAGATATTCTCCTGTTTCCATCTGATCCACCATCTTCCTCCTCTCCTTGGAAAGATAGTGAGATAAAGATTTCTTCTTCTACCGGTTTAGATTGTAGCATCTATGCATATATAGGTTGAATCCATTAATAAACTTTTGTTTAATTTGCAGGCTACTTGTGTTGTTTCTTAGGCCCTATACAGACCAGCAGAAAGCACCAGCCTGTGGGTGGAGTCAGGGCTCAGCATCCTGATGATGCTTGCCCTAACTCTGCCCCTATGTTGCCATTTCGTCGTGGGCCAGTCCAGACGATGCATGCCATCATGACACACCTCCAGTGTTGCATCAGAATGATGTAGCACCAAAGCATGATGCCACTGCTATGGCACCCCTTGGAGGGCACAAAAAGGAGCTGCTTTTTGTGGCTTCTTTTTGTTCTCTCCAGAGGCCAGATTGGGGCCACAGCATGAGGTTGCTGCAACCCCGATCTGGCCAGGAAAGGGGTGGCTGCATGCCACCCCTGAGGGACAATCTGTACAGCCGAGTCAGTCTCAGTTCTTAGAGAAGCATCATTAGACCACCCTCTGCTACACTGATGATTTAAAGCTAGACTCTAATAGACTTGGCTTTGAAATTTTCGATGTTTAAATGTTTGAGGGGCTAAACAGAGATGCAAAAAGAGGTGCTTTCAGGCTGGCTTGAAGGTGTGACATTTAGATGACACACACCTTGAAGCCAGCAGGAAAGTGCCCTCTAGGTGCCTTATTCAGAGAAAAGCCATTTCAAAAAGTAGCAGCTTTTTTCTGCTTCTTCCTGGCTTGAAGCCACATCATATGGTGATGGCATGAGCACTCCAGCTGCCTTGGGAGCCAGCGGTAGAGATGGTGGGATTTCAATGTGGCTTCAGAAAAGGCAGCTTCAAGCCACTTTTTCCTGCCTATCTGTTTTGCCTCATAGGCCTGATACAGACAGGCCCGAAGAGGTGCCTGGACAGCGCCACTAGGGTCCGTGAGCGTGCAGCGTCCACATGCTCATGAACCCTAACATTTAATGGTGCCACCATCATTACAGAATGCTGTTTAGACAGCATTAGTAATGGCGGCACTGCAACTACGCAGCTACTAGATGCAGCTGCGCAGTTGCAGTGAACTAAAGGCACTAAAAGGCACCTTTTTTTAAATCACACCACAACTGTGGTACAAAAAAAGAGTGGGGTTTGCACACTCCTTTTTTGCTGCACAGCTTCACTGCAGCATCTAGCTGCTGCAGTGAACCTGCGCAGCAAAAAAAAGGTGGCGACAGACCACCCTTTTTGGGCAGTCTGTATTGCCCCATAGTTTCCTTAAGAAAGGCTGAAGCCTTAGGAAACTTGAATTGCCCACAAGAAGTTTGTTTGAATATTCAAGTCTCTTCTCTCGTTTTCATAGTCTAATTGCATTTTTTTCATGTGTCTCTGCCCTTTGCCAGATTATTTTACTAACTGCCTTTGCCTGTTATTGGAGGCTTAACATTTAACTAAATTGCATTATTTACTATGGTTTGCATTACTATATTTCCAAGCACATAACTTTTGTTAATGAGCAGGATGCTTGCTTTAATCTCTTCAGTTATATACTGTAAGTGTGAGTTAACTTCAGCAAGCCACTAAAATCAATTATAGCTTTCTTTCTGAAAGCAATTTAAAGCACACAGCAACACTGGAAGCATTGCTGCAAATACCACGCTCCACAAGATGAACTTGGAAGTATATAGAATCATGTTGTTACAGAATCCACATTGAAACTTTCATGAACATTACCATTGATTTAAGTAAACAAAAGACATTGGCTTTGGTTTCTTGAATAAACTTGGAAAAGTCTCCTTATAATGAACTACAAAGAATAATTTATTTCTCTGAAGTCTTTTACTAGAGAAAGTGTAATTCACACAAACTTCTTAGCCTAAGGAGATTTATTTAATTAACCATGGTCAAGTAAAAATGCACTCAGCAGGGACTGTGTGACCATTAAGCCAGGGTGGAGAACACACTGCCTTTGGCTGAATGCTGCCCTGAAGCTTCTTTTGTATCATCACTTCCCTCCTTTGTCAATGGCACCACAAATGAATGAATGAATGAATGAATAAATAAATATAGAAATGGATATCGAAACTACAGCAGGGCTAATAGAAGAATGCCCGGATCCTTTCACACTACACAGTTATAGCACTTGATAGCGTTGTGACAAACCAAGTTTTTTTCTTCTCGTCCATCAAGAACTAGATGCATATTTTTTTAAAAAAATATATTCTTTTCAAAAGTCTCACTTTCAAAAGGTTATTTTGTCTCTCCCTGTCAAGAAATATTTTTCACAGATTTCTCAAATGAAAATAAAAGACAAGGGAGGTGAACATTTACACTAATTATCTGACATTTGAAACTCAATTAGCATGTCAAAAGGCAGTTTGGCAGAGGATTAAAGAACATTCTTCTGCTAGAAAAAACGAATATGAATGGTAGCTTTGCTTATGAAAAATACTTAAATTCTGGCCATCGAATTAAAAACCAAAATTCTTACTCATTGACTGAGAAGTGCTCATAATTTCGTTTCTTTAAAAAGCTTTCAAAATCTTTGAATAACAGATATTTCTTCTGTTTATCAAATTTTGACAAATATTCTTTATATCACTACTTGATAATATTATCACTGTCATGAATCCATCTTATGGAATAATTAGATTTGCAGTTTGAAGAAGTATTTATAATGGTCTGTTAGGGAGCTCTAGTTCATCCTCAAATTGCAAATGCCAGGATTCTATAGAAGGGAGCCATGATAGTTAACATGATAGCAAAGTGCTGTGGTTGTGCAGTGTAAAAGAGAAACAGTAGTCTTATCTACACTGAAGAAATAATGCAGTTTGACACTACTTTAACTTCCATGGATCAATGTTATGAGATTCTAGGAGTTGTAATTTTGTGAAATATTTAGTCTTATCTGCCAGATAGTTGTTATCTAAATTGCAGGGAGTCCCGAGAGGGTGTTCACAAATTGAATTCAATGGGGAAATTAGTTTAGCTCAATTAGGAGCACTGAAAGGATGTTGGTAACAATAACTGGGATCTTATCTATGTATAACATGTCCAAGAACTAGAACTCTCAGAGTGCAAAGTACAACTTAGTTTTATTGATTTACAGTAAAGGGGAAAATCACCATTCATGAAATAGCATTCACACATGCACATATACAAGAATTAACAAAATTAAAGGTAGAAGCTTGTAGCAAGGTTGAGGTAAAGCAAAGCTTTACCAATTCAGAAGTGGAGCTCCAACTTGAGGATGATAGAAGTGATAGTTGCTCAACAAGGCTGGCTGAAGTGTGTGTGTTTGTAGGGGGTTGCCACCCTGTGTTAAGAAGTCAATATGAAATCCAGCAGCATTCTGTCTGATTTCAGATTGAGTCAAAGTGTGAGTGATAACACAGGCTTTTTATAGTCTCCAGGCAGGTGGGTATATTTTCCAGGAATCCCAATAGGATTCCCACCTGGTTAATGGCTTTATGTTCAGAAACAATGTGATTCCCACTTGGCTGAATAGTTTTATGTTCAGAGTTACAAAAGGAATATTTTTGGTTGATGGCAGTGATATTGATTTTATGAAGCAGTAATAAGATCAGGACAACACCAGGGAGTTTGGGATAGGATCAGATGTGAGTTACTTAAGGGAATGCCTCTCCTTACATAATCTGCCCCTCACACTCAGAAATTCAGGGAAGAATCTGCTAGAATATACCAACATCAGACTGATTATGACTTTCCATAGGGCATTCTCAGCTGCGGCTCCGAAATTATGGAATAACTTTCCGAAAGAGATCCGTCTTATTACCCCCTTAGATTCCTTCAAGAAGGCACTTAAAACAGACCATCTGACCTATTATAATGGATTATTGAACAATACCTCACCTTGGAATTAGAACATAGAATCATGGACTGGTAGCTATGCATATATATGATTATATCAAGGGGCTGGACCGCACTGTATTATGTATTGGAATGTATCTATTGTGTTCTTAGGATATTGTTTTAGATTTTCAACTTGAATACTCCAATATCTTCTTCTTTTGTCCAAGAGTCACTAATTTAAATGCCAGAAGGTGTCTCCACAGCCTTGTACCAGCAAATTCATCTGAACTCTCTGGGAACACTGAAGGATGGTATCTTTTCTCCTCTCTTACCTTTGGAACCACAACCAAATGCTGTCCAGATATTCCCTGTTCTCCCCTGGCAACTAATTTACCACATGGACCAGATCTAGCATTGAAAAGATAATTGCTCCATGATGTATTCTTGTTTGGGGTGGTACTGAATACCTCTTCTTGCACTGAATGTGAAAGTGCATGTGCTGGCATAATGGGAGGTTATGCTAAGGTATACCAAAAGCATTGCTACCATAGCCAGCTCCTAGTAATATATATGGCAAGTCATATTCTAAATATTTCCTTTTCTTCTTTTCTTCTTTCCTTTTCTTCCCAAATTTCTATTCAATTTGTGTTTAAAAGTCCATTTTTGAAAGTCCACACTCACCACTTTTGAGGCAAAAATTGCCTGAGCTGAAAGTACAGTTATACAGATGCCTATTTTGATCAACAAGTCCCTTTTTTTACATGAAGATCAATTATGTGAGGTACAAGCAAGAATCAGTTATTTTGTGTAGAAACAGTTTCACCTTCCCCTCTAAAACCTGTGTATCACTTCATCTATATATCATCAGAAACATCTCTGGGTGATTTCATTCTTTAAAAAACCTCTATTTATTGGCTCTACTTGCCTTGCTTATCTCTAGACACACATAATGGCATTATCAGTTTGGAGGTTTGCTCATGCATGGGAGGTACAACTGCTGTCACAGCAGGGAAGGAGATTTTAGAACAATGACACAATATGATGTTGTGCAGCAAGCTATATTTTTTAGTCATATTTCACAATGGATCACACTCTGTGTCTGTCACCCTGACCTTTCAAACTGGAAGCCTCAACACCTCAGAGGAAACCTCCATTCATCTCTCGTAAGCTCACTCTGGAGCACAATGAGGAATGTGAAGCAAGCAACACATCATATGTTGCTTGCATCGGAGGTGAACTGTTTCTTATTGCTATTTTGAGTCACCCATTTAAAGAGTGCATGGGGTCAAAGACAACCAACAATACCAAGCTGGGATGTTCTATGAATCTTCATCTTCTCTTCAAAGACTCAAGTTGCCATGCAACAGATCGACCTTCAAACAGAGAAAGAGAAAACTCAACCGACAGTAAAAACAATCTGAGAGTTCTGAGAAGTTTCGCCTCCATGTTTACCTAGAAGAATGACATTGAAAACAGTGCCTCCATAAATGAATGAAGTGGTATAAAATTAATTTGAACATTATGAGTTTCTGAAGAATAGCACTGACAGTTTATCTTCCAAGGCATTTGTTAAGTGATTTCATGCTGCAATTCTTCATATTGCTGTCTGAAGTCCATTGTTTTGTATCAAATTGTTTGTTGGTTTGTTGGTTTACTTAGACAACCTTCATGGGTGTAGTTTCATTATTAGACTTTAGAGAGATAATTATCAAGCCTGTTTCCAAAGGGGGGAAAAATGGTTCTTAGAAATTTCCATGTTGTTTTTTAATACTTTAATACTTAAAAATATAACGCATGTGTAACTTCTGCCTTTTTGAGTGCTGCCAGTTCATCACCACTATCCAATATACAGTGGGCCCTTGTTATCCACTGGAGTTTGGTTCCAGGACCCTCCATGTATAACAAAATTAGTGTATTCTTAAGTCCCATTAAATATAATGGGACAACAAAATGGTATCCCATATATAAAATGGAAAATCAAGGTTTGTTATTTGGAATTTATACTTTTTGGGAATATTTTCAAGCCGTGAATGTTCAAATCTGTGGATAAGGAGGGCCAACTGTACACCAGAAGAAAAAGATTAATGTATATCTCTTGAAGATTTCTTCTAATCACTCAGTAGCACAGATTGGTTGCTAGTATAAATACTATTATGTTTCTTTTAAATTTTGTTTTATACTGACTCAAGAACTCAGGAAAAAGGACAACAGTCAGCCCTCAATAGCCACAATTTTTTATCCATGGATTCAAACATCCAGGGTTTGAAAATATTTGTTTTCAAATGTATACATTTAAAAAAGCAAACCTTGATTTTGCCAATTTAATAAGGAACATTATTTTACTGTGCCATTGTGTTTAATGGGACTTGAGCATCTACAAATTTTGTTATCCACAGGGATCTTGACACCACAGCCCAGGGGATTCACTGTACCTGAATCATAAATAGTTTTTATATTTCCAGCAATAGTGGTTGATACCTTAATGGAACCAGATCCCAACTGATCTTGGAAGCTGAACAGGGTTGGCCCTGGCTAGTATTTGGTTGGGAGACCATCAAGGAATACCTCATGCTGTAGGCTATATTTCAGAGGAAGGAACTGGCCAAATCACCCCTACCTAAGAAAACCCCATGAAATTCATGGGATTGCCGTAAATCAAGAGGCATCTTGAAATTACATACAAACACAAACACACAGTGGGGGGTCCAGCATTACTTTCTTTGCTTAGGATGTAATTGGATTGATCTATTCCTTTTGCATTTCTCTTACAGGCACATTACTTCTTAAAGTTTGTTTGTTTGTTTGTTTATAGTTCAGGCTAATATCTAAAACAGATTCCCTGGTCTTCTGATACAGAAGCACCAGTGCCACCATTCTTGTTCAATTTCATGCGCTTCTGTTTGAAGGAGTGTTCTTTTTTTTTTTTTTAAATAGATGTACAAATCAACTCCTGCAAAGTGAGTAAAACACCTTGCAAAACTAATCTTGGCATAAAAATATGGACTTGCAGCACCAATAAATGATCAACATTAACACCCCTGCCCCCTGCAAAAGGATCATTCTTCCAATTTGTAACATTTTGCAGTCAGTTAAAGTGTTATGAGCACTAAAGCAATTTATAATTATACAGTGTATATTTATACACTGTATAAATGAAAGCAAATTAAAACTATACATAGCACCAACAATAACAGATGTGCTAAAAATCAAGCAAGAATATACCATATACCTTCATGATTCTGATATTCTGATGGTCACCCCCACAGTCTGTCACATTCTTGTTCACACCATCTTGCTTGGTTGTATTCACAAAAATAGCAAACTCGGCTACGCTCCATATGGATTCACCTCATTTAACCAACATTTTTTACTTGCAGAAAAGATTGGACCATGGTTTTGAACCACTCCTACTTTATTCATTCTGTCAGTGTGTACATGTAGTGGTGACATCAGCACTACATGTACTGTTGAAAGCCCAGCAGGATGTTCAGGGCCCAGAACTCAGTGGGATGAGCAGAAAGGACCCAAATGCAGCCAATCTGATTTGACACATTTATATGAAACATATGGGTCCCATTTGTTGATGAGCAGAAGCACCTACCTCCACAAATCCTAAGTGTATTTCTTTTAACAGACAGACATATATCCTGTCTATTCAAGTTCAACAACATCATAATCATCATCATCATCAACAACAATTTCTATTTAGAATGGGCAAGACTGTATCTGAGAATCTCATGTTAGTTGTGCAAGATAACAGGTTTTGTTATATTAGTTTTGCTGTAAATAGTTACAACCCAATTTCCAAATGGAGTGCTGTAGTAATTTTGTTTGTTTGTTTGTTTAGGTAAATGTGGAGGCTGTAAAGTTGATTGTTGGAGCAGTATAGTTTATTAAGGGATAAAGACAGTGTATATACGGGGGGGGAGGAGGGGGGGAGAGATATGTAGCTTGAAGATAATCTGCAATTTTTCTTTTCCTCATTGAATTTTAAAACTCTGATCATGAGACCTCTTGAATTTTAATTATTAATTATTTCAGTTATATCCCAGTTTTCTCCCAAAATGGAACCCAAGGCAGCTTGAAATAGTTTAAAAAACAATAAATACTAAAACATTGATTTCAAAAGTTAAAAGAAAACTAAATAACAGTATTCTTAAAAACTATAATTTAAAACATTTAAAAAACTATAATTTAAATAATTTAAAACATTTCTAACATATTTACAATATAGGCCCCAAATACACTCCACCCTATACTATATTTGGGAGACACAGAAAATTGGATTTGGTGGTGTCTATAAATAGGGCCTCATTGGCAAGTTATGTTGTGGTGAGTATCAGATTTCAGCACACACCTTGGCAGCTTTGGGGTGAAGGGTTGGGCTCCATAACCACTTCCACAGGCTTGGGGACATATGGGCAGGAAAAGAGCCTCCCCTTGTAGCTGATTGCAGGGGAATGATCTCTCCTGTAAAGTCTATGAACTTGGGGTGGAGAGTGGAGTGCCCTCAGTTTACCTTCAAGTAAATGGCCAGCTGGGGAGCAACCCATTACATTGGTTTGCCCTCCAGGTCAGGTGTTATATCCAAGGGAAGCCTAAGGATATGGTCACAGGTTGACATCTGGCCTCAGCTAGACCCACATCCCAAAGTCTACTCCTCCTTCACAGCTTATTTCCCCCAACCTGTTGCTTTTGTTCATGTATTTCTTTCAGCTGAGGAGGTTCAGTGCCTGATTCATGATTCCAAAAAGTGGCCCTCAATCTCCAGTAGCCCCCGACAGGGTCTGGCAGTTTGTTTATTTATTTATTTATTTATTTATTTTATACCCAGCTCTTCAGCCCTAAAGGCTATCAGAGCGGCTTACAATTATTATTTTTTAAGACAGTTCCCTGCCCTCAGGCTTACAATCTAAAAGACATGACACAAAAGGAGAAGGGAATAATGATGGGGAAGGGGATCAGGTCCAGCAGTTGTTCTCTCCCTCTGGACCAAGGCAGATGGACTGAAGGGAGGGCTCGGCTTCTTAATCTAGGCCCGATGGAGTTTGGCCTCTCCTGTCACTCCCTCCTAGGCAACCAGATAGTGTTGTCATGAAGAGGGAGCTCTTCAACTTGAGGCCAGGCCGGATGGTGCTGCTAGACCTCTTTCACTCCCTTCTAAGTGGCCAGATGATGTCCTCAGGAGGGAGGGCTCTTCAACTTGAGGCCAGGCCGGATGGTTGAAGCCCACAGCTTCAGGCTCAGTGCCTGATTCATGATTCCAAAAAGTGGCCCTCAATCTCCAGTAGCCCCCGACAGGGGCTGGCAGTTGAAGCCCACAGCTTCTTTCCCTTTCTTTTCAATGGGGTCATCCTCTTGGCTCTCCTCCTCCGAAAGGGACTTTCTCAGTCAGGAATGACATCCTCTCCTTATTCCTTTCTTTGACATTTATGTGGAAAGCTTAAGGATCTTTTTGTTGTAACCCGCCCCGATTGCCTGTTCAGAGGGGCAGGCTAGAAATAAATTATTATCATTATTATTATTATTATTATTATTATTGAGAAATGTAGCAATTTTTTTAAGAACACTGCCCTAGTCTGTGGGCCCTTTCAGATCTGTACCATGTATTCAGCTGGTGTGCAGGAGCTCCATTTTATTTTGAATACTTTCGATATATTTTTGTGCCAGATTGTTTTTCTTTCAGAGCCAGATTATCTGAAATAGGCCCCTTAATATCTGTCTGGCATCTTGTGTTATAAACCTCAAATTCACATAAGCTGTGGAACCTCGTGGGTGATAGGAAAGGTCCCAAATCTATCTGGAGAATCAATTTTTCATCTAGTTTTAATCACAATTATAGTAGCATTAACACAGTGAATGATATGGAACTATATTTAAGTGCCACAGACTAGTTTCTTTGGAGTAGCAAGACAATGATTTTAACTTTGATGCTTATTCTAATTATGCACAGTGTGCCATTTCCTTCAAAAGAAAGATGTCTAATTAATTGGATACAAAATGTCATCTATAGGTCACTGGCAGCAGGAAGATCACCAATGATTCAGTCTCCTCCTCAGGCAAAAGTATTACTCCTTGGGGATTATGACAAAATGCCATTTTAGTGTGGCAAAAGACTTTCCCACAAATATTTCAGATAGGAGAAATAGCGACAGAAAAAACACCTCGTATGTTATCTCCCAGCTGCCTTGTTTTTCTACATGACGTTAAGTTGGTAAATGTAACTTTCCCCAAGTGTACAACTTAACAAAGTTTCTAGTTTTAGTCCTGCACCTGATGGAATCTCAGCACTCTAATGAAATTGTCTGTAGGATCATAGCTTTGGAAAACTTCACTCATCAACAAAATCATTGCATTCCACTGGTAGTCAGTAACTATTCAGTACCAAGATCAGAAATATTTACAAAAACTAGACATTGTCTGAATACAATTAATATGTTTATATTTTTCATGGTTCAAGTTTTTATTAATAAAATGTGGGAGAGGAGGAGATAAAGTGTATTATATTACCAGTAGCATGGAACTGCAATTGTTCAGACAAGAGTCAGTTTAATGTATTAACAGTTTATGAAGTTTTGTTTGTATATAGTTAAACTGATATGCTACAAATAAACTGTAAAATTGAGAAGTCATTTTGCTGTGGCTTGCCAATGGGTGAAGTTTTGACCTGTTTTACTACTGATAGCTTTATATTCCTTCATGAAGTAGCATGAAGGTGTGACTGTGTGTCTGTATATCCATGTCTGTTTATGAACTCAAGCCACCACGTGATGAACATGCATATATGTGTGTAATGAAATTAGGGAAAATGTAGTTGAATCACTATGCATTTGAGTGAGACTTCAATCTTGTTCCAACTGTTTTTACTGTTATACTCTCTAATTGCATTTTGTTGAAAATGTAGTTGAATCACCCTATATTTGAGTGAGACTTTAATCTTGCTCCAACTGTATTTACTGTTAAACTCTAATTGCATTTTGTTAAATATAATTCATCTTTCCTTGATTGTACACTTGTATATAATATTACATCTCTATCATCTCAATTACTTCTTTTATGTTGCAGATTAGATCATTCTTGCCAATTGGAAGGAGGACTAGGTCTAGAGAATCATATAAATTCCACCCCCCCCCCCCCGATTTTGTATCACATTGCCAAACTAACAGGGTCATTTGATTCGTTGAACGCAGCCTACCACTTTGAAAACAGATGGTAAATTTTAGGAGTTGTAAAGGGGTTGTTTACCTAAGTCTATAACCATTACATATAAGTCATTGTTTCCTCTTCTAATGAAGGCCATTATAGGTCCTGTTCTGCCATATTAGAAGCCACCATCTGTCTTTTGTCTTCATATGTTTGTATAGTAAGAAATTATGGATAATAGCATTGTGCAGATCTGCCAAGGCATTGTGACTCTACTAAGGAATTTTGTGTTGTTTTGGTTGGCATAAGTTATTCCATGTGCTGCCTAAGGATATGCCTGTAAGAAAGTGCCAAGACTTACTTGGAAGTAAACATGTTTTATTCACCCATGATAGGTATGATGCTTTAAGGAGAGCTTTTGTTTCTATAAGTAGGGAAAGAAAAGAAGTAAGATCACAACAAAATTGTACAATATGGAGTATTTGTGTTCAGTCTTCATTTAGATACCTGTATTATTTTCCACAATGCCGTTCTATCAGAATATTCCACTAAAATATTCCATGCCTCAATTGTCTTCAATTTCTGATCCCTTAGAGTTTCTCAAGAGTTCTGTGCTTACTGAATATTGTTGTCTTACTGAATATTGTTGTTGTTAGTTTTTTCAATCAATTTATTCAATTTATAGTCCCATTGTCCTGTCTTTGCTTTCTGTCTTAAGCATACTTTTGCACATCAAATAGGGTAAATCTTCAATTTACCCAAAACCTACTAAGACTTCCCGCTTGTGCATGGATGGTACCATTCAAATAGGGATAATATTCAGATAATGAATGTGTAGTATAGTTCATCTATATAATTATTTAAGGATGTATTGCAGTGTATGCACACATCCTGTCTCACAGATCACACTGAAGAATCACAAAAACTTCTGAATTTGGACATAAGACTCACAGGATTGCAAACCTTCTTATAAAGAACAGATAAATATGTGCATTTTAGTGTCTGTCCTTCTGTGTCTCTATTTTTCCCCTGATGTTGTCTCTTTGTTCTATCATTTATTTTGCCCTGCCTAATGTCATTTTTCTTTATTTTTAAAATGTATTTACAGGTTAAGTCTCTCTTATTTGAAATGCTTGGGACCAGGAGTGTTAGGATTTCAGATTGCTATATAATGAGACATCCTGGAGATGGGACCCAAGTCTAAATAGAAAAAAAAATATATATTTATATTTTATGTACACCTTATACACATAGCCTGAAGTTAATTTTATACAATATTTTTTAAATAATTTTGTTCATGAAACAAAATTTGTGTACAATGAATCACCAGAAAGAAAAGATGTCACAATCTCAACCACCCATTTAAAAGTTTTAGGTTTTTGTTTGTTTGTTTTTGTTTTTTAGTTTATTTTGGAATTATATATAAGGAAGACTCAAGAGTTTATCTCATTTTTTTTTTTTAAAGAAACCTGACTTACCCCTTCCATTTTACAGTCGAATGTGGGATGCAGCTGGGAATGCTGCTGATGCCTGACTGCATCCCACCTAAAACCCAGCTCCCAGCAGCTCTTCACCTGCTGCTTTTCAAAAATGGGAAGCTCCCGACTTTGCAATCAGCCAGCTGAGCACGGCTGGGAGCCAGGTTTTAGGCAGGATACATTTTCTATGCAATAAATCCTGGCTGCATCTCATAATTGATTGTAAAACAGAAAGTGTAAGTTGGTTTTTGTTTTTGTTTTTTAATGTGATAAACTCCCTAGTCGGTATTTATATCTTTATCCTAGACTGGGACCCAAAGTGGTTCCCATATAATAACAACATATAAAAAAATCAGTGGCAGATTTTCCTATGCTGTCTCTGGGCCAGAGTAAGAAGAAGGGCCCTCCCTCCTGTCCATCTGCCATCATCTGGCCTCAGAGGGAAAGAGTTAGCCCAGCTCCATTGGGCCTAGCCAGAGTAAGAAGAAGGACTCTCCTTTCTGTCCTTCTGCCATAATCTGGCCTCGGAGGGAGGGAGAGGCAAGCCAACTCCATCAGGCCTAGAAAAAAGAAGAGCTCTCCCTCCAGCCCATGTGCCATTGTCCAGGCCTCCAAGGGAGAAAAAAAACTGCTGGACTTTTTCCCTTCCCCACTGCCATTCCCTTCTCCTTTTGTGTCATGTCTCTTCAGATTGCAAGCCTGAGGGCTGGGAACTAATTTAACATTTGTAAGCTGCTCTGAGAGCCATTGTGGCGGGGTATAAATACTTCAAATAAATAAATAATTTTTTAAATGTACAACAACAACTTCTTACCCACTTCTCTACCAATATTGGAGAACAACAACAATGAACAACATCTGTTAAAACATATCAGTTGAAATACACATCAATTTAAAATGACAAATAATATATATACATATTAAAATGATCTACATTTAAAATTCACAATTTAAAAATTACCTGGATAAGCTTCCTGGAAGAGACTGGTCTCTACTTCTGTTTTAAATTTGCATGTTCAGCCATTGAAATTCTTCCAGTAAGTCATTCCACTGTCTAGGAGCAGCTGAAGAAAAGACCTTTAAATGTGCTACCAATTTCCTTATTTGGCAACATGACTTCACATTCTTGCATCTCCTCTTTTTGTCTTTCTACTTCAGAAAGGAGCAATTGCCATGTAGGCGGGATACATTTCAGGTTGTCCAAGTTCTTAAAGTCCTTATTTTTTTATTTTTCCTTTTCAAAAGGTTTTAAAAATACATAAAATCCTCTCATTGCATACAGAAATAGATCAAATAGATTAAAATAGTTAAAATGAGCTGAAATGAATGAAATGTTGCTTTGACTTAATTCTGTCATAATTATAGAACAAACTATATTTATTATAGAGAGATTTAGAATAGTTTTATAGAGTGATTTAGAATAGAAGAGGGAAACCATGAATTTTAAATTGCTATTGTCAACTAGCTATTGTCAGAGGCTGCACCAAGTGCAAAGAAGGAGCAAAGAAAAAGCACTAGCAGCAAGTGGTTTGCAAAACCAAGGCCTTTGGTACAAATACAAGGCCTCTAATTTGAATCAAAGTAAGGGCCCAAACAGACAGCCAGGAAAAGCCAGGTTCCAGATGCCTTGGGACATGGTGTTTTGATGGTTCACACCCCCAAGATACCTGGAAGTCATGCTGGATGGTCACACAGAGGCAGCTTCCAATCCACCCTTCTGTTTCACCCCTAAGTTACTTTTGGACAATTGCATATTATTTGTTGAGCCAAGATTTTCCTGAAAATAAAGGACTTCCTACTTGAATTGGGGAATTATATTAGTCAGTATCACTGTTAGTTCAATTAACAGTTTGCCAATGAATTTCATTTTTAGGATTTTCTTTTTGTTTCCAGTGTGCTTTGCTGGCTCCAAAAATGGTGCCACATGCTGCTCATGGAATGTACTTCACCTATTCATGCTGTACTTGCTGGTTCTACATAACTATTTTGATAGCTGTTTGTCCAGGATGAATTGGATTAATCTAATCAATTTCTCCACAATGTATCCAAATTAGGGAGGGGCAAGAATTTCATTGTTAAGTATTTTCCTTCTATTGTTTAACCTAAGATGCAGATATAAATGTTTTATTTAGTACAACCTGTTGTAAGGAAAGAATACTAGGACTTCCCAATCCATGTTCCTTGAAATACAACATAAAAATTGGAATATCAAGGCTCAGATGCCAATTATGAAAAACATTTTTAAGACTGTTATTCTTGAACTGCCATCTCACAGAATATTAGCTTTGTACCTCTTCCTTTCTAATGTTTTAGCTACTCTTTTCTGAGCTAACCCTTTCTTCTTGGCAAAACTGCACTTTTGTTGATCTTCTTTGACATTCTTAGAATGGACTTTATTTATAGGCAGTATTGATTAAGTCCAAGAGAGATTAGTGAATCAGTGAGGAAAACCAGACTTCATATTTTGTAATCTGGAAAATGAATGCCTTCACACATTTTTGTGTTTACCAAAATAAAAAAGAGGGGTAAAAAATGATGCAGCATTTGTTTAGAATTGTACACATGCAGCAGATAAAACAATCAATATTTAATTACTAGTCTATCTCCGAGCCTACACTCTTCTAGTTTTTAATGCTGAAGTTTTTCTCTGTGATAAAATTCCTCCAGCATGACCTGATGTATTTGTGTTGACATTCTTAGTTAACAGAATCTGCATCAGAATCACAATAAAGATTCAAATGTCACCAAACATTTAGTCTGAATAGTTTTGTTTTCATTGTAATTTATACATATTGGAAATACTGCCTTTATACCTTGGATGGAAGTCTCCAACCAGGCTGTAAAGAGTTCAGATGTCAAGAAAAAAATGGAGTTTCAAAGTAGGCAGGCTGCTTAGCACATCATATGAAGGGGTGAAAATATCTCCATCATAACACACATTTTCTTCACTTACATATATATTGAATTTAGTGTGATTTAATTTGTGTTGGATATTGAAAAAGAATTACTGGTTTAATGTATAAGTCTTGATGCTGAAATATGTATCTCTGAAGAAATCCCTTTGTGGGAGAGAACTAAATTGTTGGAAATGTGCATTCCTTTTCACTTCTAGTTTGATTTGCATACTCCAATGTAACTTAGCTTGCCAAGTGAAAAGGTTTACCGGACAATTCTGTGCATTGGGTGCATGTTTACCTGTATTCCATTGAGTACAATGTAGCATACTCCTTAAGAAATTTGTCTTTGAATGTTATTCATAGGTCGAACTATAATGTAAAAAAGTGGAATTGGGACCACATCATTAGCCCTAGTAATGTGCTCTACTAATTTTTCTTCTACCATCTATTTTTCCAAGCATTATTGTCTTTTTTAGTGAGTCCTGTCTTCTTATGATGTGGCCAAAGTGGATCTAGTCATCCTGACTTCTAGGGAGAGCTCAGACATGATCTTTTCCAGTAACCATTTGTTTGCCTTTCTGGCCATTCAAAGTGGTCTCAGCACTCTTCTCCAGTGCCATATTACAAATAATTTGTTTTTGGTTTTTTTCTGTCAGCTTCCTTCACATGATGATGCAAAATACAGTGGTTTGGATTATCTTTATTTTAGTGTTCATTGTTATATCTTTGGGTTTTTTTTCCCTCTAAATGAACTTGTCTACTTCTTGCTGCCCTTCCCAGTCCTAGCCTTCTAATTTCTTGACTGCAGTTCAGCAGTTGAATATGTTTTGCAATTCAGGCTGGGGGCACAGTGATTTTCCAGAAGTCCCTGTTGCATGGAACACCTATCCATATCCAGCTATTCATAGGAGTTTATCACATGGGGACCTATGTGCTTCCTTCCCGAAAATGATTAAAGCATCTGCATCCTAGAAAAGCATGCAAATACATGAATGATTTTCACACCCAGAGCACAATAATACTTTAAAAGCTCATTACTAATGCAAGAAAGTGGGTAGAATGTACATTTGGTTTTCACACAGCTGTGGACAAATCCCACTGATGGTTTGGAAATAACTTTTTTGCGTTTGCACACAGAAGCAGTAGTTGCATCACCAGAATTGGCATGCAGATATTCATTTCCAAGTGCATACACACATATACACACACACCAGAGAGAAGGGAAAATTGGGGGGGGGGGAGTACTCACTCTTTGCCCCAGAAGTTTTTTTCTGAGGAAGGCTGAAGTGTCCAGTTGCAAACTCCCATAAAACAACACAGACCACTCACAAACACATACACACATGTGCCAGAGAGAAGGGAAAACAGGGAGGAAAGCATTCACTCTTTACCCCAGAATGTTTTTCAGAGAAAGGCTGAGGTGTCCATTTGCAAACTCTGATAAAACAACACAAACCACTCTCTCTCACACACACACACACACACACACATGTCAGATAGAAGGGGAAATGGGGAGGAAAACATTCTTTGCCACAGAAGCTGTTTTCAAAGAGGCACAACAAAGCCTGGAAGCAAACTCAACTCAAAGGATCATGGAAAATCTGACAAGTAAAATAACATGAATAAACTGGACATAGCTTTCACACTAGAGCGATTGTGAAAAAAAAGTGAAACGGAAATTAATTCACCATATTTTCCTGAAAATGCCTACTAGCTGGTTCATGCCTCTTGTCGGATTCTGAGCAGATTGCTTGCAGCATCATGTGAAAACCATTCACGCAATTGCACCTAATATGCTGGATCTACAAGGGATCTAACCTGTTTACACTTCCACTTTCCCTTGTGTGATAAACTCCATAGATGCTCCTTTACAGAATTCACCAATGATCATGAAGACACTCAGGTGAGTGCTAAGTGGCACAGTCCTACTCACCTTTTCCACATGACAAATTGAAACTTGAATAACCTATGATTCTCCATATGGCTTGGTTAGGAAACCTTTAACCTAAATCAAACATATTTTTCAAACCTATTTCCCTGCCTGCTTCACAATATAGGACTTTTCCTTGAATATTTTTATTGTGCTTTGACCCACTGTGTTTTAAAATAAACCTGAATAAAGCAGTTTGCAGTTCTCATTTATTTCTGCAGCTTCAACTTAATTGAGATTATATTAATAGACAAACAGAATTTATATACTAAATTATACTATTAAAAAAATAACATAGTAGTTGTATTTCTCTCTTTGATCATACAGAGAGAGAGAGAGAGAGGCCCTTTTTAATTATACTAGAATTAAACAATAGATTCATCCACTAACCTAAAAGGCTAGTGTCTGGTCAGCTTAGTTCCAGAATAAGTCAGTAAGGGTGTGTGAGAGTGCCTGTATAAAGTTTTATGTTCTCTTAGTAGAGGAATATTCAGAATAGTACCAAATACATTTAGATTACTAGTAAAATTGCCACTTAATTTCAACTAACACAGAATTCTGAGCTGAATTTTGAAACTCCTCTTCAAAATTTCTAATGAATTTCAGGGCAAAGTAAAGATGGCCTGGAACCTGCATTTTTTTTTCCTAGGGCAGTTTTATCATTCTCCATTTATCCTTGCCCTGCACATCCCTCACTAGATTCCTAGTGTCTGTATGCTGTTTCTTGTAATGAATAAAAGGAATGTGTTGCTGGAAATCTGGTTGAAAAAGGTGTAGACACCAGCATCATGATCAGGTTTTATGGTACAATCTAAATGAAGAATTAAGAAAATTACTGGTCAAAAAGGAAGGCTAAAATCAATTTAGAATGTGGAGACATCTGAGACAGGACAAAATAGGCTGGAACTGACAGAGATAGGAACTTGGCCAAGTCAAAGAAACATACTAAAAATAGAATAGCCCAAGAAGCTTACAACTTGGTGTTTTAAATGGGTTTCAGCCTCCCGGGCTGAAACTAGGATGCAAGATTGAGGCAGCCTGGGTCCAAGCCACACTCCACCAGCACTTTTTAGAAGTTGTAAAACTTTCCAAGTGCTGGTGGAGTGCGGCTTGGACCCAGCTGGGACCCGGGATGATGGCGGCTAGTGATTTGATTTAGTCTACAATAATCATTGCCTCCATCCTGAGTCCAGGCTCAGCCCAGGAGGCTGAAACCAATTTAAAATGCCAAGTGATAAGCTCCTGATAAAGAGAGTCTTAGGGGCTGTACAGACCACCTGAAAAAGGTGGTCTGCAGATGTCCCTCTTTGCTGTGCATTGGCGCAGCAGCAACCAGACAGAGCTGCACTGCTGCGCAGCAACAAAGGAGCTGCCTAGAGCAGCTCCTTTTTGTGATGTCGTAAGGGATGCGTCACAGCCCTTGCAACATCACTTCTGTGCAGCATTGTCTGGGTGCTGTGGCGCAGCTGTGCAGCTGTGACACCCACTGTGTGGGCAGTCTGTCACAGCTGTGATGGATGTATTTGGGTGCCCCAGTTTATTTTGCCCTAAATTTGTGCCAGGACATCACATCCTGGTGGTGTGTACAGAGCCTTAGAAATACACAGAGTGATCCTTTGCTGCACAAAATCTGATGAGAAGGAGCAACAGTTTTGTAGGGGTGGGGGAAGCTCATCTATTTGGTTAGGTCCAAGAAAATATCTCCCTCAACACCCCCCCCCCAAAAAAAATAGCAAACCAAGGGCTGTAGTCTCAATCCTGTAGAAGTGTCTGTAGTGTATGGGTACCAAAACTGAAGTAGAGGTGAAAATATCACATCTAGAAACAGACAAAATGAAAACATTGTATTAGATTATTTTTGAGAAATGTAAGGGCAGTAAAGGTTAAAAAGCTGCAAAACTATTATTACAGATTTACAGGTTAAAATGAAGGCAAACTAATGCCTGCAGTATTTCTTACTCATGCACCTAAGAGTAAGCTTATAGTTGACAACTGAAGACTAGGTGAGAGAGAAATCCACTATTCATAAATATTTTGTAATGCAACAGGAAAAGTTCAGAGCCAAATGAAAGTTGCAACATGTACCATGTTATTGCCCGGATACACTGATGGGGGCACTGTGGGAAAAGCGAAGCCAGCACCCTAAAATCCAATGTGACGTTGCAATAGGTTTCAACTGTCTGATTCATGGAGCAACATTAAAGGTTATGGCAGTCAGTAAATAACCTGTCAAACTCCTACTGCTTCTCCTACCTGATTCAAAGGACTCATCAATCTCTCCATTCACTTGTACTGCACATCTGGATTGCTTATTGATGGTCTGGATTGTGCTCATCAGTTTCTTGCTCATTTAATGCCTCTCTAATCACCTCCAGTCCATGTAAACCTTTTCAAAACTACTGGCTTGTAAAATTTGTCCCCCCTTTTTTTCTTTTCTTTTTTTCCCTCCCTTGTTTCTTCTCCTGCCTCTTAGTTTTCAATAGGTTTCCTTGTTTACTCTGTGTTTGGCAGGAATGTTTTCTTTTTATAGCTTCCCACCCCTATCTGTCCTTCTTGCATCACCTTACAGAATGTGGTTTCTGAGTGGGGGAAAAAAGAGTCAGTATCAATTGTAGACATAGGCAGGCATTTATGGGTTGATTTTTTAAAGGAGGAATGGGGGTGGGTGGTATTTGTATCATCTGTATCCGCAAGGACTAGATTAGATTAAGTGAATAATCTATACTATTAAACTTTATGACTGAGGAAGAAAGATGTACTTGTCATCTGCTGTTATACAAATGCATATTTATAAAAATGGGCATATATTGTGTTATTGATTATGACACAAAGACACAGCTCATTTACAATGCTAAACCACACTTAGAACTAGGCAAACAAGCTTGGCTGAGCCTGAGAGTCAAACACTCCCTGCTCCATCCCTCCTCCTTCACTGCAGATATGAGGAGAAAATTGGAAGTGGTTTATATTGGAATCTGAAACTGTGGTTAGTTTACGTTATGATTTATTGGAAACAATTCACATTCCAAAATGGTGTTTGAACTTAACTTATTTCACTAAATCATATCTTGAACACAATTTCCACTTCAGCATAACAACTACCATTATGTTAAAATAGGGCTTTTCCAATTTGATTTTTGTGGCTGCAGTGAGAAGGAGAGGTGAGGGAACAGCATAAGAAATCAATGTTCACCCAAACTTGGGCTTATTTACATTACCTATATACCCGAAATTCCCCCCAGCCTGGCTGCATGCTGTTTACATCACATAGTCCCAAAAACTGATCCATCTCTGAGTTGCTTTCACAATGCCCAGACCCAATTAGGTGTTTCCACCATTATCCTGCATTTTTTTTTTTAAAAAAATTAACATTGTTCTGGATTTTTCAGAGTAAGTGGAAAGGCAGTTGCCCACTGTTGCTGGGTTTTGCCCTGTTTTTTTCTTCTTCAAAAAACACAGAGTAAAACCAAGCAATGATGGCCAGCTGCTTTTCCATGCAATCCCTGCGGAGTTGCTCTGTGGTCAGAATGAGGTTGAGTGCCTCGCTTTGACTTGTTTCCACAGAGCACCTTTGTAGGGACCACGTTGGAAGGCCTATCATCTACATGTTATCAGGTAAGGGGGAATTCAGGGCCAGAGTACTCTGGCAAATGTAGTCAGGCTCCTTGTTCACCCAGCGCTAAACAATTGATTAGCACGATGCCCAAACAATGCTAATAATTATTACAATTAGGGAACTATGAACTGTAAATATTACATGGAATTTTGTCATCATTTCCGTAGTCTCTATTATGCTCATAATTTTACCTGACCAATAGCTTAATAGCCCTGGAAACAACTTCAAAACCTCAGGTTCTGATGATGAAATCTAAAGGGAAAACACAGCAAAAGTTGGAATTTCCTGAAGAGCTGGAAATAAGCATATCATCCAAACATATCTTTGCTGAAAGTGGGAGTGGCGGTGGGTTTCAGATGTTGCTGGTCTGAAGATGTTGTTACCTATTTATTGGATTACAGCTCCCTGTGAGCAAAACCAATGGAGAGATAGTCCAACAACATCTAGAAGACTGCACTATTCCCTTACTAGATCAAACTGTTCTTCAAGGGAAGGGGAAGGTGCCATGTTGTCAAAGATATAATTATCAGTTCTTTAAATCCATTTAATTTTCAGACATCCTTTATCTTTTAATTATGTCTGGGAAATATGAAAAGGATATTGTGATGAGAACTTTGAATCCAGTGAAATAATTTTCAATGCAATACACAAAGATACAGAGACAGGCTGACACACAGACACAGACACACACGCGCACATAAACAGAAAAGAAAAATGGACTAGAATGGATACAAATATTATTAATAATGAGTAATATTCTGAAATGATGGCCCAATTGAATGAAAACGGTTGGGCAGAAGAGCAACCAAATATGGCTTGAAAGCACAAGAAAATGGTTGAGTGTCACATAGAAAACAATTACAGGGAAAAAAAACTAGATAAGACTAGGAGAAATGCCCAGAATCTGTGTTGTCTGCTTTGGACACATGGGTCATACAATTCCTCCAGGGTGGCTTAAAACACACAAGTCAGTCAATAAAATGAAACATACCAGAACCTGAAAACCGTTAAGAAAGCCAGACAATAAAGTCCAAAACAATAAAACCCATTACAGCAATACAAATTCCCATGCCCATTTTCAAAATCTGCTCTGGACAGTTAGGGGACATGCCAATTTGCATTGTGAATGGAACATTTCTTACTTTATGTCATTCTAAGCATCAAAGATTTTAATTCTTTCAAAAATCTTTTTATATATATAAAAAGAGGTGGAAAACCACAGGTAAATGGTTGTATGTGAAGTTATATGATTCTATTTTCTGGCAGCCTACTGTAACAAAGCAATGTAGTGTGCATGCAACAATATTGATTCATGTGCATTTAATTACATACATTGATTTATCTGCATGTGGTTTGCAGTCTATTTTCTCGGCAGATGAGTTGTGTGGCAGTTGTATTCTGTTCAAATGAGCTGCTAGCACATAATAATGCTTTTAAGGGCTCTATCCTGTGCCATTTATCACCAACTGCAGGTTAAACTCGTTAAACTGAATTTAATATAACTACACACACACACACACACACACACACACACACACGGTCTAGAATATAAAACAATGAATTTTACATGGAAGTCTATTTAAATATATTATACATACGCACATGCATACACACATATACAGAGAGAGAGAGAGCATACTTCCATTTAATGTTAATTGTAGATCTTACTGATCTACAAGCAATTTTGGGTGCAGTTTACCTAGATGAACCGTTAGGTAAATGTAGTCTCTTGATATGAATGTTTAGTTGTAACTGACTATAGAAGATGGTGCTCATCTCTGTTACTATGCTGAAGAGCCAGTGTTGTCAAAAGATAACTCTGATGGTCATGTGGCCAGCATGACTGCAATGAATGCTGTTACATTTTCACCAAAGTGGTACCTATTTATTTTCATTTGCTTTGCATGCTTTCAGGCTGCTAGGTTGGCAGAAACTGGGACTAGTGGCATTAGCTCACCCCATCATGCAGCAATTGGGCCTCAAACTGCCAACCTGCCAATTTTGCAATCAAACAGGGTCACTAAACTCCCCCACCACACACACACACACACACACACACACAAATTATGTCTAGCATTGTATATAGCTATTGCTTGGATCCACTCTTTTCTTTTTATGGATAGATCCATTAAGTGCTTGGCAAAGTTGCTGCTGCACACAGAATGCCCAACTAAATGTGGTGCTGGATAAGATTTTTATGGATATTGTGGACTTCTAAAAAGATAAAAGAATGGGTCTTAGAGCAAATCAAGCCTGAACACTACCTAGAAGCCAAGATAATTGAATGGAGCCTTTGATACTTTGGACATATTGTGATAAAACATGACTTACTAGACAAGGCAATAATGCTTAACAAAGTAGAAGTCAGTAGGAAAACAGGAAAACCACATTTCAGATGCATAGACTCAATCAAAGATGCTAAACCTCTGAGTCTGCAAGACCTGAGCAGGTAAGGTGACATGGAGGTCTCTCATCCATAGGGTCACCATAAATTAAAGTTCATTTATGGCATTTAGCAACAACAACATCCAAAGTGATAAAACTATTTTGAGAACAGGGTTAGGCAGCTTAGATTCTCCCTTGAAATTTCAGGCTAAAGTTCAGGGCAGTTTTATTGTTCACCTCAAATGGAAGTAACCAGCTCTCACTCACAAATTTTCTTAATTTTAATCAAAACTTCCAAATTTCTGTGTCCATTTGAGGTAAAGTATTTAAGATTTTTTTTTTTTAAAAAAAATAATGATGATGAAAGTAGCAGTGTAGAACAAGAATGGGCAAAGTGTGCCCCTTCAGATGTTACTGCAATGAAACTCCTATTAACTCTAGCCAGAAGTCAATGTTTAGTGATGCTGGAATCTGCAGTCCAGCAACATCTGCAGGGTCACACTGTGCCTACTTTTTCAAGTGTTTTAAAGAAGAGTGAATTGAGCCAGAAGAAATATAGTTACTAGTAATGGTAAGAAAACACAACTGTAAGTCCAAAAAATAGCATTTCCAAGCAATAATCAATATTTATTCCATGGGTATTATAACTCCCGATCAGCATTGACCATTTTTGTCTATATCAGAATTTGTTTTCTTAACTTTGGAGAGTTTTTTTCATTCATTAATTTGCTTCATTGCCAATATTGTGCTTTTTTTTAAAGGACTCGTGAATATCCATATTACATTTGTGCATATTTTTTCCTGTGCAGGTACATTTTTTCAGAGAGAGAGAATGAGGGATGGAGGGAGGGTAGGAGGGAGGGAGGGAGGGAGGAGGGGAGGAGGGCTTTTGGGCATTATCTTCAATAGCATACAATCTTTGTGTTTATTTTCCAATAATGTATGTAGTTTTGTACTCTTTTCTTGATTATAAAACTTTATAAAAATTAGAGAAGCATAACTTTTAAAGGAAAATTGACTTTTAGCTTTGGTTTGATAATGCAAAATTAGATAAATCCAAATTAAATCCAGTTCAAAGACAATTCAGGGTTACACTTTAAGAGGGTTACACTTTGGTCTAGTGAAATTCCTTCTGCTGTTCAAGATGGCAAGTACCAGATAATCTCTGTTTAGCTGTTGTTTGGTACAGAGATGAAGAAAATGTAAAGAATGTTAATTTTTCCAAAAATGAATCACCACATAGCAGGATGAAGCAAAAAGAAGACACGTGACTAAATGATGTGTCAAGATATATTTTGTGTAACTCTTGGTCCAAGAAGATAGGGGTTCTGTTTTGAATTCAATTCAGGCAGCAAAATATCTTAGGAATGTTTAAGTTCATGAGGCACTTTTGGGCATAATTCCCATGTCTTTAATTCTATCACCATTCAAGTGTCACTAATCATAGATTCTTGAAAATGGGAAGAGTGAAGTGTATAGTGCTGCCCCTCTTCTTGCCATTTTCTTACATAGATGTATCTGAAAATAACTTCCTGTTGGCACAAAGATTACCCTTACAGATTGGAACCTTTATTCAGATGAACTGCTTTCTGCATGAGGAAAGAGACCATGAAGGGTGCAGGGCTAGGCACACTTCTGGAATAGCAATAAAGCATAGTGGAACAAGGTTTAAAGCATAATGTATTGTTTTTCCATTATGGCAGATTAAAAAAATCTTGTAATTAGTACCATTTTCAAATTTATTTTAATATTTTTGTTATAAATCTTAGAACGTCTTGGTTTTCATGTAGAAAAATCACCATGTTAGATTTTATACTAGGTTTTAATGGTAAGTTAGGATCTCTAAGTATTATCTTGCTGGAAGCTAACAGTTTTCCTGATCATCCAGTATATTTGTGGTATTTCCATAAATACTGAAGTGTTTTGATCTGGATTCCATACATACATATAGCAGCAAGTTCAGCTAAGTAAAGTATTGCTCACTAGATGTGTTGGACCAGAAACCCCATTCTAAATCCACATATGCTGGCCTGTTATCATGGGAGTTGTATTTGGGTAGAAAGCATTTGTAAAGTAGATCCCTCTCCCTGAAATCAGAATCTAATGGCATAAAATGAACTATATTGCCATGAATTGAAGAACAAATGTAAGTCACACCTGTAGAATTCACAAGTTTTTCTTGGCAGAATTTGTTCAGATGTGGTTCTCCCTTGCCTTTCTCTTAGATCAAGAGAGTCTGACTTACCCAAGTTCTCCCAGCAGGTTTCCGTGGCGAGTAGGGATTTTAACCCTGGTCTCCAGAATCAAGGGACACAGTGGCTCAAGTGGTTAAGACACTGACTCTGGGAGGTTAGCAGTTTGAGATCCAAGTGCTGTTTGATAGGGTGAGCTTCCATCACTAGTCCCAGCTTCTGCCAACCTAGCAGTTCAAAAAGCATGCAGATGTAAATAGATAAATAGGCACCACTTCAGTGGGTAGGTAAACAGCATGCTGGCCACATGACCACAGAGTTGTCTCTGACAATGCTGGCTCTTCAGTTTAGTAACAGCGATGAGCACCAGCCCATACAGTCAGACATGACTTGACAATCTTGTCAAATGGGAATGCCTTTACCTTTACTCCAGAGTCATAGTCCAACACTCAAATCAATACATATGATAAGGAAAATCTAGATAAGGGTTCCTTATTCAGGGTTGCTATTTATTCATACTTTTGCTAGGATCATATCTCTTTCCCAATCTCCCTTACATCAGGGGGGTCCATTCTGCCAGCATTCAAAGTATGAGTAAGTTATCAGCCCTGGTGGCGCAGTGGTTAAATGCCTGTACTGCAGCCACTCACTCAAAACCATAAGGTGGCGAGTTCAAGACCAGCAAAGGGCTGAAGCTCGACTCAGGCTTGCATCCTTCCGAGGTCGCTAAAATGAGTACCCAGATTGTTGGGGGCAAATAGCTTACAATTGTAAATGAAGCTGTTTGTTTAACAAATTGTAAGCCGCTCTGATAGTCTTGGCTGAAGAGCGGGGTATAAATAAAACATTATTATTATTATTATTATTATTGTTATTATTATAATATTTCTGTTAGGTTGTGAGAGAGGGTGAATATCAGGGCAGGAGATGTCATTTAGTTAAGTGGGAGCTGAAACAGATTAGCTTGAAACACCAATTTCCCGGTGGCTTGGGAGCATGGCATATGCCATGATGCCACCCCAAAGCTTTCTCAAAGCAACTGGACTGCCCATACATGGGCTGGCTTCACGACGCTCTGGCAGCACAAGCTTTACACCGTAGGAGTGCCATAAAGCCATGGTGGAGAGGAAAAGGCCGGCTTTTTGCCAGCTCAAAAAGGAGTGGCATTTTCCCCCTACTTTTGGGGCCGACAAAAAGTCAGATTGGGGCAGCATGCTGTTGCCACAGCCCCAGCCCAGCTCTTTTAGGGCAAAACAGATTACCTCAACAGCCCCAACCCAGGTCTCGCGCAAAACAGACCACCTCCAAGGGGCAGCTTGAAGCTGCCCTTTAGAGGTGGTCTGTTTTGCCTAAGGTCCAAAACATATTACAGAAATAATTCAGTTTGAGACCACTTTAACTGCCCTAGGTGAATGCTAGGGAATTCTGGGGACTCTGGTTTTGTGAGACATTTAGCCTTCTCTGTCAGAGAGCTCTGGTGATACAATAAACTACAATTCCAAAGATTCCCTAGCACTGAGCCAGGGTAGTTAAAGTGGTCTCAAACTGAATTATTGCTGCAGTGTGTTTTAAGCCTAAGTAATTGATGTAGAATTCTGGCCAGGACTACTTTCTGGCATTTAATTAGCAAGGGCATGGAGGGCTCAAAATGTTAATATAGCGTCTCATTTAGGATATATTTGTATGCTTGTGCATTTTGTCTTCATAACATGCTGTAGTTTAGGAATGACTCTTGTAATATGCTGTCTTCAGCATTAAAAAGTTTCAAAACCTTAATTGCTAACCTTGATCTTTGACCACCAGTTTCTTGCTTTGAGGAAATAAAATCTAGTCATTATTTTATCTACAAGAAGAGCATCTGGGAAAGATGGAATCCCTGCTGAAATATAAAGAGCAGTTTGAGTTGGATGATGTAAGTAAACTACTCAGTTTTAATAACTGTAGGAATGTCATGCCTTCAGGATGGCGTATAAACATAATTTTTCCAATTTATGTAAAGATCATAGAAATTATACAGCTAACTACAGGTCTGTAATAAATATCCTCATTAAATTTGAAAGTAAATACCTTTTGATCAAATTATAGGCCAAGGGATTAGCAAATTAAATATCTGAAGGAAAAAACAAGCTAGATTTGGAACTCGCTGTTTGACTATTGATCATTGCTTTGCTTTTACACACTGAGTGGATTTTAAAAAGCAAAATACAGTTTTGATATTTTTGTGAAGAATACTGTATGTCATGATCCAAGTTTGCAGTCTAACATAGATGTTCATTTACTTCATGTTTATAATAATTAATATATTTTAAGCAAACACTAGCTTGCAACAGGGCCAGCCTTACCATTAGGTAAAATAAGGCGGCTGACTTAGAAGGTGGAGTACTTTCCTGCTTGGGAAAGTACAGGCAGGGCTAATGACAGGGAAAGCTAGTACAAATTAGCCAGTCCCAGAAGCCTGGAAGAGTGGTGGGACCTGACTATGTTACATACATACATACAAACATACATACATATTTGTCTTTGGGAGGGATCAGTCCCTAATTCTAACCTCTTTTTCATTCAGCAAGAGCAAGAAGCTCAGGAACGAGCCATGCTCAGAGCAAACTGGCCCCTGTTCATTTGATATGCAGCAAGATGGTCTCAAATTACAGAGCAAGTGTTGCAGCTGCGAGCCTGTCATGAATGTGGATAGCATCCATTCTTCCTGGTCTCAGATCTATGGCCCAGGTTACTCTGATGAATAACACATGAGACAGGACTATATAAAGCCTACCTCAAGTATTGTGAGAGGAGGCTCTCTTATGTCAGTTTTGTACAATGTCTTTAAATCTTTTGGGAGCCTGGAAATGTCACAAGAGGTGTTTACCTCAATGAGACAGTTTTCGTAGAGGCCTGCTTCATGTATACCAACCAGTCTTGAGTTAGCCTGGCAACCGAGAGATTTGCCCTATGTTGCTGTTTGAAAATCTTGGCAACCCAAGCTACCTCCCCTCCAAATAAATAAATAAAAAAAATAAAAATAATAAAAATAAAAAAAATCACTGGGACTCAGACTTGTTCTCAGTAGACCAGGGTGAAAAATAGTTGTAACATGTTTTGTACATGGAATGGGTAGGGGATTGTGGGATTGTGGTCCTTGTCCTTTACCTCTAGAAGCAAAGGTGTTAGACATGATATCATAGCTTTTCCTCTGTCAACCCTGTAGGCAAAGAAGGGATGGCTAGCCAACAGCCTCTACCAGCCTTCCTCTTGCTGATAGTCAACATCCCAAGGAGTGCCTGCAAGAAGAGAACAATGGCCCTCCTGAGAACAAAGGTAGTAAAACCTATATACTCCTGACCTCCAAAGGATTGCAAATGTTTTGTCATCTCTATGCTGACAGATGATTGGTATGTAAAGGATGTCTCCCCTGATCATGAATAAACTTTGTCATCCTAAGTAGTAACTTAATACCTTGTTATCTGGATGTAGTCTCATGAGAATGTATGAATGCCTTGAGTAATTTTACCTGGAGATTATTAACCTTTATTTATAAAGCGCTGTAAATTTACACAGTGCTGAGATGACACCTCTTTGTTTTGGATGCGTGCATTCATTGTCCAGTCATTTCCACATCTCTGGCCATTCTTCCTCCATGAAGAATCCACTCAAAATTCTTGAAAAAACTGCCCCCAAAACTCAGTTTGCCTTATATAAACAGCTTTTTGGGTAATTCTAATTCAGTCTCAGTTGAAACCAGGCAGACAATCAGTCAGATTTCAGCTACACTCCTCAGTATTGCTAGCCAATTCACTTCCAGGTGGCGATCTGGGCATGATCCATGCTACAGACTTCCCCTGACTGGAGAGCTGTCTCTGGAACTGGTAATGTATTGCACCACTCTCTGAACTTATCAGGCTCTCACCTTTTACATCTTTAGCTCTTGTATGCATGTATGAGTGAATGTCTCTGGATGAAAGCTAATTTCTCCTGTTGTTATAAATAAAATTAACTAATTATGAACCTGCCTCTGGAGTTCTGGGTTTGGAACTGATATACATAGGCTTAAAATCCTGGCTAGAGCTACCCTAGCCCTCCCACTGCTTTCTAGTGAGCTAAATTCATTACTCCATTGAATTCAAACAAACAATTTCATTTATATACCACTTCATACTGCCTAAGCAGTGTCAACTGTAAGCTACTTGCCCCCAACAGTCTGGGCACTCATTTTAGCGACCTCGGAAGGATGCAAGCCCAAGTCAAGCTTGAGCCCTTTTGCTGGTATTGAACTCACAACCTTATGGTTTTGAGTGAGAGGCTCCAGTACAGGCATTTAACCACTAGTGGGTGCCCTCTCGGAACCCCCTCCAATCTGGGTAACACTTTCAAATGAAACAGATAGTGTTGGGCAACCACTGTCATTTCAATAATAAAATGTAGATGTCCTCTCTTGAAATTGAGAGGATTAGTAGCTACTCTAAATTAATATTGTGATAGAAAAGATGCATGTTAAATATGACAAAACAAGCAAAAACACTCTTTTTGTTTTATTCCTCTTTTTATACTGAAAAGCTTCATGCCCCTTTTTACACCATAATACGTTAAGTCATATCAGTTTATAGTTGTTATCTTCACCAACTCCAGATTCATATGCCAGATTTAAATGTATTGTATTCAATGCTATATATCAGGCCTGGAAATATTACCATTGAAACAGAATGTCTATATTGCTAAGATTCTGAATAATGCTGTCAGATAAGCAATATCCCAATATACACTGTAATTGAAGATTCTGCAGATGTGGGTATGGTTGTATTGATGACATTTCCAACTATACACTATCTTGCTCAGAACTTGAAAGGGTAAGACAAAGATTTCTTTCTCAGTTACTGGAGGGATATCCTTTTTGATCTATATTTCAAAAGCTTGAAAGTATGCTAGGCAAGACAGCTGGTACTGAATGAACCCAGGTTTTCTTTGGTAGCTGTTAAATTTCATCATAAGTGCTAGGAACATAACAAGAGTCATCAGACCAAAGAGCCATCTAGCCCCAGAATCTGTTCAGACAGAAATCAAGTAGTTGTCCCTGGGAAGTCTGAACAAATGACACGAGTGGAACAGAGAGAGAGAGAGAAAAAAGGCAAGTCTTTGTAACTAGTAGCCATTGATGATCATATCCTCCATGAATTTAACTGATCCATCTTTAAATCTGTCCATGTTGTCATCAGTTGCTAAATCCTGTGGCAGTGAATTTCATAGCTTTACGATCTATGAAGTAGATTTCAGAGACATGGCTATGTTACCCTGGAATATCAGTATGCAAAAGAATCTTGTAGCACTTTTGCACTTACTGTGTAAAAGAGGTTGAAGCATAAGCTTCTGTAGACTAGGTCTTCATAGATGCAGGAAGGTGACCTAATCTTATGCTTTAGAACAGTTAGTTTCAAAGGTGCTGCTAGATCCCTTTATGTATGAAGTGAAGAAGTACATCCTTTTATCTGTCCTGTACTTCTCACCATTCAGCTTCCATGGAATATAAAGTCCCTTCAGTGTTTTCAAATAATCTGGCTCTTGCAAACCATTAGGGTCCTTGTTTATTGGCTACTAGGTAGCAACTGTATACTGTTTGAGTAATAATTCTAGCTATGGATGGGAAAGTACAGCAGAATTAGGGAGAATGTGTCTGGTAGTTCCGTCAATTTCACCCCCATTGGTAAGTTCCAAATCTCATGTTCTTTCTGCCACATTTATAAAGAAATCTTCAATTTTGGTAAGTTCTTAATCAAAAATGAAACAAACAAAATCTCACCCTTCTTTATAACTTGATATTGTAATAATTAGAATAAATATAAGAATGCACACTACAGTGTGAATAATGCTGTACTGATTATCATCCACACATGGATAAGCATCTCATTGCATAGCCCACATTTCTATCTGCCTTTTTCTTGATTTCATTGTGGTCCATTTAGCTTTTATGACTTATTTTTTCTTTGATATCAAATTGTATACACTTGGGTATAAAGGGAGTTAAGGGTCCAAACCTGTAATACAATAATATCCTCATTGAAAATGACCTGATTAATCATGATAGCAACCCCATGATGTCTTTGTCTCATATGAGGTTGTTTGTAGATTGCAAATGCATTGTTGATATTTCCTCTTAATTCTTGACAGGATCCTTTCAGGATTCTGGTTGTAGTATTACTGACAAATTGCATTTTGGAAAACCTAAATAATGTGGATAGGCAGCATTTGGATCCTAACCAAACGCTTAAAAAAACACACAACTGCAAGATGTGAAATCAATATAATTTCAAAAATGTAATTCTAGGATAATATGGTGAGCTAAATATGAAAGCTACAAAGGATTTAAATAGATAGAAAGAATGGATAAATGCAAAGGTACAAACATCAAATTATATGCAAATATTGTAGGGAGTAAACAGTATATGACAAAAACAATGTAGAATGATGAAGCAATTTTATTGGGTTTTTTAAGTTTAAAAAAAGCATGTGCACATTTTTAGGGTACTTATGATCAAAAACCCGGATTAACATTCAAACCCAGAAACTCATAAAGTTTGTTTTGGATGAACCTTTTCTAGTGCAGGGAAATGATGTCCCACTCATGTCTTTACCTAACACAAGCTGGCTGGGGCTTCTAGGAGCTGAAGTACAAAACAGCTGTAGCACAAAAGTTTAGGAATCACCAGGTCAGGCAGACTTACAGCTGTTTTGTACTTCAACTTCTAGAAACCCCAGCCAGCTTCGCCAACAGTCAGGAATTCTGGGAGATGGAGTCAAAAACATATTGAGGACCAAAGTTTGGGAATCCCTGGCCTGACCTATCTTTCTTTTTAACCTAACTCACTTGGTAGCATCTAAATGTTTTGAGGAAAGGTGACAGGCACAAGGATCATTGTCAAAATTCAATTTTGGATTAAATTCATTGACAATATCAAATATTGATCTTTGAGCAGCAAAGTTCCAATTGGCTGGAATTATTCATTTTTATGAACTGTATAGGCTAAGCCAAGAAAACCTTGTTGGAACATATATTTTTTGGTTAATCACCTGCATCTAAATTGCTCTCAGTTTCTTAACTTCCCAGTTATCCCTTATTTTCAGGAAAATTACCACCATAATAGAGATAATTGTGATTCAATATGTGAATTCATGATGGACTGGGATTGCCCATGTAACTAGCCAGGGGAAAGAAGCATCAATTGAAGAGGAGAAAACAATCCTGAATATGCAGGCTTGCAGTTTGGGTATACTTCAGCACTTACTTTAGAAGCTGAAGGCCCAGGTTTCCACAATGGGCAGGAGTACCTATTTGTAAATTTTAAGTTTCTGCACTCATTCCTTCAGATGTTGGATCTGGCCACGTGCCTTAATTACATCTCATTTGGACTACTGTAATGTGCTGTACACGAGGCTACCTTTGAAGAGTGTCAGCTCATACTAAGAGCTCACCAGAGTGTTAAGTGGGGCTGGTTTCAGGAACCATACAGCTTCCCAGCTACAACAGTTCTCCTGGTTGCCAGTTAGTTTCTGTGTGTGATTCAAAATGCTGGTTACGACCAATAAATCCCTATATATCTATCTAGCAGATTTAATCCCTCTGTGTGAGCCTGGGCAATGAGAGCCTTGGCACTTCTTTCAGTCCAACTACCATCTTGGCCATGGATGGTGGGAACACAAGATAGATCCTTCTCCACAAGATCCCTTGACTCTAGAGCTACCTTCCCAAGGAGGCTAGAATGGCAAGCAATTATCTTTTTATTCTGGCAGGTTTTTAATAGAGAGTTAAAATGCAATGGGCTTACAGTGTTGTAGTGTTTTAGAATTAATTGTTTTAAAGGGGTTTTTATCTTATTTAATTGCATCTTATCTTGTTAAGAATAGGTTTAATTGTTCTAACATTCTGAATAGATTAATTCCATTTTAATGTTCACTTTTTGTATGTTTTTAGTTATATTGTTGTTGTTTTCGAATTATAAACTACTTTCAGTCTCGGTTTTGGGATGTATGACGAAGATGATTTTGCAACTCATCATCATCATTATCCATTTATTACAGCAGTTGCATCCAGAAGAAATAAAAGTAATGAACTGATTTTATTCATCAAAATGTGAGTTTTTCTGGAGAAAATTAATCACAATATTTGAATACTTTTTTGTTGGGGGGAGGACTTCTTCCAGGGAAACTGCTGCTTTCAGTTTGAAACCTGGGCATTAGACATACCCCTATGTATTATTAAATAGTTTTTGGTCTATATGCTCTTTTCTAAAATTGCAAAGTAACTTAGTACGTAACCAACACCACACTATACGTCCTACACTCCATTTCCATTGTAGCTTCATCATCTGTCATTCTTATTATTTCCCTATTAGACAATCCCATATAGTTCACTATGCCACAAAGAAAAGACATGCCCCTTTAAAATGTTGTTTTTGAAAGTAGCTGTGATGGCGACAATGTGGCAGTGCCAAAATTCTTCGGAATGTTTCACTGCTTTTTAATGTATACCACCATTGCCACCATTTATGTGAAGGGTGATGGCCACTGTCCCACTAATGACTCAATGTGAGACTTGAACTCAGGAGAACCTAAAACCCTTTCTAACTTCTCCTCATAGCAGCCTATCCTAGCTTCAATGGCTCTCCATCCCTCAGGGCAAAATAAACATCAATCTTAACTGACACCAAACACTTCTCGTCCCTCTTTTTATACTTGCTCCTGGAGCAGCTCCACCTTTTCTTTGCTTCGCTCCCATTGGCTTTGCTAAGGTTCTAATCTGCCTGTTGTCTCCACAAAAGACATGCCCTTTTAAAAAGTTTTTTTAAAAGTATCTCTGTTCAGGTTAAGCACTGATCCAACAATAGCGGTTCACTGCAAAATTCGTATGCTCTATATATTTTTCCATAGGCCAAATATTTTTTAAAAGGGTTACACTATATTTTTAACACTGAGTTCCAGAAACTCTTTGCCCATTACTGCAAATGGTTTTGTTGACCTACTTGGCAAGCCTCTAGAGATCAAACTGCAGTTATAGCAAACAAGATGTACAAAATGCAGCTTTTCCTTCCGGAGTGCCAATTTCTTTAATAGATAAACTTGTGTTTACTTGGGTAGCTTTGAGTTTATCTGAAGTAAATCTTTCAGACTCAGTATTTGACAGTCTTCAATTTTTGCTATATTGTTGTTTCAGATAATACTCTTACAAAGTGGTTACAGAAGAAGAAGAAGAAGAAGAAGAAGACAACTTTATATAGGAAGTTTTAGTAACACAGTACAGTCGCGTCAAGATCTCAAGTGTCCCTGGCATGGAATGAAGTTGTACTTCCATTAACTGAAATGATTCTGAAATGATTTTCACCAGGTTTCCTTTCACACCCCTTTCATTGGGCCACTGTCAACACAGTCTTCCTTCTGGAGCAGTTTCTTTTTGGAGTGGGGGTGGGGAGAAGAAAGGTAGAATAGGGCATTGAGGAAGATAGGAAATTCATTGAAATTACTCTACACATTGCATCATACATTGATTGTGTTGGGTGGCTGTGTTGTACCACTGAAACACGCTCAAATGCGCAGCTGTATGCACAACCAAATGCGCATGAACATGTACATTGACCTCTGCATATACAATGGCACCACATGCATCATTCCACATATTCGGACCCCATAGGATTTTCTAAACAGGAATCAATCATATAGTTTTCTACAAGGGAATCAACCAGAATGTTAGATGATGAGACTACAATAAAACTGTATGGCATGCCAAAACGATAAGAATAAAATAGGAAACCAGGATCCAAGCCAAAACATATAGCATATTTATTTAAATAGCATATTTAAACAATAGCATATTACCTCTGCATCTAGAGTAAATTATCTCTCCATGTAGTTTCTGTTTAAATCTTGCTTTCTGTATTTTGCCAGTCCTAAACTGAGCAGTTAACATAGCAAGTTGCAACCTTCCATCACCAAATGTCACTGCCAGATGGATGCCTTGTTTTACCAGAATATAGATATACAGCAAAATATTACAGATTGTGATCACTCTTGAGACTGCACTTGACTGTATACTTTACTATAAAATATGGTTTAATATAAAATTTATTCAACACAGAGTCTAAAAGACCAAGATTCAATAATAGCACAACAAAAATAAACAGAGTTGCAAATATGTTTTCATATAAGTGCAAAAAGTTCTCATACTAAATGTAATAACAGGCCCTGTAAGAGCTTTCCAGTTAGGAAAGCACAGAGCTTATGTATGGAATTTTGTTATCACAAAAGACGATCTTGTGCAAAACCTCTGAAACCCTCAGTTATCTACCATCTGGGAAATTATTACTGCTGATAAGGTGATGGTCTACCATACAAGGCAAGATGTGAATGTTCACAATCCAGATGTTTCTTTGAAGCCAAATCAGGAGATTCTGGGCATTATGCCTTATCTCACAGGTGTCTGTTAAATGCCATTATGTTTCTAAAGGTTCTGTTAATATTCTTATTCAACAAAACATGTAAAGAAATGTTTGTGGATAATTTCAATTCAGGTTTTATGTTTTTTTGGGGGGGAGGGGGGAACCTCACTTATATTTGCATTAAAAAAGCATTTCTTCATAGAGGTTTTCTTTACACATAGATGTAAAGACATACACACAAACTTCCATGTGCGAAATGGGACTGGGGAGGGTGGCAACAAGGAATACTGGTGGGATTCTGAAGAACAGTTCAGAGGCTCACATTCCAAATCTAATTTTGGGCAGGGATGAGTTCTTGAAACAAAATAAAGTAAAGTCATCACATCCTCTACTTCCTTAGATTTCTAATTCGCAATAGGGATATAATAAAGTTATTCTTTTTATCTGTCAGACAAAAGAGGTTTAATTCACTACAGCCCCTTTCTGATATTTACTTTGCAGCCTGATAACTACTACAGTTTTCCACTTCACTCTCATAAAACATAGATCACACAATATGGCTCTCTATCATTCGTACCTTTCCTTCAGTTTCATCAGTGGGGAAGCTGAAGCAAGTAGAAGGCACATTCCTACCTCCTACTAAGTGATCAAGGAATTTTCAATTATGTTGGACTGACATTGAATAGTCATTTGTTACCATGGTTTCCAGACACTGAAGTAATTTAAGAAGAGGCCTCTGTGTAGAAATTTATTTCGGCTTATTTTGTTTAAGATATTTATACATTACTTCCTAGCCCGCAAGGGTTGCCAAGGTGGTGAAAATAAAAGCAAGTAAAGCCTTACAAAAATAAAACATTTAAATACATTAAAATTGTTTGTTTGTTAGTTTGCTTTTAAAAAAGAAAAAAATCCAAACTATCCTGAAATATAATTTTAAAGCAAATAATTATGCCTATGAATATTTGATATTACATATTTAGGAAGAGTTGATATTTATACTAACATGGTACAGTGGGCTAGCATAGCTTAGCTTGTTATACAGACAGAGGTTATTACTCAGGGTTCACTAACACAACAACAAGAAGAAAGAAAACAAGTTTGCTGCTTCAAGCTATCCATCCAAGCATAGGAAAGGGGATAAACAATAATAAAGCTATATTTGTTGACACCGACCCCAAAGGTACCTCTCATGTGAAAAAGAAAGTAAGCATTATTGGGTTTGGAGCTCTGCATATCTTCCCCTTCCATAGGAAAAAAGAACACAGAAAACTGAGCATATTACTTCCACAAGTATGAAGGAAGTCAAATGGCCAAAGAAACCCCCAGGGACTACTTATCTCCTTTTTGTCTCGTTCCATCAATTATTCAATGTACATCTTGATGCCCGTTTACCAGCAACACATCCTAGAGAGGAACTACCGAAATCACATTTGAGTAGTACTTGCAAAATAAAACAAAAAATCCTATGAAATTCATTGGATCACCTTAAGTTGACAAAGGACATAATGGCACGCACACACACACACCAACAGCAGCATTGAATTCAAGCTAATATAACCACTACTTACATATATTAATCAAATATATTGACTCCAGTGTTAAATATATTATAACAAAAAGGCAGCAAGTACCTTTGTAACAATTACAGTTCTAATAGCTTTCAAAACCATCCATAGTTGCACTGCCTTCCTTTACTTTGGATTTGTCTGAGGCAGTGCTTATTCAAATATAACTGGTTTTTAGTTCAATTTTATTTTTTTTTTAAAAAAAACCCTATCTAACATATAGATCTTTTAAAAAATAAATCTAATGGAATAAGTAGACATTTATTTATGATTATCTAGATTATATTATCATTATTCTTCATTATTTTGGAATAGACATTAACATTTCTAGGGACTAATTTCTGAAAATCTTGCTAAAGAATAAGGTCATATTTTTCCTTTCTTGAACTAGAAATGCCACCTTGTCTCTGACAGAAAAGAAGGGAATTTGGGAGAGCAAAATTCAGTTGTCCTTCTGAAGGTTTCTCCCTACAAATGCACCAGATGCCAACTAAAAATAACATCTTGATAAATGGCAGATACACATCTTGTCACACTACAGTATATAGCCAGCTGTTGAACATGCTCCCTCACTTTCCCATAATTATATTAGTGACTATTATCTGTACACCTGTGTTGGACCACATATGGTCAAAAGCACTGCTTCTAGACTTTTATGGCCTTTACAGATTCTTTCCAAATTATTTCAAATGGCATGTATAATTTTAACTTAAGTTTCTAGTTCTCAGGATTAACAGGAAATATTTAAAAATGTAGTAAGCCTTTTCTATCAATTCATGCCCATCATTAGGGTGCATGAAACTTACCTGAGAACTTTTGATACTTTCATCTCTCTGTTTAACTTTCTCCTCAGGTTTTCGACATAGACCAAATAAAACTCTTTGTTTTCACAGTGAGCAGTCCAGTTGATGTATGGGATATATTGGGCTGAACACTTCAGGGCTTTAATCTGGATCAAAGAAAGAGTTTACCCAGGAAAGAGTTTACCCAGCAGTTCATTTTGATACATATTCATGTTCATATACCTTAGTACAGTATGTTTTTCCTTGAAGAGGTTTGTGGACAAAATATTAAGGCATAGTTAAAAGACAGTTTGGTCTTTTGGGAAATCTTCCCAAATGGAAACAAGTTGTCTGTAGCAGAAGGCAGGTGGATTCAAATGACATTTTTATGCCTTGTGTATCAAATACAGAAGGTGAGCTACTGTTTCTGGAATGGTGGTGGTAGAAATGACTAGATTTTTCAACTCTGAGGAAGGTTCATTTACTGACAGGATGAGATATTGTCTCTTTGCAGCAGGTTCAATGAGTGCCAGGTGCTGCTCACAACATTGTCTTTGAATTTATGTTTTTACTTCATAATGAGAGGTTGAGAAGCAGATGCACAGGCCTTGTAGACAGAAAGCAAGGAACTTTTAATTAGCAATCAGAGGGCTGTTAATTTCTTTTAACAGTTGAAGTTGATAGTGATAGTGGTGCATAGAGGATGTTTATTTTGCATCTCAGCAGGTGTTTTGTATATGGATACATCACTTTGAGTAAGCCATGTATAAAACCAGATTCAGGTTGCAAATTTATCAACACTTGCATGAGGCTTACCCCATTGCTATTGGGGCAGATTCTGAGGTTTAAAAAGTAAGGGACATTTTGATGTGATGATGCCAGTGCCCATTATTATTTCTTGTTGCACAACAGGATTTGGTCTAGATCATAATGCTCAATTATATTCCAGTGAGGCTATCATTTCCCTTAAAAAATATTTCTAGCTTGGAATGTCAGTTTATCAGCAGAGAACCAAAATGTATGTTTCCAGGTCATTTAGGTTACCTCTTACAAAGTGGGGCACTTAGGGAAAAAAAAAACCCATAAAAATACTGTTGAATCACTAGGAACATGATGTTGGTTTCAGATTGTGCTACTACTACTGCTACTGGAAAGGGGTAATTTAAGAGTTCTTTGTAAATAGGCTTACATTAGCTGTGAATTAACCAAAGCACAGCTAAACTTCTGACTTGGATTGCCTACAGAGTAGGAATGAAATTCTTCACTAATTTCCTTGAGAAGGGTAGCAATGAAAATTTTTAACCGTTTTCTTCCTGCTTCTATAATTTCTTTGAAAAGCATGCAGATTTCAAAGATTATCCATGGTTCAGGACAGAATTTTTGTAAAGATTGTGGGTGGAGTCCTGTATGAACATTACTGCTAGACCTATATGCATGGTTCTGTTGCCGCGCAGGTCAGGGCCCCCCCCCCAATAAATACAGAAACCTGGTTGGAGGAAAAAAGGCCACAACTTTATTAACTGTTCCACACATGCAGAACAACACAAAACCATAGGGTTGGCCCAAAGCATAAGGTCTGGATCTGGCCATCAGCAACACCCTGGTTGGTTGATGTACCCTTGGTAGCAGGGGCAAACATCGGGATGACGTAGGTGCCAAGCTCCACCCTGTTGCGCAGTTAGGCAACTGCGCTGCTTCACATCGAATTGCGAGACATCCTAGTCACCGGGTATTAATCGACTGTGGCCCCCGCAATGGCCACAGCGAACCGCTCCTTACCCGGGTCATGAGGACTCCCGATCCAGTGCCAGCGGGCCCTGGAAACCCCTACCCCAGATCCAGGCCTATGCTGCCACCACACAGGCAGGTCTGAAAGAGCGCCTGCCGCCAACCCTAAGAACCGAAAAAGAACCCTCCACAAATAATATTAATAGCATCCGCTTGAGCAAGAGTCCAAATAAGGGTGCACATAGCCCGCAAACACCCTAGACTTCCATCAACCAATTTACTTGATGACATCAGTAGAGAGTCCAGCACAGGCTGTAGATGTGGCCGCTCCAATGCGGAATGAATGGCCCCCAAATTCAACCAAAAGAGGACCCATCGCCTGAAGGGCCAGCTTTAACACAGCAACAAATTGAAAGTGTGTGACAGGTGAGCCATCAGCATGACAAAATAGGGATCCTTGACAAGCAGGCTGGTGCCTAATAAACCTTTTTAGAACCCGAACAGGACAGAGGTGCGAGTCTTTTAGGTGCCCCAATATGATCGATGAGGCTCAGCCCAGTTTATCACATTTTGACCTGAGAACTGTCAAACATACAGCATCAGCATAGAACAAAACATCAGTGATGCACAAGTATCTTTTTGAGCAATAGGTCTTCGAAGACAGGACCAGCTCCCCTACCCTCAGGGCCCCAAATGGCGGGAAGCTGGGAAACAATATCCTGAAGCAGTGTAAAAACAGATAGGGTGCCTGGCATCGTTTTTGACCATATGCATGCATCTCCAACCCTCCAGAGTGCAACGCACTTGGAAACAAGCACATGGATCAACCAGGCTGGAGGCTTTTGCAAAGAACAAAATACCTGCAAGGTGAACAGAAATAGAGCGCGGGGAAACCCCACTATACTTTAACCACGCCATGAAGCATAAAACAGTTGTCGAATCCATAGGTCAAAGTGCCGGAATGCCTAGGGCACCCCACAAGGAGGACAATTTAGAAAAAACCTTATTATAGGCCCTGAGAGTGGAGGGGGCCACCGAAGACAAAATGCCCTGGGTCACATTGGAAGTCCAATCTTCCTGAGGAACTCTGGAAATGGCATGGGAAGGGGGTCTGCCTTTGGAGCCAGCCATTGAAACCTGTCTTCCTGGAATCGAGAAAGAGCATCAGCTAAATTATTTTGCAAACCAAGAACAAAACCAAGCTGTGATAGAAATGTTAAAATTAAACAAGTGAGTGTGAGCCACAGCACCAGCACGACTCTTTCTGATTTGAAAGACCGGCTATTAACAACAGCAACTATGGCTTGATTATCGCAGCAGAACAGAACACGTTTGGTGGAGAACTCATGTTTCCAAATAATGACAGCCGTCACAATGGGAAATAATTCCCAAATAAATAAATAAATAAATTATTAACAACCTCCTCTTAAGCCCAACCCTTTGGCCATTTTTGAGCACACCAGTGTCCTCGAAAAAACAGCCCAAATCACAATCTTCAGATCCTCTCTAATACCCTTGGTAATGCTCACATGGTAATGAGGCCTGGAAATACCTGCAGTAGCTCTGGCCAGCCTGGCACAAAAGGGGCGACCAGGAGAAACCACACAGCACGCAAAGTTCAGGTGACCCAGGAGGGATTGCACCTGTCTCATAGTAACTTTTTGGGATGCAAGAAATTCTGAAATAATTTTTTTTTTTTAAGAGCACTCAATTTGTCAGGAGGGAGACGAGAAACTCCTTCAACCAAGTCCAATTGGACACCCAAAAATGTGAGGGACATAGCTGGCCCCTTAAGTGTTATCAGCTGCTGAAGGGACCCCGATCTCAGATGCCAAAGCAGAAAAGGTAATTAGGAGCATCTGGCAATGGTCTGAGCCGGACCGTCCGGTGAAAAGGAAATCATCCAGTTAATGAGTCACAAGCGGGGAGCAAGCCCTGCGCTTTACCTCCCACTCCATGAAAGTACTGAAGGCCTCAAAGGCTGCGCAGCTAATTGAACAGCCCATCGGTATAGCCTTATCGAAATACCATCGGCCTTGTACCTTAAGCCCTTACAGGTGGAAATCATCAGAGTGAACAGGCAAAAGGCAGAAAGCAGACTGAATGTCACATTTGGCCATTTGGGCTCCGCGGCCACATGCCTGCACTAGCTGGACCACATGGTCGAACGAAGCATAGCTAAGTCGGAATTCCCCCAGAGCCTTCTTGGGGACAACTCTTAAGGGAGACACCTGAATGTTTGGAAAGGCGGAGAATCAAAAGGCCTTTCAATGCAGCCGGCATCTATTTCTTTTTGAATCTTTTTCATAAGAACCTCCAGCATATCTCAAGCTGATTTAAGATTCTTAGACTCTGAAGGAGGAGGGGAACAAGTCACCTTGGGCAGGGCCCCATGCTGAAAGGGATGGTGGCCTGATTTTGGGCAAGCTGCCTTACTATGGGGCCCCCGACAAAGTTCAAAGATGTGGTCATATCTGCAGTGAGACCTGGAGCACCTTCCTGCATTATATTCCCAGCAGACCAATTTATGTCCCTCTTACCATCCGGTCTGGTGGCCCCTTTGGACCTGGTCAGAGGGACCACCTCAAGCAACCAAATTCCATTGTGAATAAGATCCCAGTGCTCTCTAGAGCTCTGAGAAGCCTGCTGACAAAAGGCTGCATCATAGGTGATAGCAGCTGCCTCACCAGGTACATCTCTGACTCTAAGAACATGAAGCATGTGGCAATCTAAGTGTCAAGCTCTCTTGAGGAATGCCATTGAGATAACAGCCCTAAGGAGAATGTATGCTCTGCTGAGGGAACCTTAGGGTGTTTTGTTTGTTTGTTTGTTTGTTTGTTTTGCCCATTTGGTGGATGTAACAGCAAGGGCATTATGCCCTTTTGGTTGCAATAGTGTGAAAATGTCAACGAAACAACCTGTTAAAATTCCATTTTTTCACTTTTTTTTTTTGAAAGGTGAGACCCAAGAGGACGCTCACCAGGAGCTGAGGGAGGGATGCCCAAGGCCCAAGGCCCATACACCTTGCAGGCCAGGATGCCAGGACCTGCACCGGATAGCACAGCAGGGAAACCCAGGGACCAAAGTATGGTCCACCCAGAACCCTTCTCTACCTGTAGGCACAACCTGTGAAAAACCCCCTCCCCAACATGTCCCAAACGAGACACAGATGCAGTCCTGTTCCATTTACTCTTTTTTTCCTTGCATTTCTTCCTTTTGCCACCGGCCACAGAGGTTCCCGCAATAAGCTCGTCGTCCTCCGAACTCGAAGATGTAGAGCTAGAGCCGGATGAAGAACTTGAGCTGGAGACATCCACTCAAGCAACGGAGGTCCAAGCCGAAGAGCTGGGTCCCAAGCTGAGGACATCATCCGCCAACTGTTGTTCCCTGTCGCCTTCCCGGGATCCAGATCCAGACATGCAACACCAGCAGATGTCGATACTTGGGAGGCTGCCATGGCCTTAGCAATGATTTCTGAGAAGGACCACATCAGATTTGCAGCCATCTCTTGGCTAATGATCAAAGATGCCTGCAATGGGGGAGGATGGGCCTGGACCATTACTATTGTCGCAGGATCCACCACAACTGTCGAACTCCCCTGTCTACAGGCATACGTACGTGCTGGGCACCTCCTAGTCCCTGGGGCTAGCTCTTCCCAGGACCTACAATTTGTTTTCACAAAGAACTGGTAACTTGTGCAGCACCACTTGACTTCCTTGATTTTGGTGACATGTTGAAATTGGTTGGTCTGACAACACTAAGATTGGGACTGTAGTCAGCAAGAAAAAAGTATTGCAAAGCTGCTTATAGGTGAAGGGAAACACATGCCCAGCAGGGCCGAAGCCGCAAGCACCGTGTAAATTACAGTTCACCGTTGTCAAGTCACAAGCACTGGTTACAACTCACGTGCCTAGCTGGCCAAAGCCGCGTGCACCGTGTAAAGTCAGCAGTGCAATAATCACCAACCAAGTAGAGAGCACGTGCCCAGCAGGGCCGAAGCCGCGAGCACCGTGCCGAAGAACAGTTTGCAGTCACAAAGTCATCAAGAAGATTGTTTGCACGTGCCTAGCATGGTTGAAGCTGGGAGCACTGTGCAGTTAAAACAAAAAACAAAACAAAACAAAACAAAAAACAGTTTGAAGGCAAAATTCCGAACACCACCAGGAGCACCATGCAGTTGAAAAAACAGTTGAAGCCAAAATTCCAAACACCGCCGGGAGCACCGTGCAGTTGAAAAAACAGTTGAAGCCAAAATTCCGAACACTGTATGTGTGAACAGCAGGGGCCAAGGCCGCAGGCACAACAATTATTAATTATTAAGACTAAAAAGGAGGACAAAACAAAACAAAAGGCCTTCTCAAAAAACATGAACCCTGTCTGCCAGTCCCTTAGCAACAAACCTGAAGGAGCGGGTGATTGTTACCAAGAAGTGGGGAGGTGGTAAAGATGCCCTCACCAACAAAATTCCCCACCTATTAGGCAGTGAGGAAGGCTGTCAGACCCAAAGCCCCGCCCCCTACCGTGTGGCAAAATAGGCAGTGAAGCCTCTGATCTGCTGGCCCCCAGAGCAGAACTGGCAATGGTGCCGACGCTCACCTTACACGGCCTTAAATAGGCCCAACAGCCAATGAGGGCTCAGGAACGATGGAGGCACCACCCTCTCCGAGCTCTCCACCAATAGGAGGGCACGCCATACCCTGCTGTGGCCAATCAGACAGGTTCCTTTCCTGCTCCTCCCAGTGGCCAATCAGCATCGAGCCCGCGCTCGCACCGGCCGCTGGGGCGCCCAAGCCTGGCGCGCGGGAAGGGGAGAGGCCTTCCTTCACGCGGCAACAGCGCCGGCCCGTTAATTCGGGCGGCGCCATTTATGATGATATGATGGCATGATGATATAGCGTTATGATAACATGATGGTCTATTGAAAGGGTGACACTAATCATGCTGGAATCTAAGGGGCTTTCTAGATTGGCAGGAAAGGGAGACATGAAGTTGCCTTTTCCTTAATGCTTAGCAGCTACATTGCAAGCCCCAGGTGTGTAATAAAAAGGTATAGGGCAGCTACACTGAGGAGGTGTGAAGACAACTTATCTGAAGACTTTTCTGTTGCTCAGCAACTACATTGGAAGCTGTCAGGATGCTAGAAACACAGGCGGAGCAGCTGCACGGGTGGCAATGAACAGGGCTTTTGGCAGCACTGAACTTTTAATATTTTTTTGTTGTTGCCAGCTGTGAACTGCGCAGTTACACCGGTACATCATACAGGCAAGTGTATTGCCAGCTGCGAACAGCGCAGTTGTGCAGGTACATCACACATGAACTGTGTAGTTATGAAGATCTGTCAAATTACCATTGTGGTTTTGCTTCCCTTTTTTAAGTGTGCCTTTGCATCGGTGCACCATGAATGAACCCCTTTATTTTATAATAATAATAATAATAATAGTTGTTGTTGTTGTTGTTGTTTATACCCCACCCCTTTGAGATCAATTGAGGTGACTTACACATTAAAATACTATTACATCAATAAAACAAACTGCATCCCTCCCCCCCTTAAAAAGATATTAACTCCGTTACAATTTAAGTTTATGAATAAACTTCTTTATTTTATGAATGAATTGACATTTTATGCACAGCTGCATAACAGTTACACCATCCCAGAGTCCCTACTGCACATGTCTAGGGTTCGAATTAGAGCTGGAGCTAGGGTTTGGAAGCTTTAAAAAACTGCACAGTTGCACTGCAGCATTTAGATGCAGCTGCACTGTTACACCCTTTTTAAAAAGAAGCTGGGAAAACCAGCTCCTTTTTAAAGCTGCTTTTTCCCCACTAAAATGCAAAAGAAATGGGCTCATGCCAAACTTTCAGTGTGGGTCATCTAAAGGCTACACTTTCATGCAGGCATGAACATACCCCTTTTTGCCAGTCTAGATCAGCCCTAAGCCTGGGAAATGATGGGAGGGGGCAGATGGCCAGCTGTGAGAAAGATTGTGGTTTTGTGACCCTACTCTTCTTACAGGGGCTGTAAACAAGGGATGCTCCCCTTCTTTGAGTGTGGTTGAATGATAATATAAGAAGGGGGAGAGGGAACGTGAAAGGTTGCTTTGATCTGGATCAAAGGCTGGAGATCATGGCCAGGGAGGGTGGCTGGATGATTGAAAGTCTTATGTTAAGGTCCAAGGGGGAAATCTTCAGTTCTGACAAAAACCCTGGATGGGTGACTACTGTCTCAATATTGGGGGGGGGGGGGGATGACTACTGTCTCAATACTGGGGAGGGGGAGTATTCTGTATTCTATCATAATGAGATGTTTTCCTGGTTGGGAACTGAGTTCACTGGTCCTGACAATTACATAATACACAGCACCACGACTGTTGTGATCCACAACTGTGGTTCTATGTAGTGGATTCTGAATTCTATGTAGTGGATTCAGGCCAGAACACATATACCTTAACCACACATACCAGTAAGCAGCTGCTGGGATCATCATCATCATCATTATCATCATCACATCAAGGTTTATTTATAAATTTACACAGCACTGTACATAGTAATCAATTAAGCAAAAAATAAAAATTAAACCTGCAGAGGCTTACATTCTAAGAGCAAACAATTATATGTAATACATATATTAAAATCTAATCAGTAAATATAAAACCAAACTGATTAAAATAAATTCGTTATCCATCACGTTGTGTCTTGGAGCACTTCTCTAAACAGAGTTGTCCTCAGTTCAGCCTTGAAGCTGGTTAAAGAAGTGATGGTCCATGTGTGTGCAGGAAGGAGGTTCTAAAAATTGGGGACAACAAGTGAGTAGGGGCAAATCCAAGCCAAGGCAGTGGAAATTCTTGCTTGAGAAAGCAGTCCTTGATTGCTAGACCATAAGGCACCAGCAGGAATGTAAGGGGAAACTAGCACCAACAAGTAGGGAGGGGCCAATCCATGCAGAGCTTTAAAAGTCACTAAAATAAGTTTATAACATATTCTAAAAGGAAGAGGGAGCCAGTGAAAGGAAGACAGCAAAGGGGTAAAGTGGTTGAAATGGTGATCAGACAATATTATACGAGCAGCTGAATGTTGAATGGGGATTAGGGGACAGAGATGGGAAAGAGGAAGCCCCACCAGTAGAAGATTACAGTAATCCTGATATGAGATCACTATTGCATGAAACTGTATCTTGGCATTAGATGCTGAAAGATTTTTGCAATATTATAAAGAAAGAGTATGCAAGATCTCGGGAATAAATGACAGGGAAGAATCAGAGATGAAACTGAGGCTGCAGACTTCCTCCACAAGCTGAATATGGACATTGTTAACTAAAGTAGAAAATTAATATTGCAGTTGGTTTAGGTGGAAAGATAAGTAACTCAGACTTAGCCATATTGTTTTAAATGCAGATGGAACATATTATTATTATTATTATTATTATTATTATTAGTATCTCGCTTTTTTCCCAGAACTGGGACTCAAAGCAACTTCACAACATTTCAAAACAATACAATTAAAACATAGAAAAGTGATACACTAAAACATAATTAAATTGCTAGAATATTAAAATAGATTACTTATTAAAGGGATAAAATTACAAGGAAAAAAGTTATTTAAAAAAAACTTAAAATGATACAACACCCCAGTCCTTTAAGAACATTTTTTTAAAAAGTTTGCCTGCATAAGATGGTTTTTATCTGTTGGCAGAAGGCTGACAAGGAGGGAGCCATTCTGATCTCCCTGGGTGGATTTCCAGAGTCTCAGGGCAGCCACTGAGAAGGCCGGAGAGAAGGGCCGCTTCAGAGGATCTCAGGGCCTGGGCTGGTTCATACCAGGAGATACGATCTTCCAAATATTGTGGACCTGAGCCATATAGGGGCTTGTAGGACATAACCAGCATTTTGAATTCTGCCCAGAAATAAACTGGTAGCCAATGGAGCTGTTTCAATAGGGGCACTGTGTAATCTCTATAACCTGCACCAGTTAATAGCCTGGCTGCAGCTCTTTGAACCAGTTGAAGTTTCTGTACAGTCTCCAAAGGCTGCCCCACATAGACCCCTTAAGGTAGTCCAAACGGGGTGTAACCAAGGCATATACCAAGCCAGATCCAGCATCTCAAGGAACAGGTTCAGCTCATGCACAAGCTTTAAATGCGCAAAAGCACTCCTGGTCACTGCCGAGACCTGGGCCTCCAGGTTCAAAGCTGAGTCCAAGAGTACCCCTAACCTGTAAACCTGTGTCTTCAGGGGGAGTGTAACCCCATCTAACACAGGCTGCACTCCTATTCCCTGATCTGCCTTCTGACTGACCAGGAGTTAGCAGAGTTCCGGAAAGAACAAGTGAATGAAAGCAGAAAAAGAGGAAGAGACCGTATAGGAATCAAATTAGGAGTTTGATTAGTGTTGTTGTCCAAAGAATACAGTGTAGTCCCTGAGTTTAAAGCTAGGACTAAATATTCCTACTCAAGGGAGCAGAAACCTTCCTTCCTTCTTCAGGAAAGATGATGGATTGTAGTGGGTGATATAAAATGTCACCACAAACCCTACAAGCTGTCAGGCTAAGTCCTGTTACAGGGTGGGACAAAGTTAACCAGGAGTGGAAGGTGCTTCAAAGATCACACTGCCGCTGCTGTTGCCACTGCCATTGGCAAAGGCTAGATCCAGCCGCTAGTAGAAAGAGGTCAAGAGGAGATGGAGGGGCGGTTAAAGCTGCTGCCACAGCTGTTGCCACCACGGCCAGAAAGAGGAGAGTCCAGCTGTGGGGTGAAATGAGGTTGGCCTTAGGTGGAGGGGCAGTTAAAGCTACCGCCACTGCTGCTGTTGCTTCCACAGTCTCTGGAGGCTAAATGTAACCACGGGTGGGAAGTGGTCAGGCGGAGATGAAGGGGTGGTTAAAGCACCATGCCTATTCTCAGCTCCAGGTGCCCTGCCAATTGTGGTGTAAATTAGCCTAATCTCTGCATTTTGGAACATTTTGGGACAAAAATTTATTTCTAGAATAAAATGGCAAAATTTGCTTTTGAATTCTGGGAGTGTCTTGGGGGTATCTAAACATGGTGGAAATGCATTCCATGTCCTCTAGAGTGCATGTGGAGGCATTCTGTAGAGAGAGAAAATATCCCAGGGGAGCCTGGGGGCATAGAAAGGGCCGAAGGCTTTCATGGCTGGCATACATACTTTTTTTGGGGGGGGGGAGCTTTCGGGCTATGTGGCTATGTTCTAGAAGAGTTCCTTTCTGACGTTTCTCCAGCATCTGAGTGGCATCTTCATTCTCTGAAGATGTCAGCCACAGATGCTGGTGAAACGTCAGAAAGGAACTCTTCTAGAACGTGGCCACATAGCCTGAAAGCTCCACAAAAACCATAGAAAGGGCACCTTCCTTTCCTTCACCTCAGAACTGAGATCAATCACTTCCTTTTCTCTGAGTTCCATTCATCTTCTATCATCTCTTCTCACTAAGCAACAGCAATCATTGTGTGTAATTGAGGTTTTAACAACTAGGGATGTGATGATAATTTGTTGTAGTTTGCCAAGCATATAGATTTCTGTTTTTTTTTTTTTTTACACTTTTAAATTTTTATTTACAAGTCAGGAAATTTGCCACCCACAACCCAGATATGAGAATTTTCAAATGGCTAATTTACAAATGAAGTAATGGTGTGGACACTTAATTAAAAATTCGGTTTTCTGGATGTTTTTATTTCTTTATTGCTTCAGTACTTTACATAAGTTGAGAAGTTAAACAGCAGGGATTCAAATTAGTCTGTCTCATGCATGGGTCTATCTTAGCTTCGTGCTTTTACAGGCCATCTTAGATCACAATGAACAGATAAATGTAGAGTAGTACATATGTGAAGTCAAAGGATTTCACAGCTGGTATCCATAGTTTTTTGTGTGTTTTTCAGGCTATGAAGCCCTATCCCAGAAGAGTTTATTCCTGACATTTTGCCAACAGCTGTGGCTGGCATCTTCAGAGAAATGCTGAAGATGCCAGCCACAGCTGCTGGTAAAGAGTCAGGAATAAATTCTTCTAAAACACAGCCACATAGCCCCAAAAACCTACAAAAAACCTATAGAGTAGTACATAGTTACTCCTCACCTATTGAGACATCATCTCCAGCTAGGAAAATTATTTTATACTGGAGTGCAAAAAAATAAAAATAAAAAAACTGCCTTAGAGGCAAAGCCTTTCATCCTTCTTCAAGCTGGAAAGATCTAGCAACACAGGAAGCTGTTCTTAGTATATTGACAATGAGACATTGAAATTGTGTGTGTATGTGTGTGTGTGTTTAAATGACTGGATAAAAATTTAATAACCCTTAAAAAAATTACACAAAGAAAGGAGAAGATACCTTGATATAATTTATGAGAAGCATGCAGAGAAAACAACCTGGGATCAGTTTTCTAGTTGTTGCAACATATGTTATATGTTGCATTTCCACCAAAATGTTCTGTTGAAGAGATGCTTTGTGTGGCTCAGACTGTAGTTCAGACTGTGGTGTTATACTAGTCCTCAAAGCCAGTTCCCTAAAGAGACTACAAATAATTGTACAGTTGTTTTGATCCATATCTGTCAGAGCTTGGAAACATTTGGAAACTAAAGAAGGACACTCTTCACTACTGGCCTCATTTGATGTGCTTGGTTTCCAAATCTGTTTCTCAATACAATTGTATTCTTCAGAATCAGAGTACTGTTATATGTCTTCTCCATCTGCATACAATAGCATAGATATTTATTTTTTGGTCCAAATGGTGTAAAATTTGTCATACACACCATGTTCACAAAACTTTTCTCCTTATAAGTAGTTTACAGCCAAAAGTATACTTGTTGTAACAGGTGTACATTATCATAGTAAGCAGTTTTCTAGCTCCAGTGTGTATGATAATGGTTTTTATTTCTTAAAGTTATCTTGTTAGTGAAATCTGTTTACTATATTGAATGTTTATTCTGATGAAATCTGCAGAGGAACACATAATTGCTCTCTCAGGAAATTATCAGGATGCTAAATTTCTCAAATATGTGCTGTTTTTTTTTTTTAAATTATTATTCCAAACTTGCCCTTAGCAATTGTGCATAACAAGGATAACTTTCTCCTATGTTTTCCATTACTTGTTAACAGTTAATTTGTGGTGTTTAGCAGAACTTATATCAAATATACTTTGCAACTGGTGATTTGGTTAACTGTTGGCTTTCTTATATTTACAGTTTTTAAGCTTAAAATTAAAAAAAATGTAGGAACTGAGAATGGAGAATAGACTATCAATATTAACTTTAACATTTATTAGGGGAAGGTGAATTTAATCAGCTAAACTAATTCATGGAGTTTGACATGCTCTCTGTCAAGATTCAAAGATATCGACATGTTAGTCTGTAGAATCAGTATGCAGAGAGATCTTGTAGCACCTTTGAGACTAACTGAAAGAAAGAAGCGGGCAGCATGAGCTTTTGTGAAGTTCAATCTCCTTCCAAAGCATCTGAGGAAGTAGACTGAAGTCTACGAAAGCTCATGCTGCCCACTTTTTTCTTTTGGTTAGTCTCCAAGGTGCTACAAGATCTCTCTACTTACTCTCTGTCAAGATGTTGGCCTTTACTCACTGGAGTGACACTATTATGTATGATTTTTTTTTTTATGCACAACACTTATTGTTACTTCTAACTTTCCCTCTTGAAATTCAGTCCACACAGCTTGCTTGACCCATAACAATGACCAACACTACTACACAGCACAATGAAACTGATAGCACAACCCTAAGTATCTTTATTAAGAATAAAGTACTTTTGAGAAATTACTTGTCTACTATTTGGGTTTAGAATCACAATCTGAAAATGGGCAGATATGAGGACTTTATAGATGACCGGATGTTGCAGTTCCTGAGATGATGAGAGAAGAGATCTCGAACTGTTTGGCCAGGCCTGGTTATTATAGCAAAAATAAAGAGCTCTTCTTACCTGAAGGGTTTTCACCTTTTTTATTCCTGGGACTATGGCTGGGCCAACGTGGGCCAGTATACTCTGAGAACAGCCTGAAATATTCTGGCCTGAAAGCTGTCCCAACATCCCCCATTATCCCCCCTTTGCTGTGATTCTGGATGGCTGTTTGCATGTGCACCACATTATGCCACTGCCAATGATGTGAGCTGCTCACTATGAAGTCTGAACAAGCACACATAATCTATCACATGGCAGAGTGCCTCATTCTGACCTCAGAGTGATTACTTGGGCCAGGAGCAGTGGCAGTAGCAGTGGGTGGCACAGCCTTGTGATATCACAATGGTGGGCTCTGAAAGAACTGGAGAAAAAAAGTAACTTAAAAAACGGTTAAAGAGGGGATATATGGTGAATTCAGAGGTAGATGTCATCCAGACAGATCACAACTTAATTAGGGATTGTGCCTTGCATTATCCAGACTCTCTGCCAAGAGACCTGGGAGAATATGAACTAATTGTCCTGTGAAAATTATATTTTGGTTTTCTGTAGTCGGAAACATTCTAACTCTTCTTCATGGTACCAGAGAAAGAAGAGGAGATGGTTTCCAGCTGAAATGGAAAAGAGTATGGTGCCTGCTTCCTTCAGTACAGTGACTATTAAAAACACTCCAATTTTACATTTCAAACTTCTGTACATTTCCAAACCAACTTTTCCCCACAGCATAAACTGGTTGCCATTTCAACATATGTGAGTTCCAAGCAAACTTAAACATGCAGTAATAGTTGGACATGTGGATGTCATTCTTTGGATCCAGTGTGAGCCAGACTAATCACTAAATATTGAAAAGGCAGATGTTTAAAAACATTTTCAAAACACACTGATGAATACACATAAAATGCATAGGCCAATTAATTAGGTTTTAAGTTGGTTAAAATAAATTTATTTAAGCAGTTAAAAGTTATACTGATGAGCAAAACATGGCAATTCAGTGATACAGCTATGCAGTGAAGGACACGTTTAATGGTTTATTTCTGCTTGCATTCAGATACGGAGGAAGACCTGCCACTGACAGCCCTGTTGTTGTAGCTGGAATGGAAGGTCTGGAGGAGTGAATTGAGGAAAAATGGATGGTTAGAAATAATGTTTCAACTGAAATTGTGTTATATTATTTTATTATATGCAATTCTGTACCCATTTTTTTAAAAAAGTACCTGTTGCTTGGCATAAAAATAGTGTTCAGTTTTGTTACACATACTCAATATAGAAAATAGAGATACAAAACAGCAGTTGTGTTTGAAGGAACAAAATCAACTCCCACCCCCACCCCCCACCCACAAATAATAATTTTCATTTTCCATCTCTCTCTTTTCCCAAGTACTTTAACAGAACAATCTTAACCATGCCTACAGAGAAATAAGTCTTTATGAGCCCAGTGAGCATAATGTGTTTATTCTTGATTGATCTTGCACTTCTATTATCTTCTGACCTATCTCTGGCTACCCTAAATTTGAACAGTGGTGTTAACATCCAGTGTTATTTCTGATTCCATCTTTTACTATTAGGATAATAGATTATTTTTAAAATTGTTGCATTTAATTCAGACTTAATCATAGTTAGAATGTTGATTGATTGCTTTAATTTATATAAATATATTTTGAGTGTACCCATTGAAATCAATGTGACTATAGCCCGAAGCAGAGAGATGAAATAAGGTGGTTTCAGGCCGCTTTGGGGCCATGGTGTTTTTATGATGCACACCTTTGAAAGTGGCCAGAAGCTGCTCTGTGGCTGGCTAATATGGCCCAAAGCTGCCAAAAAAAAAAAAAAAAAAAAAGAGTGGCATGAATGTCCTTCTTCTGGTGGCCCATTTGGGACCACACACTTCGTAATCCCGAAGCGATTGGGGCAGGAGCAGCCCCTGACCACTCCTTTTGCTCCACCTGCTTGACCCTTAAATTAGACATTTGGAGCTTCTTGGATGAGATATTTTCAGTGAGACTTCTACTTTTCATTGTCTCACATTCTTTTCACATTCATCACTACTTATTCACTTGGTTTTTCCCTCTGGGTCAGAATCTTAGGATACATCCATGAAGAGAGCTGCTAGGCAAAGAGAGCTGATCCCAGGTTATATAATGCTTTGAGATCATTGGAGGAAAAGATATAAAACCAGAGGATTATTTGTCAAATAGAAACAGGACCGGTTAGGAACAGAGGAAAGATTAGGGTTTTGGTCTTTGAGAGTACATAAAAGGATGATAGGTGCCCAAAAGTTGGAACAGGAAGGGCAGCTGGATTAATCATACTATCAAAAAAGTGTTTATTTTTTAAATTAGCCCCACCCATCCCCCCCCCCCCGCCAAAAAATATATGGCCTTCTTCAGGGGCAATTAAAAGAAAAGAAGAGAGTATGATATACTGATGGAGAGAGATAGTATGCCGGTAGTGGACAGCAATTCTGAATAAAAAGCTGAGGTGCGGAACACACTGCAGAAATAATCCAATTTGAGACCGCTTTTAATGCGAGGGAATTCTGAGAACTAGTTCTGTGAGAAATGTAGTCTTCTTTGTCAGAAAGCCATGGTGGCACAATAAAATACAATTCCCAGCAATCCTATCACTGAGCAAAGGCAGTTAAAGTATTATTCTGTAGTGTGGACTAAAGACACCAGTGTATAATGAAACAAAAAGCTCTCAGTAACACTGAACTAATCCAGTTTCATTTTTAGTAAAAATGAAAGAATAGATGGGAAAAAAATCCCTCAGAGTGTCACTTTACATCTCAGAAATGTTCAGTTAGGTGGATGAGAGATAGGAAGATGTTTGGTCACTGGAAACTACTTAGTCCAGTCACTGCAGTTTTCTCTAAAACATCTTTAACTCTGAATGTTGCTGTATTTCGAACTTGCATATGCATTAATAATTATAAGCAAGGTATAGGATTTTTAAAAATTGTATAAATATTTGTTCACATATCGGTCTGTACAGACAGGTAGTATGCAGCTTTCCCTTTCCTGGCAAGTTTGGAGCTGCAGCAACACATGCCATGACTCCCATCCAGCCTTTGGAGAGTGCAAAAAGGAGCTGCCAAAAGCAGCTCCTTTTTGCTCTCTCCAAGAAGCACCATAGCTGCAGTGGCGTGGCTTTATGACCTCCCTTCAGTGCTGCATCATGTGGATGCAGCACCGGAGGGGCATCATCATGGCATGCACCATGTGGACCAGCGGGTGCCAAAATGGTACCCTGGGGGGGGGAGGGGGTTAGGGGATGCAGCATGTGGACACTGTGCCCTAACCTCGCCCACAGGCTGACACAAAGTGCCAGTCTGTATTGCCTCATATATCATATTAAATTTCATTCAGTAATATAACAGACTAAATACAATTGTATATATGCAAAACAAATTTCTCTAAATGCTTAATGCATATGTATTCCCCACCCCTTTTCTTTTAACAGCCCTCAAGGAAAGACGTCCATGGGATATTCCCAGCTGCTTGTTCCCCCTTTGGAGCCACACCATTGCTCAAAAGGAGGGATCAAAGCCAGTGGAGATTGTTTCTCCATTTTTCTGTTGTCACTGTAATTTACTTGGAGAGTCAGATGAGTAGGCAGAGGAAGAAGTCAAGAGGGTTCTTGGGATTACATGTCCCCCAATACTGATTCCTAACAATGTTGCTTATATATTGTGTGTTGCTCTTTGATTGTTGGAACATGGAACATATTTATTGGTTCTGCCTTTTCTTTTATGAGTTGTGCACATTTGTTTATACCTCTGTCTACTGAGCTTTTAAATCTATCTAAAGACATACGCATTGGAAAAAAGTATTTTGGAGTGAAAATTGCCACAATCTTTAAAAGTAGAAAACAATAATAAAACATGAAATTGAGAAGTCACCTTCTCCCTTTGAATGGTGCAAATGTTGCAGACAGATGACCTCCAAATAGTTTTGCATGAATCCTATATAATCCATACCAATGTGTTTCAGCAGGTCATCTGACCTTTTCCACACTGTCATCTTTCTGGGATGTTTTTTCACACTAGCAAATTTTAATAAGAACTGCTAATTTAGAGCCT